>JAHHFK020003050.1:0-201607 GCA_024533555.2 Aedes koreicus
GTTTAGCGCATGTCGAGTTACTTCATCACTATTGATAAATGATGAAGTATTCGGTGTTGTTACAGTTGTAATTGTTTGTTTTGTTGGCAATGAATCGAGTTTTATTGAAAGTTTCCGCAATTTAAACCCTTCCGGAGTGAGAGCATTCTTCAAAGGCGTCCCCTTTATCAGTCAAAACCGGATTCATTGCAAAGAAAACAAGTAATGACTCCGATACTGACCATGCATCAAAACCCATCTACGTTAGATTGCAGATGTATAAAAATTGAGTCAACTGTAAGGTTATTTCCCATCGTCGACGCCGCAAAAATCGGTACACTATGGTTCACTGGACACGCCGTGAGAATGCCTGGCATCAGCTTAAAGTAAATAGATTTTGAGAACGACTTTTTTAGCTGTCCATGATTTGAACTATGATATGGTTGTTCTTATCGAACTTTCTAACTGACCAGATTATGAACAATACCAACAAATAACAAGGTGGTAGTGTTTTGATTTCTTAGGCTCATCTGCTATCTGGATCCACTAGCAGTTAGTAATCTCCCCCAAGAACTTTGGGTTAGAATTGACCTTGTAGTCAGCTCTATAAGTGCTGGTGTACTCTATTTGCCTCCCAATTTAAAAAATAACATCGCAGATATCCAATCTCTGTGCAATTCGGCGATTACAATTTATAGGATGTTTCCGCAATCAATAAGGATGAATACGCTGCCATCGATTTCTGTCGCTCCCATATGAGCACTGCTAAGCACTCTTTTGAAATGTTTTAGCTTTCAATAACTGTTCCGAAACTACTAAACCGCTCATCCCTGCAGATGCATGCCATCCAGCGTCGGGATAATATTTTTTAGAGCGACGCCAGTGTTCTATGAATCGACAAAGGTCTACTGACAACGACGGACCAACGCGCCCTATCGACCAGACTTTTACAGTTGATCGGCTAAGGTAGATTGGGTGAGACGTCTTGGGCGTCCTTTGAAAAGTAGTCATCAATTCGCACAAATTCATTTCACACTGCATACGAACCATTCTTGATTTACAGCAGATCGATGCAGTCTACAAGGATTCAAATAATGCTTTCGACAAGATCGATACCTGTTGAAACTTAGACTTTTCTCTAACCTTGAGGATTGACTCAGCTTTTACCAGAGCAAAAAATTGCCTTCGTGTGAAAATTGGTTCAGCTCGCTCTTTCTCTCTCTCTCTCTCTCTCTCTCTCTCTCTCTCTCTCTCTCTCTCTCTCTCTCTCTCTCTCTCTCTCTCTCTCTCTCTCTCTCTCTCTCTCTCTCTCTCTCTCTCTCTCTCTCTCTCTCTCTCTCTCTCTCTCTCTCTCTCTCTCTCTCTCTCTCTCTCTCTCTCTCTCTCTCTCTCTCTCTCTCTCTCTCTCTCTCTCTCTCTCTCTCCCTCTCTCTCTCTCTCTCTCTCTCTCACGGAAAAAACGACGTAGAAAAAAAACCGCGTTATTTCAAAAAACACCGTCAAAAAAGTCAAGGAAATAAAAATTATATTTCATATTCATATTGAAAGTATATGGTCATAAAAATGTATTGGTGGTGGAAAAACATGGTTCCAGTTACATTGGCCACCGGGAATCTGCTACAAATGGATAAAGGTTGTTAATTCAATGTGTGAGCAAAACAGTCCAGAGTAGTTATAGAGAGTTTTCGTCTTCGACAAAATTTCTCAGGGTGTCATTCGTCGCCTTTTGACATTATCATATTAGTTCCTCATCATGCCGCAGAGATGGCGCTGCAGTCTATCTTTTATAAATGAGGCGCTAGAGAAATGCTGTCTTCGGCAAAGTTTCTCAGTATGTCGTTTGTCGTCGTTTGACATTGTCATAGTAGTTCCACATCATGCCGCATAGATGGCACTGCAGTCTGCTATCTTTTCTAAATTAAACGCTAAATTAAATTGTGCTGTTAGACAGTTGTTAGCTCTTGTTAGACTAACAAATATCTAACATTGTTAGCCACGAGGTTATAACACAAGATATGCGCGCAATGAGCCGTTGCATGATGACGTCACCATTTTCTCTCTTTCTTGTTCCCTCTTTTGGCGCAACTCATCTCGCTAGCCTTGCTTTTAAAAAATTGGGGCAAGTTTTAAATTACATATTTTACACGGGATTTGTGAGGTTACATTAACCGTGCAAGCTTCAAAGCTCCGGATGGAAAACTTGTGTTTCCTGAAGGCTTTGGTGATATTTGGTCGGTATACGCAGGAGAAAAGTGTATTCGATAGTGACCATTTATAAACCAAACGTGGTCACTTCTAAATACACTGATTTTTTTTGACGCGGTAACTGGAACCATGTTTTTCCACCACCAATACATTTTTATGACCATATACTTTCAATATGAATATGAAATCTAATTTTTATTTCCTTGACTTTTTTTTACGTCGTTTTTTGAAATAACGCGGTTTTTTTACGCGGACCGCGTAAAAAAACCGCGTAAAAAAAACCGCGTAAAAAAAAACTTCAGTGTACTTCGTAAGCTCTTCTGGATTCCGTCGAGGACTGGTGCTCGAGGAACTGCTTGTTGCTTAGCTTATAAGACTGATTTTTCTTAATTCAGGAAGTATACGATAGCATAATGATATCGTTGCTAAAACTTTGGAGACGATGGTGGAAACGTACATTACATTTATGTATTTAGTCCGTCGATGACAAAATACGAGAAAGGCAAAGGTTCACGAAAAGACAATTTTAGCCTTCCATCTCAAGTTTAGATCCCCATTAATGAAATCGAAATTAGAGACGCATTCATGCATCTAACCGTCGATGATGACTCCACCAGAGAGATACAAATGCGCGTTATAACTGGAACCGTGCCAACTATGGACTCCGACGCTCCGACTGAACAAATTTTACCGCACAACGAAGCTGATGATCTACAAAACATTGATTAGACGATGGATCTACGTTAATTCACTACGCTCGCAGAGGACCAAAGCGCTCATAGTACCGATTGTAAAAATCGCTCACCTACGGTAGGCTGGGAATGTGGTAAGGATGTTGAACGACAAACCAGAGTAGTTTTCGAAAAAGGCTCGGTT
The DNA here is from genome assembly GCA_024533555.2 of Aedes koreicus. Lineage (NCBI taxonomy): Eukaryota > Metazoa > Arthropoda > Insecta > Diptera > Culicidae > Aedes > Aedes koreicus. Next base: position 3,061 of record JAHHFK020003050.1, read on the forward strand.
GGGACAAGAAAAATAGACGCACAATTGTTAGATCCATTAGAAGGCGACCTGCAGGTCCTACGACGACTGTGAGGTCGCCTGCAGCCACGGACCGTAGAGTTTGCGGACGATTTCTGTGTGCAACAGAGGAAACCGAGTCCATAGAATGACAGGACAGGTAAAAACTAGTACAACTTAAAAATGCAGCTATGATGAGAAATGCATCACTGACAAAGACACCATCGCCTGCTGTAAGCACTTGCGTCAACATTTGAGTCATGAATTCAACAATAAAAAAGTCAAGTGTTACAATTGTTCACCGTATGTCTCAATCAACCTTCAAGTAGTTCAACTCCCTCTCTCACGCGATTTTATTTGTTAGGCATACAGCTTTCTCAATCAAGTTTTCGATTGATGGCTGATTCACATCCGAATCAATCGAAGTGACTGTGCGACTAAGACATGGGAAAAAAGCAAACTGTGGTACAATGTCGTACGACCGTAGTAAAAGGTATCGGCCGACAATTAGGTACAACATCATTTATTGGTATCATCGCGAATGATGCGGTGAATCGAATGAAGATAATTCAACATCCACCTCTATATGTGCTATGTATGTACCTATTTACTAGAGTACCACCATCGCGTGCGCGGAAGGTGTTGTGTTCATTGAAATGTGAATTCCAAATATGCGCAAAGATTGAATTGAAAAAAGTTTCGCCGCTGCTTGCAACGAACGCTCGATCGATTCAAGGGAAACCAGCGTACGAGAAATAGCTAAAAGATTGAGTATAAACAATCGTTAACCCAATATTGACGGTCATGGTAATGTTATTCCAACAGTTATCATTATAGCGAGTTGTTAACATTTGTATGCAAGACAAAGATGGAAATATCGATAAAGTCAATGTCATGTACGTAATAGATAAGCTAATACAGTGTGTTTCATAAAACGTTAATCGATTAATCAATAATCATATTAGTAGCGTCGTTACTTACCGATAGCATTTAGAATTCGCTGCGTTGCGTCACGGATTTGTGGTATCCTTCAAATATTGCGTCCTTTGCCACCGGTTATCCAAACATTTAGATATCGTTGGCTTGGTCTAAAGCCACTTATTCAGTGAAAACACTATCAGCAAAAACTGAAGTAACCTTTTCCGGCCCAATTTTCTTCTTCGATTTTTTACAGTTTACAGCATCTGCATAATAAATCGCTTCAATATCAGCATCATCTTCATCACTCTTGAATATGTTTCTCTTCTTGCACATTCATTAAATATGAACAGATTTCCTTGACCGTCAACTGAATTAAATCTTCTTCTTAGTATCATACAGCACTACAGTTAATTTCACAAACTTATCCACTATTTAACCCAAATAAATTTTCAACAAGTTCACAATTGGATTTCTGCAGTAACGCCGACGGTTGGTCCTAAGAAGATACATTTGAACTAATTACATTAATTAAGGTTGCTGCATGGACGCATAGAAGGTAGAGATAGAGATAGAGAAGCAACGAAGGTGGGTATTGCATCTACTGCTGCACTGGCAGCAAGACGAATCAGAGACACTGGAAGCTTTATGTGGCAAGTAGGTGGTTTCAAACACATTTAATAAGTAATCATGTTCGTCCAGAACAACAGCGAACATCTTCATAAGCTTTAAATACACTATTTTTTAAAGCTGAGTATGTGTTTCTCTTCTCACGAAACTGAGTCGTATATATACGATATCGTGCAAAGAACTAAAACTGAAGAAAACTGACGCAGTCAGCTGAGTTAGTCTTAACAACCGGGTTATTTGAATTTTATCCATTTTTGTGGAGGATTTCCAAAAAAAAAAAATGAAAGAATTAGGAAAAATAAACCCATTGAGTGAACATGAATCTAATTTCACATCTAACAGATAATAATGGAATGAGATTGAACAAAACTTTAATCTTTGTTATCAGGTGAATCTTATATAAGAAAATACTCGAGAAAAATGAATGTGTTTGTTACGTAAACTTAAGTGAGAGCCAAAAAGCAGTTTTGGGACAGCTTTCTTCCAGTGATTTTATAAAAATGAAGCAATAAATTCTAGCATAAATAAGACCTTGTTGTATCGAGGTTCTAGAAGAACTTTTTTTTAATGATGGTTTAATTCGAATGGTTACCAAATTCTTTGTAAATAAACATCAAAGATTTAAAAAATAAAGTTAATAGTGGAAGAACTGATTACTTGCGGCCGTCTCGAGCTTAGTAGATAAGGAATAACAATTTTACGAATGGAAAGACGTAGCTAGACTTTATAGCAACGTCTACAAATCACGTGTATTTTTAATTCTATATTGTCAACTTCGAACCGTATTTTTTTTCTTTGAACATTTTTAAGGAAGAACAAAAAACACAGCAATCTAACATTTCTTCGACACCTTGGGGATAATAGAATGTTGATATCGCTCCGAATCCCCTTTTATCAATTTATGCTGCAAACTAACAAGTGAGTGTTGACAAAACATAAGGAAGAAAAAAGACATTGAAGGCGAATTACCGACCATAAATATGGTCTTTAATTGTACCCACCTCTGCAAGCGAGTCCACTCTAGCATTGCCCGGAATCACACAGAGGTGATACAATAACGCAAAGCTGAAGCACTCAGAAGCCCTTGTACTTTGGTGAGAAAATACGAGAAGTGCCTTACCAGCCTCGAGGAGCGAATAACGTCTTTAGAACTGAGACTATCCGTAAAAATGAAGTGCTGATCTGCTGTTAGTGAGGCAATAATTTCTAGCGCAAAGTGTATTGCGACATATACGGGGCAAGGAGTGTAAAGCTTCCGAGTTGCGCTATGAATCTCATTGTATATACCAAAGTCTGTGAACTCCTCTATCAATGGCCCGCCGGTTAAGAACGTTTTAGTGGTATCAACTTGGCTGGCCAAACTTTGCAGCAATCATAGGACGATGCTTCATGGTTAAATCAAAATGAACCGAATTGCCGGAGTCGGAGAACTAACACGATTGGAAATATTCGGCGAAGAGCCGACATCCTGTGTTATATACAAGTAGTACAAAGTCATGAAGGCAGTTTTATAATTCAACTCGTCGCTTTTGAAAGTTTTCGATTGCTTCGATTATTTACCAACGTTTGCAATTTCGATTATAACGTCAAATCTGGTGAGGAGCATGAGAGACAATATCGAAAACCTATCCGAGAGTGCCAACATGCGAGACTCACCGTATGAGTCGAGTCCATGCAACCTAGCACAATACGAAGACACCGATACTGAATCCGTTCCGATGAGCGGCCGAGCCCCGACTGACAACAAAAACTACTCCACTCTAAATCCGACAAAATCGTTGTCCGGTACACCGTTAGCAGATCTTGCGAATAACCAGGTTCCGCTAATTGTTCAGAGAAAATTTGATCATTTGCTGTTACTATCGCTTCAGAAAATTAATGTGGGGGTCTCAATATGCCCTTAGAATCGAACCACACTCCAAGACATTCAAAAGACATGGAATGAATTATTGGTGGACCTCAAGTTTGAAACTTCGGTTGTGCTTCCAAGAAAAAAACGACCAAATCAGTTTTCTCCGAAGATAATTCGATACCTATCTGTAGAGCCTAAGTAGATAAATTGTCTAAGATGACCTATAATGGTCCTTGCAGGTCGACTACATTGGGACGCGTGACAGACACAACGCCGTCATCTGCAAGTTGTATAAACGTGCAATTGTCGCTTAGACAAACATCAATGTCTTTAACATAAAAGTTATACAGAAGTTGACTTAAACATGATCCCACATTCGAAACCCATGTGGTGAAATCGGGGAGCTGTAGAGTTTCCGTGAGAAAAGCTCAAATATTCCTCTAACAGCAAGTTGTACAAAAAGCTTTTCATTAATGGTGATAAAAATATTTAAAAAAAAGGCTTAAAGTTAACAAAAATCTGTCTTAGTATAGTTGCGAAATTAAAATAAAAAAATAAAAGGGGAAATTTTGAGTTTTGGGCCGGGGGAAAGGGGGGGGTTTGGGGGTTTTTTTTTGGGGGTTGCCCTCTTATGCAACGCAGCAACGTAAACAAAAATAAAAACAAAATAAAAAACGAAAATTCCATAACTATAACTCTAAGTCACACAATAGCAAACGAAAGTAATTTAACATAATTCATTACGAAAAATAACCATAAACGCACCAGATCTAATACATTTTCATTCATTTAGTTGGAGGCTTAGCAACGCCCGCATCGGGTTCAGCTAGTAAATAAATTTAAAAAAATCAGTCGTTCGATATCAGAATGTATTTTCTATTTATAAGGATTAAAATGCAATGGACATTTTTTTAATAGTGATGTTAAGGTATTAAACTTAACAACTGCTTTTGTATTATTGAAAAATTATAATTGTTTCACGCAAGTTGAAGCTACACTATTTGCATAATGACAACATACTTTTGACATAAGCAGATAGAAAATTTTCAGCCAAAATAGATTTCTGCCCGTGACAAATAATTGATCATTGTACAGTGTAATAATTTGTAAGTTGTAAATTTCAATGAGTACAATACCCTGCCAGTTTACACTTAGTAAACGAGCTTCAGATTTAGTTTGATTCAAGGTTTTTTTTTATTGTATTATCACTATGAAGCCACTGAAATTACTTGAAACGTGCTCAAAATGTTTTCAATCCCTCCACACAACACACCTAGATTCAACTTAGCAGAAGCTGAATGCTGGGAAACGCAACTATAAATCCATTGCTATGACACGGAACCCACAAATCGCATGGGACTGATGTTGCCTCTATATGTAAATACACCTTTACACCCTGAATAGCAAAAGAAAAAAAAACCTTCTGATCAGCATCTAAAGGAGGAGGGGGCAGCTACACCGCCATAGCAACATAGCATTTAATGATGAGTGACATGAGAAACTACTACTAAAAAAATCATACTGGTTGGGGCCAAAACATCAGCAACTCCTAGTAGCTCTAATCGGTGACATGAAGACGGGAGCCGGTTTTTACATTAGGCTTTTTTTTTCATCAGCTCGAATTCTGACCCCACCATTAGCCAAAAGCTGCCACTTCGGTTGTTTAAAAACGCGAAACACACTTGGTACATGGGAAAAATCCTTCAAATTTCCAACTTCTTTTCGTCTCCGCATTCGGAACTGAGAATGAAAAGACACACTGCTCCCGATGCTAAATTCTTCCAAGTTTTTCACCTTCTGCCAAGCAATTTAATCCGAACACTAGAAACAGTGCGACTTGCACAATTTTAGCTCACTACTTGTCACTTTGATGCACTACTCTATTTTACTTGTAACAATGTTTAGGCTACACCACGAAGCATCCAAAATGTTCCAAATCTAATTTTCTTAGCACAAACAGTGTGCAGCGGGTGATGATGCTTTGTTGTTCCAAATGCAAGACATTTTGCTCAAACACTCTGCTACTGCTGCTGCGAGAAAACCCGTCTGCACTTTTTCACATACTGCGATGCGAACCGAAAGGTCTACGGAAGAGAAAGAAGTTTTTACGAATCCTAAAAAAGTGTGCGTGAGATGAGCTGTCAAAAAGTTTTCTGACGGCAAAGACCAATGAACTGGATAACCGAGGTACAGCAGATGGTTATGTTGTGTGGGAGCAACGATAGAAGCGACGTCACATTTTCTACACAGGAAGAGCTCCGAATCAAAGTTGCTCTACACAGAAAAAAATCTTGTAGTAAAAACTATAGACATTACATAGACCGGACAACGCTAAATCATACAATCTGCCAACCCTGAAAAATTTCATTAATTTGAGCAATTGATCTGGCACCACTTGTATTTGTACAAACTTGAAGTAAACAGCGCAATAGGCTAAGAAATAGATTCGGTTTCGATGTTGGTAGTTTGTTTTGATTCCGTTTGAAGATATTCATTAAAAAGCATAGTGAAAAGTACCGTGTAAAAAATGAATTGTTTGGAGCGAAATTGTGGCAATAACTCGCGATGTGAAGTGAATTCTGTGGGTTGCTTCCGGTTTCCAAAGAAAGATAATATAAGGCAGAAATGGCTTGCATTGTGCGGCCTTTCGGCAGATTTTTAGATTCTAGGAAGCCAAAGGCTGTGCAGTGTAAATACAAAATACTATAATTTGTTTTCTCCATTACTAATTATATCAAATATATCCAGTTACATTTTCTTGCTAGTGATCTCTACTTCGATATGGACGGAAAGACTCGAAAAGTCGAGGGTGCTGTTCCGTTTTGTGACAATGTCACGCGGTGGGGTACGAGGAGGAGAAGGAGAAGTATTGGAATTTTTTATTGGGTGGAATTTAAAAATAAAAAAAAATAAATAAATAAAACACAAAAATTATTTAATTTATTGATTGGGGGAGTAGAAAATCCGAGGGGGGTGCAACTCCCACGATGAGCGTTAGATAAAGCTTCCCTGACATGACAATTTCCACGATGACGACGATTTTCTTTGTACTGAAAGCATTTTTTGCGATTAGCAAGATCAATCGCGATGAGAGCGCGATGAAGATGCGATCAGAATAAAAATTATCACTGACAGAATGGAACTGCTCGAAAAATTTGACAACGAGAACTGCCAGAAATAAAATGACATTTCTCGCAAAAAATCGATCAGTAAAATTTTCTTCTGACATCGCAAAAAATAAATGAAGTTTTCAATATCCGTGCTTCGGAGTTTTTGTTTTTCGTTGCCTCCTCTGCGTTAGCTCACCAGGCGAGTCAGTTCCGTATTCCGTCTACGGAAGATCGATACAAAGAACTCTTCATAAACACACAGACTGCCCAAGAAATTCTTCCTAGCTTGATCATGTATGATTCGGAGGTCGCTAATAAGTTATATTTTCCAAATCCTACATACTGTTTGCAGTGAGATTTTCAGGCAAATTTTTGGAAGAAATGGCTAATTTCTGGAGAATGGAGTATTTTTATATAAATATATTCAGGCAGGTCCGGAATTCTATAGTTTCCAAAGACTGTTTCTTTATTTGAGAATTTATTCGGTCTGCAGCTGCTAGCACCGAAACAAACGTAAACAAAGCTACTGATTTTGTTTCTGAAAACTTGCTTGCTTGGATTCACTTGCTCGAAATAATCAAAACAAATTTCCACACTGTTGCCAGAAAAGAAAAGGGTAGCTCGAATATAAATGTCATGGCTGCCAGACATCACTATCACTGCTCGCGATTCGAGTAAGAATCGGTAACGATGAAACGCGATTACGCGATGAATTTCCCGATTCATAATACTGTTGCGATTAATGGCGATAGGGGGAGCGATGGTTTTTTTTTGTGAATTTGATAAGGATTTGCAGCGATCCAATGTGCAATCGCAAAGTGGCGTACCCCTCGAGAAAATCCCTTTTTTGTTCATAATTGGCTTTTGTCAAAACAATACTTGATCACAATATTTGTTTTTTAAAGGGGAATAAAAAGAAGCCGGTCTTTTTGGTGGGTTTTTTGGGGGGGGGGTTGGGGGGGAAAAATCCCCAAAACCAAAAACATTTTATTTTTTTTTTTTTTTAAAAAAAAAAAAAAATTTTTGGGGGGGGTGTATTAAATGGGTGGGGGGGGAGGGGGTGGTTTATGTTTTAAAGGTTGTATGTGACCAAAATAAATATTCTTTTTTATGGTTTTTTGGGTTGAAAAAATAGATATATTTTGTTTTTGTGGGGCTTTTTAATCCAACTTCAATGATGCACTAGACGTAATACATATACCATATATATGCATGCTATTACAGCCTCGTGGTTACTTGGGTTGTTGTCCGGTCTATATACAGTGTCTAAAGCTTGGTCTAAAGTAAAAACTACCATTTTACCCGACTATGCCTATCCTTAAAACCACCATGAAATTTCAGTCAAATTTACTACGTTTATGGTAAAACCTTCATCATTTGTGGTATATTTGACAGACCTCATGCTGATATCAACCGCACCATGGTCAATCTAATCGCAGGCATAGTAAAATCAAACGCATTTATAGTCAGGTGAAAATTGTTGGTGTTTGCGCTTAATTTAACCCTCGAAATGGTAGTTTCTACAGCGGTTTTTTTGCGTGTACCAGCGGCTGGATACACACTTAATCACAGCTTCCCTGTTCAGTAATTTTTTTTATACAGTTTTTGCACCGTAAAGCACCTATATTACTAAACAATCGGCTTTCCATAAAAAAAAATACAGCTGTTCAGTGAACCGCGAAAAAAGGGTACTGAATTTTTCGTAAAATAAACGCTTTACGGGACATCACAAAGTTTCAGTAAATATGTATAATACTGAAATTTCAGTATTTCTGTGTTGTACTGAACTGTCCATTGAAAAAAAAATCCAAATTGCTGAACTCATCAGTACCATTCAGTACTCTGAAAACCTTGAATTGCCATTCCTTTGCGTTGTTTTTTGGTTTGCATACCGTGCTCGTGCGTAGGATAATTTGAAAAAATATAAGGAAGAATTAACAAGTGCAAGAGAACAAAATGAATACAATCATCGAGCAACTTTTGGAAATCGATGTAGGGGTTCAGGAATTATTTAGTAAGTAAACTTTTTCATTACTTTTTGTTGTTTGTTTTAGCTAAATTCCTTATTTTTCAGCACGATGAACCATTCCCAATCAACATAAACGACTATCCCCATACTTTATATGAGAGGAAATTTTCCAGAGGATAACTCCACCCAAAAAATACGCAGTTATACCACAGAGAACAGACGTTCATCTTCGGTCTGCTACTTGTGTAAAACTTTAAACCGACATTTCAAATGTATGTCGTTATGCTCCTGGTAGGCGGCGCTGCAGTTGTGTGATAACTGTCAGGTAAATGTTTATCAATAAAAATCCAAGCACATAACCTGAAATTTTTTGTTTGTTTTTCTCTGCACTTGCTTTGTAAAGTGGCTGTCCATATTAACTTTTACACACGTTTTTCCAGAAAAGGTATATGGACATCAATGTCTGTTCTCTGTGGTTATACCATAGACTAACTCTAAGACCAGTAGGTCCCGAACAAATACGATTTTTTTCTTGGCTCAGTCAGTACTGGCACATCGGTCCCAAGCTCGGTCCCAAGCTTAATAATGCGCCCCTAATAACATAGACTAACTCTAAGACTAGTAGGTCCCGAACAAATACGATTTTTTTCTTGGCTCAGTCAGTACTAGCACATCGGTCCCAAGCTCAGTCCCAAGCTCGGTCCCAAGCTTAATAATACGCCCCTAATAATGAACTCACACGAACACACTCTCAAATATTCTGTCAAAATAACACAACAAATCAAAACAAAGGTACAAATATGTAAAGTTAGGTGCAGGCTTCAAGGTGTACTTCGGACCAAGGGGTTCTACAACAGTGTACAAATTTCAAATTGCTAGTTGTATATTGATTGTTGGTTGTACTGAACTGTCTGTTGAAAAAAAATTCCAAATTGCTGAACTCATCAGTACTCTGAAAACCTTGACTTGCCATTCCTTTTCGTTGTTTTCTGGTTTGCATACCGTGCTCGTGCGTAGGATAATTTGAAAAAAAAGGAAGAATTAACAAGTGCAAGAGAACAAAATGAATACAATCATCGAGCAACTTTTGGAAACCGATGTAGGGGTTCAGGAATGATTTAGTAAGTAAACTTTTTCATTAATTTTTGTTGTTTGTTTTAGCTAAATTCCTTATTTTTCAGCACGATGAACCATTCCCAATCAACATAAACGACTATCTCCATACTTTATATGAGAGGAAATTTTCCAGAGGATAACTCTGAGGCAGCTATTTCGTGGAACAATAACGCAATAACTGCATAGGTTGGTGGTATACTGATAAATAAGCAAAGATAATATCTATGTGTCCCACACATACATTTTTGCAGTATGATCAACAAATGATATCTATCTGTAACCACCCGCATAATTACAAACCATTCCTGGACCATTTCCCTTATTGTTGACGACCATTTCCATTATTGGTACGACATTTAGGGATTACTACGAAAGGCCGAATCACAAAAGGCCGAATCATAAAAGGCCGAATCACAAAAGGCCGAAACCACAGAAGGCCGAAGTACATAAAAGGCCGAATCACAAAAGACCGAATCACGAAAGGCCGAAAAAAATCGGCAGAGCGACCGAGTGGACCGGAGCAAGCGCGCAGCGTTTATACATAATAAACAAAAGGGGCCCTAATACATTTCCCTGGGGCACACCAAGGTTATTTCCCACGGGACTGGAAACAGAATCATTAAAAACAGTCCTTTGAGTTCTGTCAGACAAATAGCTTTCAAACCATCTGTATGCAGTACTCGAAATTCCAAAGTGCTTTAATGCTTTCAAAACCAAGGGCCTAGAAATTGTTTCAAAAGCGCGTTTCAGATCCAAAAAAACAGCAAAAATTGTTTGTTTACTCTCTAAGTTATCTTTCCATTTTGCTAATAATAAATTTAACGCGGTTTCACAATAATGGCCTTCCCGGTAGCCAGATTGTTCCGGGGAATGGGGGAATCCATTAAATCATACTGGTGGGGATCAGTATTTGCACCACTCACCGTCGTTCTCTCCGAGATCTATAAGTAATAGTATGACGAGAAGAACAAATGTGTGAAATAGGCGGTGCATGCTAAAAATAAACCCAACAGCGGGTGATAATTTCTCACCCGTGTTAGGTAGTATTGGGAGAAGAACAAATCGCTAGAACTAGAAAAAAGCAATAGGTAGTATAAGAGCCCGATCGGTTGCATAACATTTTTTACCAGTCAAGGAGATTTCCTCTCCTTGCCTATCCTGCATGGGGTAGTATCAAGGGGTCGGACTTCCTGATCATTTGATCAGATCCCAAGGGGTCGGACTTCCTGATCATTTGATCAGATCTCCTCATTTTTCATTTCGATCTTTGAAAAAGATCAGATGATCTTATCGAGATTTAAAATCTTTTATGGCAGTTTGAAACAGACTGTTGTTTTATTTCAGTGTTTCAAAATGTCAACATGCCTGTTTTGACAACAATACAGACTGTGTAAACTTTTGAAGCGTAACTCTTCAGGGTCTATCCATTGTATCCTCCCATGGAATTCTTAAGTTTAAATCGGGTAGTTCACCTGCTACAAAAGTTGCTGCTAATGGATCCGAACAAGCGCATTACTTCGGAACAGGCAATGTTGGACCCCTAATTTTCGGAAGATCCCATGCCTACGGCGGACGTCTTTGCCGGCTGCCCTGTACCTTATCCAAAGCGTAAATTTTTCACCGATGAAGATCAGGACGACAAAGGTGAAAGATACGGTAGCAACATGTCAGCAAGCTCAACAAAACCAACAACGACAGCAGTCAAATGTAAGTGGTTTGAATTTGTTAGTACGTTTCAATGACTTTTTTTTATCATTTCTCAAGCATAAGAATCAGCAGCAAACACAACAATAGCAGGCAAACGTAAACCACACCTAAAACCTTTTCAAAAACCATAAAACCTTGCACAACAAGGTTTTCCCTTTCAACAGCAACATAACCAGAAATCTTAACAGCAGCAGCAGTAGGAACAACAACAGTAAGCGCAAAACCAAGGTGGACTACAGTGCTGTTAAAAGGGTGCGCATGTCCGGCCTGAGTGGGCACCCTAGGAACGGCAGGATCAACAGGATTATCAACAACAGGCCCAGCAAGCTACGGTGCCAGTAGCTCACAAATTTTGCCTGCAAATGGAGATCACTCGCCGATGATGTCAACAACTGTGTAATTTATTTATTTATTTGTAACGATAACGTGTTAGTATACACTTTATATCAAGTCAATTAATTAATTTTGTTCACAACCGTTTCGTACCGGAACAGCTAAACTGGGTTCATCGCTTTGTTCTGATCTACTTCATCGTTCATTAGAATATTCTTGATCGCATTTGGGCCAGATGATCTGCGACAAAGTAAACAAGTGCTTTACGAAATTAAGGTGCCAAAAAGATCTGTCCATCGTATCGTATCGTAAGTTTCCCATCCAAAGCCGTCAAAGGCAAGACACTTCTGGCGATTTTGATTGGTGCAACTAGTTCCCATGTCTGTAGTTCCAAATCGTACCGCTCAACTGACTCCAACTGCTCATACAGAGCTGCCACTCTTGCTCCAGAACGACCATACTTCATCGCCGGTATAATTGATCATTCATTATTTTCGGGATGATAACATTCTACAGTCGGTACTCTTTCCTTGCTGTCGAATTCTCCAATGCCCTACAGTAACCTATTGACTACGGTAACGCCGTCGTTTTGAATGGATTGGTTGAGTCTAGGTCCATTTATCCAGTTCCGGATCATAGTTCTAAGGAGAAAAATCACACTCATGTTTCATGCCCAGAATATATCAGCTTATATAACATATTTATCCTGAAATATATATTATTATATTAATAATATGATTAATAATAATTATAATATACTGGTCATATATTAATACAGAAATCAAAGGACTTGCGTTTGTTATGAAATATTTGCTTTTTTTCGCTTCATTTTTATTTACAATTTGAGACACTGAAAAAATGTGTCATTATTTTAAGAAGATTGCCCGATCAGCGGCCCGATCTTTGGAAAAGATTTGAAATCTTGTGAAGATTTTAAATTGACCAGATTGACCGACCCCTTGTCAGATCCCCTCATTTTTCATTTCGATCTTTGAAAAAGATCAGATGATCTTATCAAGATTTAAAATCTTTTATGACAGTTTGAAACAGATTGTTGTTTTATTTCAGTGTTTCAAAATGTCAACATGTCTGTTTTGACAACAATACAGACTGTGTAAACTTTTGAAGCGTAACTCTTCAGGGTCTATCCATTGTATCCTCCCATGGAAGCCTTAAGTTTAAACCGGGTAGTAAGGCCGTTCACCTGCTACAAAAGTTGCTGCTAATGGATCTGAACAAGCGCATTACTTCGGAACAGGCAATGGACCCCTAATTTTCGGAAGATCCCATGCCTACGGCGGACGTCTTTGCCGGCTGCCCTATACCTTATCCAAAGCGTAAATTTCTCACCGATGAAGACCAGGACGACAAAGGTGAAAGATACGGCAGCAACACCAACAACAACAACAACAGCAGACCAACGTAAGAATATGGTTCAGTTATAAATAGTAACATTTGTGAATTGGTTCTTATTTATATAGCAGCAAGCTCAACAAAACCAACAATAACAGCTGACAAATGTAAGTGGTTTGAATTTGTTAGTACGTTTCAATGACTTTTTTATCATTTCTCAAGCATTAGAGTCAGCAGCAAACACAACAATAGCAGGCAAACGTAAACCACACCTATAACCTTTTCAAAAACCATAAAACCTTGCATAACAAGGTTTTCCCTGTCAACAGCAACATAACCAGACATCTCAACAGCAGCAGCAGCAGGAACAACAACAGTAAGCGCAGAACCAAGGGTGACCACAGTGCTGTGAAAAGGGTGCGCATGTCCGGCCTGAGTGGGCACCCTAGGAACGGCAGGATTAACAGGGTTATCAACAACAGGCCCAACAAGCTACGGTGGCAGCAGCTCACAAATTTTGCCTGCAAATGGAGATCACTCGCCGATGATGTCAACAACTGTGTAATTTATTTATTTATTTGTAACGATAACGTGTTAGTATACACTTTATATCAAGTCAATTAATTAATTTTGTTCACAACCGTTTCGTACCGGGACAGCTAAACTGGGCTCATCGCTTTGTTCTGATCTACTTCATCGTTCATTAGAATATTCTTGATCGTATCTAGCATTTGGGCCAGATGATCTGCGACAAAGTAAACAAGTGCTTTACGAAATTAAGGTGCCAAAAAGGTCTGTCCATCGTATCGTATCGTAAGTTTCCCATCCAAAGCCGTCAAAGGCAAGACACTTCTGACGATTTTGATTGGTGCAACTAGTTCCCTTCTCTGTAGTTCCAAATCGTACCGCTCAACTGACTCCAACTGTTCATACAGAGCTGCCCCTCTTCACCATACAGAGCTGCCACTACTTCACCATACCATACCATACGACCATACTTCATCGCCGGTATAATTGATCATTCATTATTTTCGGGATGATAACATTCTACAGTCGGTACTCTTTCCTTGCTGTCGAATTCTCCAATGCCCTACAGTAACCTATTGACTACGGTAACGCCCAGTCGTTTTAAATGGATTGGTTGAGCCTAGGTCCATTTATCCAGTTCCGGATTATAGTTCTTAGGAGAAAAATTACACTCATGTTTCATGCCCAGAATATATCAGTTTATATAACATATTTATCCTGAAATATATTATATATTATATTAATAATATGATTAATAATAATTATAATATATTGGTCATATATTAATACAGAAATCAAAGGACTTGCGTTTGTTATGAAATATTTGCTTTTTTTCGCTTCATTTTTATTTACAATTTGAGACACTGAAAAAAATGTGTCGTTGTTTTAAGAAGATTGCCCGATCAGCGGCCCGATCTTGGGAAAAGATTTGAAATCTTGTGAAGATTTTAAATTGACCAGATTGACCGACCCCTTGGGTAGTATGGTAAAGGGTTATGTGCCTGATCGAATACTACCGCTCGTTTTCAAACTTGTATCTTTCAATTTTCAAAGCCTACCGTTGCCCTATACGGAATTTTTAAAAAATTTTTTTTTTTTTTTTTTTTTTTTTTGGAATAAAATATGCCCTCGGGGGGGGGGGGGGTGAGAAATTATCTGCTTCTGACAAACTTCATCAAAGATCGTTACTTCCGCGCTTGGGAGAATACAAAAAAAACAACAATCAATGTGTACTCATTTATGGTTAAAAATACCCACATATTTTTCAATAACAAATTATCCAAATGGGTAATATTTTAAGTTCTTCACACCAAAATTTAATTGCTGGAAAACAGCAAAGTTTTGCTGATTTTTTGTGTGCTGATATTTCAGCAATATATACAGCAAAACAAAAATTGCTGATCAACCAGCAAAACTGATATTCAAAAAAATGACAGCTCTTATGCTGAGCCTTCAGCAACATGCTTGCAATTTGCTGGATAAATCAGCAGCAGATCAAATCAAATAATTTTGCTGTATCTTCGGCAATTCACAGTATTGCTGAAAATGCAGCACAGTAAATGTTTTGTTTTCTTTTTTTTTATAAATAAAAACACGTTTTTGGCTTGTTTATCATACATTAAACTAAGCTTTTTATTAATTTTAATTGTAAAAGAACCCCATTAGCAGTGGTTTAGGAATTTTAAACACAATCGATGGGAAAAATGAAAAACAAATTGGCAAAAGGTGGATAAAATTTAGAGTTAAAAAAATAGTGCGCTCATAACATTATATGAAAAGCGTTCTGAATTTCGGATCCGCAGAAGAAATAACAATCTGGATGTACGCTACATAGGATACGTTGTACATAGGAGGCTTAAATTAAGTAGTTTTCCAATCAGTATTATGATTTCAGCAGAATACAAACATTTATCCACCCAACAATTCTCTCGAGCAAATTTGCAATCTTTTGTGTGCCTTGTTGATGCGTTTTGCACAGCAAAAGCATTTCAACACCGTTGCCATTTTGCCTGGAAACCAAAAATGTAATGAAAACATTATATATACTTACGAAACAGTTCTTCCAAATCAAGATTTTCCTTTATTAGCAGAGCGTCCACAACCACTTGTAGTTCCTTGTTGTAGTTATAGAATGAATCCATAATTAATTCTAAATTCTCCGAAATCACCAAAATTCATACGATCATTAAAAATTCGAGGTAAAAGCAAAAAGAGAAAAAAAAACTGTTGTGACGTTTGAAGTTGACAAACAAAATAGTTTACTGGTTTTCAGTAAATATTTAATACTGATATACAATCAGTAAGAAAATATTTGCTGATTTTCGGTAAATATTACTGGATTCCACAAAATCTTAAAAAGAATGCTGGTTAACAGCATAAATATGAATGCTGAAGGATATTCAGTAAATTTCGTTGCTGCTTTTCAGTTATTTGTTTGAAGATATGCTGGTATATCAGCACAAGTGTTTTGCTGATTTGTTTTCAGCCAAAACTTTTGCTGGAATCAGTTAAGATTATTTGGTGTGTTTACCCATTTTTTGATAGCAGCATACAGGTTTGGAAAAATGGGTGAAATTTTACTCATTATGGGTTTTTTATTCCTAGCGTGTAGAACCTTTTGAGGAAATCAGCTGGGTACTTCACTCAATCTTGATTACTAATAATGAGCGTGTTTTAAGTCAAATTAGACGTTTCAAATCGCACTCAAAATGCATTTTCACACTTTCCGACAGGGTCCGTCGTGTTTATGTTTCGTCGTCTCGCAAAAGCATTTTGCGAAAAGTTTTTCTTTGTGAAATATCCGATTTTACCTACTTTGAACAGAATTTTTAACAAGTTTGATTATTTTTTATATCGTGGTAGTGCGTTTAAGTGCTTGGTGCAATAAGAAGTTAACGATTGGCGTAGAAAATAGTGAATTTTCCGCGACATAATAATCACTTAGGAAGTGGTGTACGTGATTTTTGTTGTCAGGAATCTAGGCAGTGATAGTGTAAAAGCAAAACAAGCCAATCTCCCAGCTCACCCAAAATAATATTGATTACAACGACAGAAAAAGCCGCCTAATGCCGGTAAATTGTACCTCCTTTGTAAACTTAAAGGATATAGTAATGTTTGTTTTGGAAACTGCTAACAGATCGATTTCAGTTTTAGGGAGGAGACCGGAAGAAAATCGATTTTTCAGTTATCTGGAAGTAAATAATAACAAATTTGGAGCAGTGGACGGTAAGTGGAATCCTAGAATTGATGCATTATTCCATATTAAGTCAAATCAAAGTTATCATTACTGCCGGGAATTTGGAATTCGAATTTTCTTATTAAATGCTAGTCGACGTCCAAATTAGTAATTTGTTTATTTATTTATAACGAAAACTTGTTAGTATTTCATTGAATAGTGCATACTGAGCGACTACCGGGTCTCCCATTCATTTACGTGTTTGTCAACATCAACATACTCGATACAGTCCCAATTATGGATGAAAATTAAAGTTAAATTTATGAATAGGTCGATAGTAAAATAGCCAAGTCTATTCCATACATACACAATGTAAGTTATTTCGAGGATGTCGTTGAAATTCTTTACAATTTTTAAAGTGAAGCCCGAACGTTGTTAGTTGTGCATTAATTGAGAGCCGAGAATTATTCCTAGATCTTTTATGCGGTTCACGCGTTCAATTTTTGTGCCCCGAATATCGTAGCCATCCCCGAGAGGTTCTTTTTTTGGGAAAAGATGACTACACATTCACAGGGATCAAAAACGTTAGGTATCGATCAATCGAACAAATTCTCAAGAAGATATCTGGCATACCATTGTCGTGGACCTTTGATAACCAAATTCTCGTCATTTTAGTTGAGTAAGAAGATCATCGGAGCCAGATGACTGTCTCGAGGAATATCTTACATATTAGAATAATAGTCAGTATCAACTGGCGACAGAAGATATGATTGAAACCATTCCTAAAAGATTCCATTTGTTTCAAGCCAGTCTGGTCAAAACTGGTCAAAAGCTGCTGACAAATCGATGTAAATGACATCTATTTGAGCAGTTCCATATAACATCGTTCTCGTGATTTAGGATAACAGACATAGCAAGTTAGTTCTAGTAGAACGACCAGAAACGACCGTCCGTGTTGATCGTCATTAAAATACGGCTTGCAATGGGAGAGCCGAGGTTCCATGATGACTAACTGGATTAATTTAAATTACTTCGAAATTATGCACATCACTATAATAATCCACATCTCGTTCGCTTCCCTTCTTATGTACAGAAAACATGAGAGCAAGTTTGGAAAAGTAGCAATCGAGATGGACATTCAGAACAGTTTAGAAATACTGACGGAATTCCGGCTCTGCATTGATAGATGGCTTGTGTTTTGGGGCAGAAGTGGAAATCATCCTACTTGGCATTTCAAGCTTATTGTTTGCTGTGAACTTAGTGTTATGAATACCCTTCCAGAGTTATTAACCACGCATTAGAATGACTATGTGGCAAGATCAATCATACCTTATATGGCGAGGGAGTCGAAAAAATTTCCTTTAAGAAAAAATCCTAGACCAGACCGGGAATCGAACCCAGCCAACCTCCTTTGGGCTGTTACTTTGTAGCTGCGCAATTACCGACTGGGCTAAGGGACGACCCAAATCATATCCATGTTGATATCAATTTCACTCAAAGTTTAACCGGCGAGTTGAATAGTATTTGCAACAAGAGCAAGGTGTTCGTCGGATAGGCTGTAATTGAGAAAAAAAAAGTGGTTGAGTCAAAATAGGTCGACTCAAATTTGTCCTTTTTTAAAGTCGCGACACGTTCCATTATGACCGCACCTGCTTAAGAATACAGCAACTGTTCGTTAACTGGGCTAAGTGCACAGCCCAGTGAGCGGATGTTGCTCGCTAACTGGGCTGACATTTCAAATGTAAATAAATTTCGAGGGGGCTCTCGATCAGATTTCGGATGGGATATTTCATTGCACAATAAATAAATTCAATAATGTTTTTATGCTTTATACGTTATTGCGATGTAGCTTATTGTGCACCCCATTGTGCAAAATATTTGACACAGTTTGTATGGAATTACGGCTCAATTTCGTACAATTTAACAATTTTTCAGTCCTCCGCGAACCTTATCTGTCTTTTACTTTTACCCCTGCTGATTTTGACCACAAAATGTGAAAGGCTGATTTTTGAAGTTTATTTGCTTTTTAACTGGGCTATAGCCCAGTTAAAAAGCAGCCCAATTAAATAGCACCCAGTTAGCGAACAGTTACTGTATTTCATTTCGCTCCGAAAAATTGATTGAGGACTGTTCGTCTCAGGTTCCTCGAATATCCCACACTTGCTGCGCACAAGACGGTTCCGGTTGGAATTCAGGCGAACACCATTTTTGCGGGATTGTGGTCCGGTATTCTTACGCAGTGACCGGAAGAAAAGTGGCTAGCGTTTGCACACTTAATCCTAACAATTTCATCAGAGATGTCGGAAACAATTCTGGAAAAACACACACAATAGTGTAAAGAATCAATACACGAGTCGGACTGTCATAAAATAATATCGAATTCGTTTTTTTGACCCCAACGATACCCCAGCTTAATGTCAGTGCAAACCTCAATCCGATACGAGCTACAAAAGAAAACACACACACTGACGTTTAACACACAACAAGCTGACCCAAGTTTGATACCCGATCCAGTTTGGAACTGGATCAAAAACGAATTCGCTATAAGTAAAGGCCAAAAATGTAGCCTTCTGAACTTTTTAGACGAAAAAAGGTTGAGATTTTTTTAAAACCATTGTTTATAAACCGCATTGAGTCCAAACGAGAAAGCAAACGTTGTAGAGATAACGTATGTATTATAGAAATGGACTGATTTGGTCTATTTTTCACGCAATTTCCTTGCCACCTGGTGGTGAATCCACGTATGCATCGCCAATCGCAGCAATCCTGTTGTGTACAGAAAACAAAATTGACAGCGTTATCAGTTGATATGCCACAGCTATGGCGAAATCAGTCAGCAACTACGCTCGATGTTTTGGTTGAACTGCCAGCTCCACCCCGGAGCGAAAAAGTTGGACACCGTTAGGCACTTCGTCTCCGGCACAATGCTGTGCGACCGTAAAATACAACAGAAGCTGAAGACGAAAACCGAGGGCTAGGTGGCCTCATCGTTCAAATATATAGACAAGAGGCCGGCCGTGTCTGAGCAGCAGACAATCACTCAGAAGGTGCTGGTGCAACTCATCTTTCTGGCGAAGCGCGGCGTCATGGACCATACTGAATGACGAAACCTACTTGACGTTGGACGGCCATGCCCGAAGACCGCCAACCCTTCCGACGTCCCTCAGCTGTGACCCATACAAATTTTTTGGCGAACCTCAAACGGAGGATCCACTCCAATAATTTCGTGTCCAAATCGGAGGAGCAGCTGATCTCCAAGACCACAAACGAGCTGAAGAACATGACGACATCCATTTTTTTCATCGACCATGGCTAAGGTTACGGCCATAAGGCTGCCGGCAGGGCGTCGAAGCATGCAACCATACAGGGCGTCGAAGCAAGGCTTAAAAAACGTAGGTTTTAAGGAAAATTTGTTCCATTGAGTTTTCTGTTGTTTTTTTTTTCATCGGCATCCGGAATTAGTCCATTTTTTACTGCAGACGTTATTCCTCGAACGGCATATGGGATCAAGTTCATATTAGGTCGATGTTATCTGAGCTCAAACCTCAAATACTATTAGGACTTCAGGCGTGAAATGTTCAAGAATCGTTTGCTCCACAGGAGCATCCATTGGATAGCAATTTGAGCGTTGTTTGTTTTGTTTGTGATTTTTAGTCACAAAAACGGGAAGTGATAATTAAACTAACCTATAGTTCATATGGAGAACGGACTTCCTCTCATTACACCAGATGTCATGTATCCATGTTCAGATGTTCATGTATCTAAAAATTCTAAAGCCTTGTCCAATATGAACCAATATACGTTTGCATTCCGTTGATATTAGTTAGACAGGAAATCTATGGAAAAACGCATTGTATCAATTCGACAAACATTTTTCATTAGGGCCCAACTGACAAATGTAACAATGGCTTTTAATGCGACTTTCTCATCATTGAAAACTCGCCTAATCAATCCACCACGGTCACTTTGAAGAGGAAGAGTTACTGTGCCACGGGAAATTTACGGAAGAAGCCATTGTTTACGTTTGTCAGTTAGGCCCTAATGAAAAATATTTGTCGAATTGTGGATTATTTTTAACCCTCAGATATTTGCAGAATACTTACCTAGGATTTTACAACATTACACTTACAAAAACAGCTAGCATACAATTAAGCGTGGTAGGTACAGTTTAAAGACTTGCTATAAACCATTCAAAATATCAATTGAAACGTCTTTTTTTACATATCAACTCTCTGGTCGTCTTATTGATCAGCTCCTTTTCGATTTTCGCTACAAAATTGTTCAAATAGATCCTCCGCTTCAGGTTTGCCCAGAAATTTTCAATTGGGTGCAGGTGGGACACGACGTTGGCGTTCTTGGGGACGATTGGGATCTTCTAACGCTCTATCTCCGCCTGTGACCACTGCACGTAATGTGCCGAGGTCAGATCCGGCCAGTACACGACACCGTTTTTCGGGTGGTGTTTCTTAATGAAGGATTACAACTTCCGGTAAGCACTTCGTGCTGTACACCTCCCCGTTAACCGCAAGTCTCGAAGAAAAGATGAGCGGCTTTGACATCCCTTTCTTACTGATTGTCAGCCACAATAGCACCTTCTTCGGGGACGAGCGGGAGATTTACTTCACGTAGCTTACTGAGAGATGGGAAATAGCCGGTCCCCTGCCAGTGACTGCTGACGAGCGTCAGGTACGTCTCGTCGTCCATGAGCACCATATTGCGCTTCGCCGGGAAGACATCCTAAACGAGCAACTTCAGCCGCTGTTTTTTGGGTGGCCACTTGCGCTTCCGACACGACTGGCATCGATTTCCGCTTCCTCATGACGATGTCCATATTGGCCAAATACTTGTTGACTGTCTGACCGATCTTACCGACTTCGAGGCCCAATGCGCGGAAGGATTTCGCCGTCTTCCGCTTCAGCGCCTTCTGCACCTTCCGGTCACACATAATCATCGTCACCTTCCGGTCACACATCATAGTCGTCGTCCCAAATCCGTTGTCATTATTCTTTTGTCGTGAACCTTGATGCGGGAACCATTTGCTTCGTGCAGATCGAATGCTGCTATTCTTCTTATTCTGTCTCTGTGTGTGCCAGGAAGAATTGAGACATCAGAACCTGTATCTATCTACAATTTTGTGTTGCTTGTAAGATCATATTGCCAGGGTGGCCACCCACCTGGAAAACCGGGAAAAACCCGTGAATTTGAAATCACCGGGAAAACCCCGGAAATTCAATGAAAATTGTGAAATTCCGGGAAAATTTGGTTGAGGCCCAAAAACAAAAATTACTCATGGTTACGTTGAATTATTTTTAACTGTTCAACTGACAAAGAACACTAATTTTTTTCTAATCTGCATTGACATAATTTTCTATCTTCTTCTCTCTCCTTATACTGTCAACTCAGGTGGCCTATGGAAAAAAAAACTTGTAGGCTCACTGTCGGCCCGCTTTTGGATTAACTTTAAATTTGCTATACACTCTCAAAACACCCTCTCTTTCTTTTGTATTACTGTCCCTTTTTTTCTCACGGAAAAGTTACTCAATTTTCGTAAAAAGTGGATCAACTAAAAAATTGAGTAGATCCACTTTTTACGAAAACTGAGTAACTTTTCCTTGAGAAAAAAAGGGACAGTAATACAAAAGAAAGAGAGGGTGTTCTGAGCGTGTACAGACAATTTTGGCGTTTAATGGTTTTTATCCAGCGCATAGAAATGAAAGAACGGTTAGTTTTCCTACTTATCTGTTTCCCTCTTGCTCGCTCTTCTTCGATTCAGAAGGTGCGTTACTATGTGTCGATTAAACTTCAAAAAGCTGCCTGTGCTCGCTATAAAAAATTACTTTTACTGTGAGTAATGTTTTCAAGTTTACCATGGGAGTAAGAAAGGCGGTACCAAAACATGGCTCACAGTAAAAGTCAAAAACACAAATAATAGTATCAACGGCCGTGCACAAACTCCTAAGAAGCTCTACACGCCCTTTCCATTTTACTCAATTTTTGAGTAGGATGGTATTGGTATCTCTTTTTTCGCACGCAAATTCTACTCAATTTTTCTAAAATGGGATCAACTCAATTTTTGAGCTGATCCACTTCTTAAGAAAAAATGAGTAGAATATATGTGCGACAAAAAGAGATACCAATACAATCCTACTCAAAAATTGAGTAAAATGGAACGGGCGTGTATAATTTAACATAAAAGTTTGAAATGAAACTTTTGTCAAAAGCTTTAGCGTTGCTCTGAGTTCGAAAATTTTGAGGTGTGTAGATAAAATTAATTTTGTGAGGTGTTTCGATGAAAGAATAGAGAAATTACGGATAAAACATTGCCATGTCGATAAGATATTCTGATAAATATAAGGATTTTTTTCCTTGGAGCTGGTCAGAGCCAAAGGATTCAGCATGTGCTCGTTGCATGTGGTGTAACAAACAGTTCAAAATTGACACCATGGGAAAAATGGCTTTTACTAGCCATGAAAAATCTGTTGGACATCAAAAGCAAGCAAATGTACCGCGAACAAGTTTGCCTATCAATATGTACTTGGAGGTAAAATGTAATGAGTTATTTTATATCTATAAGAGTAAACAACAATACATGTTTTTAGGATCATCGCAGCAACAGCCTCCCGGTTCTGAGAAAGGATATAATACGCCTAATCACAATACGCAACTGAAGCTGGCTAGCGAAGTATCAAAGGCTTCGAGTAGCAACTCGGGTTCAAGCTCCAATCTAATGAAAAAACATCTTCTCGATGAAAATGTGGTAAAAGCGGAAGTAATTTGGGCTTTGGAAACAGTGTTCAGTCACAACTCATTCCGAGGTGCCGGCGTCGCTCTATTCAAACAGATGTTCCCGGACAGTCTAGTTGCTGCCAAAATGGAAATGAGTCGAACGAAAACCGGATATATTGTGACGCATGGCTTAGGGCCATATTTTTCAAGCAGAATTTTCAAATGTCTCGAAAACTGTACAGAGATAGTCGTAGCATTTGACGAGATTCTGAATAAGATTGCTAAGCGTCAGCAAATGGATGGTCTGACATGCTTCGCTCCAAGTCCTGACATGCTCAAAAAAATCATCCATCATTTCGACGTTAATTCCAAGTTTGCCAAGGATTTTTGTCAGGATTTAAAACAGTTTCGTAAAACCTCATTCGATATTTTAAGTATCGGTAGTTATGGTTTACATGTTGTTCACAACGCATATAAGAGTGGCAGTAAAAAAACTGGAGGGCGCATAGATGAGTTCCTGCAGTCGTTGTACTATTTATTCATGGACGTGCCTTTGAGACGCGCTAATTACATGGCAGTAACCGGTTCGGAAGAATTCCCTTTGAAGTTTTGTTCTGTGCGGTGGGTTGAAAACCAACGTGTCACGGATAGGGCTATTAAAATGCCATTCCTCAGATTTTACGTGACAGCTGTAAAGTATCAGCATGACAAAAAGCTCAAGGAGTCTGATAACAAATTCAAAAGAAGTTTTTCGCTGGTTCTTAAATCGAAGGCTTTTAATGACGTTGCGAATGCAGTTGAGGACCGACTGCTAAGGAGTGTATCGAATATAAGCTATCCACAAACATTTGCGTTGTACGCATGTATTTGTGATGGTTTTTTATGCTCTGAACACTGCATGCTGTGCGTTTGACTGTCAGCTTTCTTTTGTTTACTTGTTTGTGCGGTTCAAATTCTGCGTTTTCAAAATGTCGCGTATAGAAAAGGAAGTGAAAATTAAGGTTCTGGACACATGGCTAAGTGAGAAGGGTATTACTATGCGAAAATTGGCGAAGCGGTTTGGAATTCATCATGCGAGTGTTAAAACCATCATTAATGAGTTTGGGGAACACTATTCTTTGGATGAGCTACCAGGAAGAGGCAGAAAACCCCGTTCTTCCAACCCGAAACTGGAGCAGAAAGTGGTATCTCTAATCATGAAGAACAAATCAATGTCAATACGTGATTTGGCCAAAAAAGCAGGAACGAGTGTCGGAATGATCCAGCGTATCAAGAGGCGAAACCACCTGAAGACCTACAAGAAGCAGAAAATCTCAAAACAAAGTGCAGAACAGAAGAAGCGAGCAGCAACAAGGGCCCGGAAATTGTATTCGCGTTTTTTGCAGCGTCCGGATGCATGCGTTTTGATGGACGATGAGACCTATGTAAAGGAGGACTCAAAAACCCTTCCAGGTCCACAATACTTTACTGCCGTCGTTGGGGAGGATGTGAGCGATGCGGAAAGGTCGATTCAAGTGGAGAAATTCGGTCGAAAGGTACTGGTATGGCAAGCAATATGTTCCTGTGGTTTGAAGTCAACCATTTTTTACACTACCGGAACAATAAATGCGGAAATCTATCGATCTGAGTGTCTCCAGAAGAGATTGTTGCCTTTATATAAGAAGCATAGTACACCTCCACTGTTTTGGCCGGATTTAGCGTCGGCTCACTATGCCAAAACCACTCTCAATTGGCTTGCGGAAAAGGGTATAGATTTCGTTGAGAAAAATATCAATCCACCAAATTGCCCTCAGCTTCGACCCATCGAACGTTACTGGGCAATCGTGAAGAGGGTCTTCAAGAAGACTGGTAAGGCAGCTGGGAACATGCAGGAGTTCAAAAAAATTTGGGCTCAAGCGTCCAAAAAAATGCGATGCAACACTTGTCCGGAACTTGATGAAGAGCATTCGATCCAAAGTTCGAAAATTCGTGAAGGAATAACTTAAATTTCATCCGGTCTTCATTATGTTCAAGTTTAACCTCGTACAATAAAGGATCAATTTTTTGTATGAATAAAATATCGGTTTTCAACAAAATTTGAAAGAAAGTTTGTGGATAGCTTATTTTCGATACACTCATTAGGACCAAAGCTTCATTTCTTTATGGCTGCAGCTGCATTCGTAGAACACCGTTCCTCAAAGAATTCCAGACAGACGCACCCATGGTACCCTTTTTGTTCACCGAGCTTTTTAGGCTTATTAAACCAATAATGGACAAAGCCCTCAAACCTGAAAGTATCAAGGTTAAGGTTAAATGCTTGGTAGATTTGTAAATAGTGACAAAAATTTGGTCCCTTCTTCTCAAGTCGAAATTGGTTTCGCTGCCAAAGGCGCAGTTGAAGCAGAGAATGCAGTAGGAAAATTGTCGGATCAGAAGCTTTTATTGTTTCGCAGTGATTGTCGGTCCTATTACAGAGGATTCCTCGAGAAAATTATTGAACGCTCACCGGTATCCTCTAACAAGGTATCTGACTTGTCTAAATCCTGGAGTAATTTCCTCCTCCGTAGATGTGGAAAAGAAGCGGTTTAATCTTTATCTGGAAACACCTGTCGAAAAAGAACATCTTTCAGGATCTGTAACAGACAACGCTTAAGCCGAGTTCTTCCAGGTATGTAACCTGCCTTCGTTGAAAAATGCCTTAAAGACCTTCCGAAGACAGGAGCGATTGGACAGCTTCTGGTGCAAAGTGGTTTCAGAATCTGGCAAGGAATATGTTTACCTGATGACGGTTATTAAAAAAATGTTGATTCTCTCCCATGGGAATGCGACAGTTGAAAGAGGATTTTCGGTAAATAAACAGTACCTGATCGAAAACCAAGCCGAGGAAAGCTCAACGACTGGTGTATAGTGCCGGCAGTGTAAGTGAAGTCGAAATTAACAATTCCTTATTTGAATATGTGAAGAATGCTCATGGACGGTACAAAGAACCGTTGGACAAGAAGAAATGCGATAAAAACGAGGAAGATAAGGAGAAACAAAGGAAGCGAGAAGCAGATCGGATGGTAAATGAACTGGAAGTGAAGAAAGCTAAGCTGCTAGCTGATGCTCAACGACAAGTGGCAATTTTGGAGGAGCAAATGAAAGATTTGGTCCGTTGAGGTAAATGGTTTCGAATTTGAATGGATGATGAAGAGAATAATAAATGTTTAAACGTGTGAAAATAATATGAACCAGATTTTGAAACTCTCCAACAGACAGAACAAATTACCCTTCTCTTAGTTTTTCAATCATATCCTAATTTTTTTTTTTAACTCTTTATTTATTCCAAATTTTTACATTATTTTACATTCATATATTAACCTAGGTGATCCTGCTAAGTAATTAACATTTCAACCTTATATGCTATCATTTATATCTAATTGTGTTAATATTATTTTTACTTTGTCTATTCAGTATTTTTAACAGGGTTTTGCCTGCGTGTAAGAATAATTATTGATTTCTTAAAACTAGTCCTTATCTATAGAGAGAATTGATCATTGCAATTGAAGACTGCAATGATTTTTGTCTAAAATTATGAATTATTTTGTTGGACATTTCTTCTAGAGTCTCAACGTTTGAAATTCTATGTAATTCAATAGTACTGAACCAGGGTGGCAGCTTCAAAATAATTTTCAGAATATCCTAGTTTAATATGTATATCAGCACACTATCGTTAGGGTTCCCATAATTCACGTTCCGAGAAAATGACAGCTACCGACAGATACTGGGAAAACCAGGGAAAACCCGGGAATTTAAAAAAAGGCCAATGAGTGGCCACCCTGTATTGCAAATTCGGTGACTTTGTGTAGTTTTGTTCACCTCTGACGACTGTGATGAACGTGGAGTTTTTTGGTTTCCGAATTGTCAAGGCTCACGAAACTTGAGGGAACGATCACCGTATTTCTTTTAGAAACAAATTGCGTGTCCCGCCATGTTCTTGCCTCCAAGCAGAGCGGTTTCGAGTTGAACCTCTGCCTGTCGTATTTCTGCAGTACGAGTGGCCATTCGTTCTTTAAGAACGTATGTATCGCTACTGCTGGTAGCATTGTGCGGAAACTTGGTGTTTCGGGGAATCCATAATTTTGTCGTGACTTCCCGATTG
Organism: Aedes koreicus; assembly: GCA_024533555.2. NCBI lineage: Eukaryota > Metazoa > Arthropoda > Insecta > Diptera > Culicidae > Aedes > Aedes koreicus. The sequence goes on from JAHHFK020003050.1 coordinate 30,595, forward strand.
TCCCGTTACTGATTGTAAGAATAGCCTTCAAATTCGACGGCATTTGCTGCAAGAACTGCAAATCCTCCTTAACATTCAGTCCGGCGGCCGGTTCCGTCATCTTCGCGAGTAAAGGGGTTGGCCGCATGTCTCCTTAATCGCAGGCACTTAGCAGACGTTCCCATTTACCTGCGCTGATTCTTGGAACCGAGAAATTAATCGTTTTTTGATGGCTCCGTATTTGCTCTGTCGCTTCCGCCTGCGCAAATCACATTGTTTGATCATTCTGCCCGAGTTCTGGAAGCTGAACGGCAATACTAGCGGCAGTTATTGCGACGTTATTGGTCGGTTCGGGTTAGAAATCTGGTATTGTTCATCACCATCATCATCGTCGTTATTATTGTTTATTGTTTAGTATAATTTAAATTATCTAACAATTATTTGTCTTAATGAATAGTATACACTTCAAGAAATAAATCAGTTCAAGCTTCTGATATAAACCAATAAAGGACATTAAAATTAAACCGAATACAAGTGTCGTTAAAGGCATTGGCTACAGTGCAAACAGATACATCCAATATATAACCCTAAACAATTTTACCTTCAGCCAAATTTTCTAACACAAGGTAAGCAATCAAAAGACCACAGCAAAATATACTAAATATTCATGACATAACATATTACGAGGAAAGCGCGGGACCATCAGGGCACCCAAGTGAAACGATTTGGATATTGTTAACATTTCGCGGAATGAAGGCGGGCTCTTCGACCCCCTCTATTGGGTTTATACTGTCTATCGAGGGCTCGATTCTAGTGCTGTGGGTGTGAAATTGCTTTTGGAAGGCGATTCTCTTCCTTATATCTGCGGGTTTCGCGTAAGTGTCTCTGCTTGCTGGTCCGCCCGAACGTTTTTGGCCCTTCATACAGAGATTGATGATCACAAACAACAATAGAATCCTGATCAAATCGTTTTTTCAGATTATTCCACTGCTATGGAAAGTTACCTTGCTGCAATAGATGGTAGTTTTACATCATCATCATCATCATCATCATCATCATCAAAAAGCGCATCTTTGGTGACGATCTCAAAAACTTTAGAGCAACAACTTACGACAACTTATGGTAAATTTCATCATCAGCGGTGTAATTTTTAGCACAGATACTATTGGAGTCGATAAGCAAGAATTTTCTCTCTACCATATTCAAACATCCGCCCCCGAAACATGATTGAAATAGAAGTTTTATTCATCATCTTTCCTCTAACCTATGTACAAGATTGTATGTTTCTGTTCATTGTAGTTGACGAAACGGTATAGATTCAAAAGTATACAAGGATAAACTAGTGCGATAGATAACAGACAGTCTCCATATTTATTCAAGCTTGCTACGCTTTCGACTTCCACTTGAAGAGATTATCAGAATCTTTCTCTTGCTAATGTGTTGTACAAATCTGGCATAAATATCTTCTTCGATCTGTTTCATTCCTTTGCTGTATTACATAATATAGGTACTTGCTTTGTTCTCGTTAGCTACAAATCCTGGTTGCATAAAGCTAGGTAAACTCTGAGTAAACTTGAATGATGATAAAAGATCTGTTTCCATTTGCTTCCAGCTCAAGAGGAATGGCAGTAGAGCCACTGTAAGAAGAAGAAACTACCCCTTGGCTCGTCGTTTCCAGTTTTGCTACAGTATTACATTTAAGGTGAGTCTTTTAGATTTTGTTCTGTTCTGTTTACTCAGTTCGTCACAATTCGTCGATCTTATTCCTATCAGAGGGTTTTTAAAGTCTACCGAAAAGTACCTTGTGCTTGCAATATTCAAATTTCAATCCGGTGCATCATAGTTGGTGTACTGTTTGCTTCTTCTTTGCTTGCTTCTGTTCTACTGAATTCCTGTGACATTTCCAACTTTAACAGTTGTTGTTTTTATGCTAATTTTAACAATATTTAGACATGGTCAGCCCTGCCAGAGGGTGCAACTTTATTATATTGACATTATTAGCTACGGTTATTTACAAAATTCTATCCAGACATAGCAATTTTTCGTCTACTTCTAGTTTTCTATAGCAGAGGGCTCAGCACATACATTTCTTCTGAGCATCAACATCGCATTGTTGAAAGTTTTTTCCTTAGATTGTAAGTACAGTTATGTTAAAAGCTACCACATTACAATGCATTTACAAAGAGACCTCGGTTTAAAGCCAATATTGATTCGAAAATATTCAAAAAGTAAATTTTCTTTGTTTCCAACTTAATGCCGAGTCCCAATTGGCATTGGACTGGTGTCGTCGGTTGGTTTTGCCTCTATGTAAATCCACCGTTATGGTTTCTGTTGCTACAGTTGTCTAAAAAATCCTCCTAAAACGTTAGGGACCGCCGGTCTTCGACAGCATGGGTGTCTACTCCAATTCAGTTTTAGTCGTAGTATTTATTAAACCTACCTTAGTAAAGCTATGATCCCAAATTCAGCTGATAACGGTACCTTACTGCTAAGCTACGTCACCATTGCTCGAGTTCTCGTCGGCTGAGTGTTTAATAAAATTTTGAATTTTTTTTCTCTTCCATTTTTGGTATCTAATTTATCAGTGTCATGTGCGGGGTTTTTTTTATTTTTCTCGATCGTTTGAGCAATGGCGAAACTTAAAAGACTGGTCCCATAATCAGACATGCTTGAAAAATGATGGTAGAGGGTTGGGTTCTTATCAGATGATATCTACCTCAATCTTACATGTTTTGGATAATTATTTAAAAAAAAAATGAAGGCAACACGTTGTTCGAACATAAGCAAGAGAGTTAGTCACAGGTTTACAAAGTTTACTAATCGTAGATTATTTGTTTTTTTTTTTCAATTTTTCGTTTTGGTGTGTACCAAGTTAATGCTTCTGTTGATTGAATGTTTCGAGGTTTTTTCATTCCCAATATGATTGTATGATTTTCCGAATTTCGTTTGAAGTGACTGTAATCAAAATCCCAAAGCAGATCAACTTCACTGCTTAGAAATAGTTCACAATGGAGCATGCTTGTGTTAGACACCTCCTTTCGAAATAAGATTTGCCTAAAACCACCAATGAAGTTTAATTTGTTAGCTTTTGTATCACTCAGTTGGTCAATTGAAAAGGAAGTAGGTACAATTGTGTTATGTTCCTTGGGTTGCTGAGAAATGTTCAAGCCCGAAAAATTACTAGGTCGGCAACATAAATTAAACCGAGCGTGGTATTGGGTTGTGACTTAGGTGATTCTGACTGAGTTTATGGAGGTCATCAAATTTCACTCTGATGAAAATAGGTATCTTGGCAAAACAGTGCAGTGCATCCTTTGTACACATAAGGGCCTGTTCATAAACCACGTAGACTCATTTTTGATAATCTCAGACCCCCCCCCCCCTCGTAGACTTTTCTCCATACATTTTTTTCAAATTTTGTATGGAGCGTAGACTTTGGTCAAACCCCCCTCCCCCTTGAAAAGTCTACGTGGTTTATGAATAGCCCCTAAACAAATTCCCACCGTTCAAAGTCGAAACAATTCAAATCGGTGAGTAGAAATTTACAATATGACAGACGGTTGCGTTTTTTCAAGTGGCATTTGACCTTATTAGGAAATAACAATCCTCTTTTCGTACACACAATCAACCGAATTTCAAACACACACACATTAGTTTTGGCGTTAGTTTTTTGTTCATCATATATTTTATTATCAATCTTAGCTTAACCAATGCATTTTGGAAAACAAAAACTCAACTGTGGAGGTTCGTTTCTGTCGCTTTGTTTTGTGTTTCGAATCAATTTTCACACCATTTGTTTCTGTTGCTCTGCTTTTGTTTGTTATTCTTATTTAAAAGGATCATGGTCTCTAGTAGACGCCTAAAATATTTTCGAATCGTGCCAATATTGTATTCCTAAATCGTGAGAAAATTATGTTTTTAGAATGTAAGGGTGATTGATTATAGAAGAGAAAAAGGAGGGAAATAGAGAGAACAGTGCGATAAGAGTAAGATGGATTTTTTAAATTTAAATTTTCCTTTATAGCGACGAGAAATAACTAGTAACATTTTTTTTATAAACAGTGGATAGAGTTGTATCTTTGTATGTAAATTCTTGGAATGAAGGCCATTCAAGTTAGTACTTGTTTCATTGGTTTTTTTTGTGATGGTTCCTAGCAGGTTGAGGATGCAGGAAATCATCAGTCTTTTTGACTTAAATTTTCCATCGCACGTGGATAAATAGATCGAAATAATGAGCATAAAAAACGTTTTCTTACGATTTTGATCCGCTGCTAGCAAAGCACTGCTTTTGTTTCAATTCTTTATTCGGTGCATTACATTCGTATAAATAGTTTTAGTTTTACTGTTGCATTTTTTATTTATTTATCTAAAACAAGCAATCTTTCTCTTTTTTATCCTTCTAAATTGTTCATCAGTATTACATTTGTGTTTATTTTTTCAGTGTATAAAATAAGTTTATTTCCACCCCTAACGCTAGTCTAGTATTTCATCATTTTTTTTAATCATATAATCGTTTTTCAGCTAAGTTGTTTTGACATATTATTTTGCACTAATCATATCCAAATAAAATTATCTGCAATTTTCATTTTTGATTGATACAGGATCGAAAATAAGTTTATTGTGTCTAGTAACGCTTAGCGATTTTTCATCCGTTTTCGCTGCCATTTCGTGGTGAATCGACCTATGCATCGCAAATCGTAGCAACCCAGTTGCGTGCAGAAAAAAATGACAGTAGTATTAGTTGATATGTAGCAGCCATGGCGAAAACAGTTAACCCACTACGCTTGATGGTTCGTTCGTAACGCCAGTTCCATTCCGGAGCGAAAAAAAATGGACATCGTGACGCATTTCGTGTCCACCGGATAAAGCCGGCATTTACAACATCCTCTCCTTTCCGGAGAAAAGCGAGAGCGTCGAACGAAAGCCTGTAAAGTGTAGCAGAAGCTGAAGAGGAAGAACGAGGGCATGGTGGTCTCATCGTGCCGCGCGTTGTGTCGAGGGGTTGGTGAAAGTGGCCAAACGGTGAAGAAGTACCTGTGCAGGATGGACATGGTTAGGCGGAAGTGTCAATCAAGATCGGCCGTGTCTGAGCAATCGCCCAAAAGGAGCGGCTTAAGGTGCTGGTGAAAAAAATCTTTCCGGCAAAGAGCGACATTGAGGTCATAATGAATGACGAGACATACTCAACGCTGGACCTCTACCAAGGAGGTAAGCGTTGACGTCAAATATATCTCCCACTCCAAGTTCCCGAAGAATGGCCTTTCGTGGCTGACGATCAGTGAGATAACCAAAAGCTTGCCGGAAGCTTGCCAATTTTTGCAATGGTAGCCTTGCGTTTTAAAGCATATTAGTGATTTCATAGCCAAATTTTACGGTTTATAGGATGCTGAATTACCCATTTTCGCATACTTGATGGATCTCGTGCCCTTTACATATATTGTACGTGAACTGGAAAATGCTGGAATAATCAAAATGCCAATGAAACAGAAATTTTTACTGTTAACATTTGATAAAATTGCAGGTAGAATGTTATACACGCTGAATTGCAGCTAGTGACGTTAAACGTCACTAAGCCTAATAGCCCAGCTTAAAAGCAAATAAACTTCAAAATCAGCATTTGAAATTTTGTTGTCAAAATTAGCTAGGGTCATGTAAAAGGCATATAAAGTTCGTGGAGGAGTCAAAAATTGTTAAATTGTACGAAATTTAGTCGTAGCCCCATACCAACTTAGTCAAATATTTGGCACAATGTGGTGCTCAATCAACTACATCACAATAACGTATAGAGCATAAAAACATTAGTTAATTTATTTATTGCACAATGAAATATGCCAGCCAAAATCGGATCGAAAGCCCCGTCGAAATTTATTTACAATTGAAATGTCAGCCCAGTTACCTAGCAGCATCCGCTAACTGGGCTGTGTACTTAGCGCAGTTAGCGAACGGTTGCTTTACTTGATTTAGTAATATTATTTTCGACCCAGGGTCACACAAAAATTAAAATTGCAGGTAATTTTAAATCGCATATTATAGATTAGTTAATAAAAAAGAAAATACGTAAACAAAATTCTACTCAAACACGATTATAAGAGAAAAATTGAATCAAATACTGAACTAGCGTAGAGGGTGGATATACTCTTTTTAGACACTGCAGGTGAATGGAATTTATTCTTTTATCAATTGAGGTGACAATGAAAATAGCGTTATGTGTAGCTTGAGTGGCATTATATTTTTCTGAGTTGAGTAGTGATAAAAAAGTGAGTTTTCAACAAAGGTCCCGACCTTGAGTATCAGTTAGACTGGTTCGATAGGAGTAAAGATGTCAGAATCCGACAATGGCCGCCACAAAGACAGCCTCATGACTGGCCCACAATTGATACGTTTGCGTTCCGTTGACGTAAATTTGACAGAAAACCTATGGAAAAACTGTCAAAGGATCTCGGTCAGGCTTTCTGTTCGGTGTATTTGTAGCACACCGAGAGATTAAAAGTTGTTTTCTTGTTGAGAAATGTTTTTCAGAGATCTCGCGGTGCTTATTTATGACATTGGTGTCTGAATCGATAAGAAAAAAGTTCCCTACGGCTAGTTGACTTTTACTAACTTTTGGCTGTCAAATTTTGGTTGACAAAAACTGGGAAGCAAAACCACTCAACAAGGGAACTAAAGTGTGGAAGCCAACGTTAGATATAATCATGATGACTTACTTATATGTACATATAACTTATTTTTGTATAGATTTGGAGTGGAAAATGCAAACTACCTTCAAAGTTTTAACTTATTTTAATTTTAACAAATCTTCAATATTTTTTTTCGATCCTTTCAACGGAATCTCCTTATGAAGGGTCGTAAAAGGATGGGTCGAGTAATATCCGTTTAATTTAGTTATAATTAACCGATTCCTAACATCCTTTAGATTCCAAAAAGTTTTACCTCTTTCTCGCAGATGGCAACCGCTCCAAATTCTGCTTTCAGTATGAGGAATGTCATTCGATTTTCAGACTTAGGCTCACAAATTATTCGGTTTCCCTGGTTCAAAATTTATAGTGATAAATGGTTTCGTTTTTCAACAGGCGAGCAAATGAACGAAAGTTCATTTTTTAGATTGAATACTACCAAGCCTACCGGCAAAATCGACTGTCATCGATTAATTGCTTAAGCCTAGTACTAGTAGGGGCTGGATTGTTAAAAAGGAAATGCATATAATTTTTGGCGCAGGTAGTATCAGCACATCAGTCCCAAGCTCGATCCCAATCGTAATGATTCGCCCCTGAAAACAAAACTCACAACAAACAACCCCTCACATATTCTGTCAAATTAACACAGTGAATCAAGACTAAAACAAATAGTCTTGTACGGAAAAGCGCAATATTGTATAGGTGCACTCCTTGGGATCAAGGGGTTCTAAAGCAGTGAACCAATTTTAAATCGCTAGTTTCCTATTGATTGTTAGGGAGGGACTTATTTTTTAAATTTCTCCGAGGACAAGATTTACAAAGTGACATTTTGAAGTGGTGCAAGAGGGCTACGTAATTTATTTCATATAAATGTGCATTTATACGTAAACATGTGATTTGCGATTCTTAAGAGCGAAAACTTCATCTATTTTTTTAAGATGGACTTGAATTAATTGTAGTCTTTTACAATAAGCCTTTTTTTCTTATTTTCTTTCCTTCGTTACATCTTATCTTCCATCTTTTTCTTCCGTTATCATTTACACACTGCATATAGCACTGCAACGATGCTTATTATAACAGTCCGTTATGTACACTTAAGTCCATATGCGCTTTCATCTTTATATCAAATCATCGTAAATTCGATGAAATGTTTGCCTTACCTTAGTCACAAAATGTATGTATCTGACATTTTATGTGAAAAACTAATTGTAAATATTTTGGGATTACCCCTCTTGCGCCACCTCTAAATGTTAACGAAAGTAGCTCATTTTTGGATATGTACTCAATTAATGTAATTTGAAAAACAAGCCTCACCATAGCCTATGATGTACCTGAAAACAAATGCAAAATTTGCATGCCACGTGATAGGAAACGGAATGCTATAGAATTTTCTTTCTGTCACTTTTCTTGACTCAGCTCAGCTTGACGTAGCTCAAAAGTAATCGGTACAGAAGAGATCGATAACATTAGTAGTGGCATGGCGCCGTAGAATTGATTTTTTTTATTCCTTGCAGAAAAATGGTGAGATTATTTATTCCGTGAACAATTTTTACAATCTAAACACTACTTTAAATTATCAAAATCAAAAATGTCTTCAGGAAAAAATGACTTAAATATGAAGATACCTACCTTCTACCTTCTTTGTATTTTCCGAAGTACCACAGAGTTTAACTCAGTGGTAGAATAGCTTATAGACTCAGATTATTTCTTCATGCAACTTTCATGAAAAATTTAGTTATTTTAAACTCAACTTTCTATAAATTTGTGTGAAAAGTAATTGAGTGAAAATTACTCTCTCACTAATTTACTTTTGACAGCTGTGCTTACTTCTACGTGGAATGTCCCAGATAGAAATTAATGAATACTTTATTCATTTGGAATAATAACCGTAGAGTTATCATTTTTAATCAGTGGTGGCGGGTTCAAATTTTGTTTTGGCTTAGAGATTCGTAAATTTTTAAGCTACCCTGGCATATAAAAGAGTATCAATATGTTTCTCGCAATAAAAGCACTTCCCAGTGCCTGTCATTGATTGACATAAAAAAATCTTAATAAAAAGAATTAATTATTTCACTGTCAAAACCGACAGATTTTGCTCTGCCAGTGGTAGTTATTTCCAGTGTTGTTCATAGAAGTGTCACGCTAAGGGAAAATGGCTGCACTTATTTTAAAAGTTCGTTAATTTTTTGATGATTTGGCAGCACTTATCATACTCCACCTGAAAGTCACCATAATCATTATCGGGAAAATGGCTGCACTTATTTTAATAGTTCTTTGCATTTTTGATGATTTGGCAGCCCTTATCATACTATTTAGATAAATGGGTGAAGCATATTGTTGATACCGCGTGCGCATTTTTAGAATAACATATGAAAAAAGTATACAGGATGAGGAATTATTATCCGTTTTTTTTCTCACTGTACAGTTCGGATTTGACAGACGCTGAAATGAGTGTATTTTACGTTGATTCATTACAAACAAAAGCACAAAGTTTCATTTGAATTCGTTCACGCGTACCACGATTTTTGATAGAAGTGTTACGCCAAGAGAAACTGGCTGCACCAAGTTCATTCGTCTAGTATCGATATTCATAAATTCGTAGAGATCTTTATTTAGATCATTTCACCAAACAAACTTCTTCATTCAAGCAGTAAAATAATATATTGAGGAAAGTTCATCTACATTTTTATTTTCAATTTATAGTAAATTCCGCTATACATTTAATTTTCTGCGTTATCTAATGCACATAAATAGAATGCTAGATTTGGCATAAGTTCATGAAATATTTATTCTAAATGTAAGCCAGATAAGGCCCGAATCTAGTCTGTTGTATGAGAGATTGCAAGCGATTTAGTTGTTTACTGCAGCGATACGCTTGCATACTTATGCCATCAAGCAAAATAATGGAATGTAATGTAACACATTGCATCATTGCATTCAAAAACAATGAGATAAAGGACTAATTTTCTCAAGCAGTATTATTACTTTAAAAACATTCTGTATGGACAAGATCAGTCGTAGTTTTAACTCAACGACGAGTACTGACAAAATTAACTTCTAATTCATTTCCACACTCAAAAGCATTGCAAAAAGTAAGAAAAGCAGGACATTATTTTGATTCCTCGCTTTGCTAAGTCGGTAAAGGCGCATCCACAAAGCTAGACCATGCTAGAGGTGGGTAGGGTTGATTCCCAGTCCAATGTAGGAATATTTTCTAAAGGGAAATTCCTCGATAACTTGAGTATAAGGATAGGGTGTGATTGCATTTATCACACAGTCATACTAATGGTCAACTATCGAATACTATAAATTAATAACTGTAGAAGTGCATCTAGAACTAGAATTGAGAGCAGGCAATAAGCTACTCTTGATAAGCAATATTCTTGAAATGCCAAGAAAAGGCCATTGTTTTACACCACTGCTTGATGAAAAACAAAACATTGTGATAAGCAGTGGCAAACAGTTCATTTTTTAAATGTGAATCATTGCATTGTTATTGCTTAATGAAGTCATCCTGAACATTTCATACAATTAACTTTTTTTCGATCTCTTGTAACTTGGATTCCAGGATGATCAGTTGCTCATTTAAATTTTCATAATTTACATTCATTCACAAGGTACTTGAACTTGAAATCAAGTTTTGAAATTTCTTTGATATAAAGTCTGTATGGGTGGAATAATTACGGTAGATTAGCATGCATTATTCTTGGCATTTGACCTTAATGCTTGGGACAGACATACAACGTACAGCGTTGTACTCTTTTAGTCTAGTACGTGTTTTTTGGTACTGGATTAAAGTATTTGACAGTTCGTACAACGATCAGCGTTGTATGTGTGTCATAAGTATAAACAAACGCAACCTTTGGAAAGGTTAATGTATCTCTAACAAGATCGTAGTGTCGTGTAGAAGTGTTAGGGGGTTTCAAGACATTGACAAATCCTCTGTAATGAAAATTGATCCGTCGTATTGAAAACGTTCGCAAGAAATATCGAATGAGTGAATCGACAAATTTAATTGCAATTAGCCTTCCATCCCAGGTAACCAATAAGCAGTTCCAAAGCGTCTTAACGGCAGCATATCAAGCAATTAAGTTGCCTTAAATGGAACATAAATGCCGCTTTTGGCACAATATACGGCTGCTTTACCATAATGCAAATACAATTATTACCTGTAGTGGAACTGAGGAAAACTTTTTTTTCTTGCAACGGATGAACAAATTACATCAGAATGCCACCAAACTTATCAATTAGGCTTATCACGAGTGTGGTAGGGTGCCTTCTTGAAATGTGGTAGTGTGTTTTAGATAAAAACATAACAAACGGCTGTCAAAAGATTAAAACTGGTAAGCCAAATTTTAAGTTATCTGAGGGAAAACAAACAATTTTTACACGACGATAGACACGATAGTGTGGGTGCGTTAAACTTCACTAAGATTTATATAAGCTTCTAATGCCTTCCACCACGAGCTCTACTACTTTAAGTCGTATGTTTCTTTTTGTTTCTTCCGGAAATAGGAGGATTTACATAATATAGGCTAGCTAAGCAGAGTCCACTCTTTTATGAGTATTTTCGCAGCACCGTGCACACATCCGCCAATTTTGTTTGTTGACATTTATTTGCTCCGTGATCTACTATTTATTACAATCCACAAAATTATCCAGAATGGCTTGAAAGTGTTTTTATAAACCGCTAAACTTCTCAAGTGAGTCCAACTATTGTCGACAACCCCTTTTTTATTCGGATATCGTTCCATTTGACCAGCAGCATTTTCTAGTGCATGTGGTTTAGACAAAGATAAATATGGCCCAACGGGATGGTTCACTATTTGAGAGTTATTCATATTGTAGATAAATAATCAATTTATCTTATGAATATGTTCAGTGAATGGCTTTGATGGAAGAATATGTAGAATAAGAGGTTTGAAAATTGGTTGCTGAGAACAGAGCTGTCAAATTTTACGGCCGTCATGCGACAGTGAAAAAACAGGCCATCTCACTATCAGAAGAAGGAACGGACTATCATGAGCTTTCTTGTCATTTTCAAACCATCATGCAGTCATGAGATTTTATTACCTTAAATTCTATCCAGTCTACTTGAAATTAGCCAAGCCGTAATATCTAATCGATAGAGTGGAAGTTTTATTTAAAGTTTTGCGATTAAACTAACAATAGTATCTATAAAGTAGCTTGTAATAAAGATGACCAAAGCACTGTCATGTGCTATCATGATGAAATAATCGATGAGATTTAGAAGGAAATCTCCATTATCGTTTTCTCGTCCGATGAGCTATTCAGACGTATGTCGGTAAAAATCGTAGATCGTTTTTCATTGAAAATGACATTTGCCTGCCCTGGCCGAGAATAGTCAACATTGGCGATGCCAACATTTCCCCTATTTCGTCCAGCTTGTATCTGAAGCATGTTTACTTAATCTAGGGTCAGCCTATTGATAACCGAACACATTAAGCTCACAGAGTAGGCTCTACAATCAGATTGCTTCAGATTGGGGAGGAAATCGGCTGCATCGATCTAAGAGATTCATTCATACACCATGAACTACGATTCTTGGTTCGGTTGAGGAAATCTTTTAGGTTGACAATTTTAACGACTCTTATGGACATAAAGTAAGTATCATAGTGATCGCCACGAAATATGCAATTTTATGCATTCAGGCTTGTCATCGAAGGTTCTCAATTAATAACTGTGCAGATTATTCAGAACAGAAAGTTGAAAGCCGTCAAAACGCCTGCTACAGAAGTATCAAAGGCCTTGATGAAAGACTTCAATAAAATTTTCTCAATATAACGCTTTATGCCAGAGATGCAAAATCACACGACAATAACTCACGAATCATCAGCATATCAATTTACAAACGTTAACCAGAAACGATTATCACTTGTGACCAGTGTTTGGATAAATTTAACGATAACTTGGTTCGACAGCTGAATTTATGAATATGGTGTACCTATGATAAAATTTGAGCTCTTGACAAATTCTACAACTTTGTCTAAAAGTACATTGCCCAAACTGGTATATAGAAAGTGTTATATTCACTGTTATATTCAAATGATCTTCAATGATGAATATCATTTGAATATTCAGAAAATGAGCTCTCACGTCTGAGGTTTTAAAGTTAGAACAATACATTATGAACCAAATGTTATAAAATAATCAAGCACAACAATTTCGTTTTATGTGCTATTGTGCAAATCAGCTTCTGGAACGAGTTGTTGGCAAATATAGCGCATTGGGTCGAAATGACTATTTACAGCACTGCTTGTGACTGGGCGAACCATGCAAACATACTCACATTGTGAATGTCGTTACCTAAAATCAAAACGTAAGCCTCACAAAGTAGCATGGCTTCCCAAGTATGGTGATTACAAAAAGCGGAACAACAGAGACAATAATAGCATAGCCTTCGCATTTCAAATCTAACAAAGTTGGCGCGATTGTTTGAGTCAACAACAAAGCAAGCTACATTAGAGGAATGATATTGTGTTCAAACACTAATAAACTCGTATGAGCAAACGAAGTAGCACCATCTGCAAAACAAGCATGAATATCGATGAAGCGCCGGTGACTTCAGTCGTTGCTTTTCACGACTCTCTCCAATTCCAGCGATGACCGTGGATTGAGAATCGCATATTGATAGAATGAAAGCACCTGTTTACCATCAGCCATTTAACGATATTGATTTTCACAGATTGCAACTCTGCTTTACACTATTCGCCCGGGAAAGAATCAAAAGAAACTATAAATTATATATTTTAATTTCAATAATATATTAAAACATTTTAATTTCGTAAGAAACTTTGCATTGCAAAAAAAAAAGTTGAAGTTAAAATTGTATTGCTATAGTTCTCCTCCCAACCTCTCGAGATTCCTTTGGAATTTTATTTTGGAACGTTCTCAAGAATTTCAATAAAATGATAGGGTAGGCAATAGCAATTATCCAGCCGTTTTCAAACAGTTTGTGTTGAACTTTAAATGTACAAAATATCAAGTCACTTGTTATGAATTCAGCAAAGTAATTGCGAACTGGTCCACTGTCGAAGTAGTGCGCCACCATACTGACGGCAGAGCTTAGCATATTAGATTTCTATCAAGTTGAGTGTTCTCATATACATGGTACATACTACTCCAGACATGTTCTTCGGAACATTTTTTGAATTTTACTCAAAAGTTTATCAATTATCGCAGTATTCCCTTGAGGGTTGTAAACGAATTCTGCTCCGCAAGGCTCTCCTGAAATTCTCAAGAAATAGTCATGCTTTAAATTATGTTCAATGCATCTAAATCAGTTATATTTTACTTGAAATGGACAGAATTTTTTTAGTTTTCATTGAAATCTACATTGAAAAAGGTGCAATTATCCTTAAAAACTTTTTAAATTTTCCTGGAATTCTAGTAATAACTGTTATGAAGCTGTTTTCGGGATTCTTGTCACAAATTTAATGCTTAAAAACACACTTTTACTTTACACGTGGTCCTATGTTTTGTATTTCATAATTGTGATCTTTTTTATAACATACTCTCCAGTTAATTATCTTCAGAAATGTCCGATGAAATTAACCTCACTGATGTGAACTTTCATTCGAACTTTCTTTAAATTATATTAGGGATCAGCGATTGTTTTTTAGATGTAGACATCCTTTTATGAATTCTTAGTTTGCAGAAATCAAAACGTTCAAAGTCTACCGTTTTTCGTTTAAATTTTTGTTGAGACCAAAAGCATGTCTGGACTTGAGCTTCTTGTGTGGATATTAAATTTCAATTTCCGTTGTCATGGGACTATTCTTAAAAGTCATTATAGGTACATAAATTACCTGAAAAACATCCCTTGTGAGTTTTATTTTTTTCCCATGGCAACCTAAATTTTAAATGGATTTGAAGTTATCTTCAAACTATTCTAGAAGTGATAAGATTAACTCTGCATGGTCCTGAAAAGACATTTCAACAGAACCGATACAATTTTCCAAGGCAGCCGTTTGATAGTTTGAAATTTTTCTTTTTTATTTCAACATAAACGGTTCTTTTGACCTACATTGAAGCAATCAAATTTGATATTATCAAAACAATTTGTTCCTACATTGTCTTAGCTCAATTGCATTCTGTTTCGTAGGCTCAGTTGGGGACAGTTGATTTGTTACCATAATATAATTCATAATTGATGATTCATAATCAAGGTCGTACCTAAGATGGCTCTGTTCGATTCCCCGTCTAGTCTAGAATTTCTTTCGTTTCCTTGTGAATATATAGGTAGTATTGTACTTGCCAAACATTCATGCTAATGAAAAAACGGTAGTGTCACAGAAACTGACTCTAGAATATAAAAATAATTGCTGGCAAAAAGTAAATTGAATAAAGCAATCGACCTAATCACGTCCGCTCTAATGTCCCTTCGCTTCACCAGTTCTCCGAAATTGTAAGCTTTCGACGTTTACCGGTATGGTTTTAAAAAAGAACACATATTACATTGGGAGCTTCTAGCGTTCAACTTTTAATCATATTTCATCCTGAACAAGTTCCATGAATTTCTACCATTGTTCAAACTTTGAACCGATCCACTGAAATTATGAAATAACCAAAACTCCAGCATGCTTTCGCTTTGTAGCAACACCGGTACCTATTCGAGCTAAGAAACGGTCCCAAAAGCGCTTGAATTTAAATCCTACCTATCCAACGGGAAACCGCTCCTTCCCAATGTTCATAAATCCAATTTCGAATTCAGTAAATAAGTTCGTTTCTGTGGGTCGACTCAATTTGATCCTCCTACTGCATTTGACCATCATTGACTAATGCCCGACCCAGCACGACATTGCAAGTAATCCTCTTACTACCCAGAACAATTATTTTCACCAACAACAATAACAGTTGCAGGAACCGGCACATGAAGCCCCTAATTGGACTCAAAGTTGGGTTTATTTCTGACCCTGGCAACCTGAGCAGAAGCTGAGGAAATTGAAATCTGAAATCACATTTAAATTTAAAACAGAACCAGCAACTCTCTCAACCATTCGTTTACCTTTACCTAGTTAGGGGAAAACTCACTCATTTTTCAAAAATAGTCCATCTGATGTGTGGAAAGTGAAAATGGCCAAACGATTGTTAGAAGTAGAAGAAGAAATGAAAGAAAAACGCAGTTTTGTAAGCCATTAATCTGAATGCCATTCGCTTGTTCATGAGCGGCTTGGATGTAGTGTTTTTATTGTTCAACTAATCCTCTTATCTTTTATCGTTCACACTATTTATAATCGGGATTTTTGTTTGTTGTTTTTTTTTTGCTAGCCGATGGATAATAGTGAGATATTTGTGTTCATTTGTGATCATTTGATTGTATATATGTAGATAGTTGAGATATTCGGATTTCGGTCAGTTTCGCAATTCTCGTTTCACGTGCATCAGTGCAAGAAAAAAGGGGTAAAAAAATATTTGGGTGCAATGATGGCTGCCTAAATCGTGTCACGTTTACCAGGATCGTCTAAATTTCCAGTGTTTTTTACTTCCTTCATATACTTTATATTAATATGCGTGTATGTCTGTGTTTGTGTTGTGATTTATTAAGTGTTAGCTGTATGGATAGAGATTGTAAATAATTCTGTCATATCTTTCTTCTTTCCTCTTTTATTTTTAAAATTACGCTATTAGACTCTTTGTTTAGATTGTTCTCTCCTAATAACATTTATCGAAATATGAGTGTGTGTCTGTGTGTTTACTTTTTACTTTTTAGTTTTTTTGTTGTTGTAAGTTTTGTTTTCTACAGCTTATTTTGAGTTTAGACTACTAGTTTCCTTGTGAAAGAGTTTTTGAGAACAGTGCCGGAGACAGTGATCGTCACTGACTGTTGGCTTGATT
Source organism: Aedes koreicus (assembly GCA_024533555.2). Classification (NCBI taxonomy): domain Eukaryota; kingdom Metazoa; phylum Arthropoda; class Insecta; order Diptera; family Culicidae; genus Aedes; species Aedes koreicus. The sequence goes on from JAHHFK020003050.1 coordinate 47,106, forward strand.
TTCATACGCGCACAAAAATACCATCGAAAGTCTATTACTGTACCTATTTGTTTTGGTGGTTGAATTTACTGATCTATCGGGATTCTTGTTGTCAATGTTTCGCTAAAAAAGTGTCTCTGGTATGTGGGTTACGTGTTTTTTTAGTACTAACACTAGTAGCCGAGTAGTAGTAGTAGTAGTAGTAGTAATAGTAATAGCAGCATTAGCAGTTAGTTGCGCAGTGGTATCATTGTAGGATGCTGCTGTAGAAACAACCTATTCCTTGGAGGCTTCCTGCGACTCCTGATCCGCCTCCGGGGCGGCTTCTTCGGCAGTCGTCTGAGGCTCGTCAACGTTGGCAGCGGCTTCCGCTGCGGCCGCAGCAGCAGCACGAGCTTCAGCATCTGGAAAGGGGGAGAGAGAATTTTCTCGTTATTGTTTGGACCAGATGAAGTTTGATTATGTATAAAAAAAACATTTTTAAACAAAATTTCTAATAAAATGAGATTTTCTTTTTCGTTTGTTTGAGTGTTTCTATCAACGTTGCTACTTTTCTGAGTTTTTTCAAGAAATTTTGTTTAACATTTTTAGTAAAGTAGGCTCTAAAATGTTTTTTTTTCTAAATAAAGCACGATTACACGGTTTGATCGAGCGTCAAAAATTTGACTCTTTTCAACAGATACAGTTTGACTCATCGCAGGAAAAAATTGGTTTTTTTTGATTCTCTTTGATTTTAAATCTGACAAACAATGTCAAACATTGTACACGGGAAAAAATGGCTGAACTATTAAAACATACTGCATGACATTGCGTAACAAATAAGGATAAAATATTTGCCAAGAGTTTTTGACGTTCTTAACTGTGTACTTTTGACTTTTTTTTCTGGTACACTGGTATTGTTCTTTTAGCAATAAGAAAAGGAATACTTTTAATGACACAGTTGTTCATTCGGTATTGGTTTTCGCCCGCACCGATCACCGATCATCAATTTTCCGGCGATGCGTCATTAGGATGATATTAGGCCGAACGCCATTAGGGCCTTTACACTAAATGGGTCACTAGATCGAATGAGTGTCCAACTTTTCAATTATTTTCTTCTTCTTATTTAGACATGTATTCTGCAGAAATTTCAAAGAAGGAAAAATCTGCAACGAAACATTCTCAACAAAACATGTTAACAGATTGGAAGTTTTGAAATGAAAAAAAAACTGCTCTTGATTGAAATCAGAAAATGATTTCATTCTTTTCCTGTCCCAAAGAATCCAAGTTCAATTTTTCACATTTAATATGACCTAAAGACCCATTCGGCCTGACGGCGTTCGTCCCTATGGTATTCGGCTTAATGGCTCTGCACCAAAAATGGTGAAGGGATGTAGATGTTAGAAAAATGTAGATAAGAAACTAAATTCATCAAATGGTCTCCTAGATGGCTACACTGAAAAAAATCAAAATAAACTTCTTTTTACATCGATGTAAACTTTGCTGTGTAGAATTGTGAAAACATTGCATACTAATAATTGAAAATGCACTGATCAATAATCCTTTAATAACTTTTCATTAAGCTTGCGGAAAATGGGTGGAAGTGTACAGGGACGCTTGTGGTAGACATCGTTAAATAACTGAATCTATCAGTTCTATAGAGGCTATTCGCTCTTTGAGGCCGGTAAAGCACTCCTCGTATTTTCTCATGAAAATACAGGAGCTTCTAAGTGCTTTATCTCCGGGTTATTTTACCCCCCTTGGGGGGCCCCCTTGGATTGGGGGGAGAGAAAGGGGGCCGGCTGGAAAGGGGGGGGCAAAGAGAGGGGTATTTTAGCCAAAACCCCCCAAAATTATTTTTTTTTTTCGCACACCCCGGCGGGGGGGAAAGAATGGAGGGAAGGGAGGGGGGGCGGGACATCCCCACGGAGGGGGGGAAAGGGGGGGGGGTGGTACCATATAAGTAAGACTTCATTCGTGTCATGTCTCGCCTCATAAATATGGTCCAATCATTAAATTCTTTGAACGCTCATTTATACCGGGTTGGGATGAGCGACAGCAATCTCTGTGAGTGTGGACAAGGCTATCAGGACGTAGATCACGTTATTTGGTCTTGTGTTGAGCATCGTGGAGTCAGATCGGAGCTTAATGATTCCCTACGGGCTCGAGGTAGACAACCCAATGTGCCAATTCGAGATATTTTGGCTTTGCGTGATTTGGAAGTATATGCAATTAATTTATGTGTTTTTGATTTACATTTCAGCATTAAATTGTAGTTAGTTTCACTTGTCTCTTTGCATATCAGTGTTTTTTTTCATTGGTTTTATTTTTAGTTTGTGAAAATAAAGACGCTCAAAATATTATGAGGATAAGGAGATTACAACCCTTGCCTGGTGAAAATGAAGATATGAAGAATGGAGGGAAACCGGGAGAATTTCTAATGGGTTTTGGTAAAAAATAGAATTGGTGAAAAGTCGAACGCTGCAGCAGGGGGAAAAAATTTTGTATGGATTTTGTGGGAAAGTTTTGTTTGAGAGCAGAAAGGTGTTTTTTTTCTTTTTCAAAAAAAAAAATATATATATATATATATATATATATATATATATATATAAATATATATATAAATATATATATATATATATATATATATATATATATATATATATATATATATATATTTATGTATATTTATTTTAAATATATATCAATTTTATTTTTTATTGATTCCTTTTTGTGTTTTTTGTGTTTTTTTTTTTTTGTTTTTTTTTGGGGTGTTTTTGTTGCGTTTTTGTGGGTTGGTGGTGTTTTTGCGCTAATTTTGATGGCTCTCTCAAGCTCAAGCTGATGTTCAGTGGCATATCGGAAAATTTTCGAGATCTTCCTCGCGGCGCGAACAAAGACCTGCCAGTTTCTTACTATTCATTTAAGAAAGCATGGATGACTTGGGTTTTATTTCGACGTGGTTCAATAATGAATTCGTACCAGCTGTGAGAAAATTCTGGCATGAAAAGGGCCTGGAGCTCTGTTAGTACTGGACAACTGCTCGGTTCATCTTGACGGATGCGATTTGCAGAATGACGACTGACTGATAATTTTTCTTCCACTTAACGTCACCAGCAAGTGTCAACTGATGGATCAGGCTGCTAAAAGTGCTATCAGTCGCTATAAGAGAAAACTTATGCTGAAGCTGGTTCTGGAAGATGAACACTTGTCGTTCAATCAACGGATGAAAAACATTTCGTTGAAAATGTGCTTGGATTGGTTGGCACCTTCATGGGAGGACATAAATACATCTACCATCAGAAGCTCGTGGAATAAGTTAATTAAAGAGTTTCCAGGATTTCACCATGATGAAGGTCCGGGCTCCACAGAAAACGATGTGCAATATGATTCGGATGATGTTAGAACACTTGGAGTTCGTTGGAACGCAGATCAATGAAGATGATTTCAATCGGTGGTTGAATGACCAAGTAGTTGATTCAGAAGCTAATTTATTATGCTGAACTAGCCAGGTATACATCGATGAAGAAATTATCGAGGGAGAACTCCGAGGCTTCGATAATTCAATTGCAAGCCCAGAAGAGTGGCTGGAGTATTCCGAAGAAAATGTTTCAGGTAACCTATCGGCTTTCGACGCAGGAGAAGAATCATCAAAGCAAGATTTTTCTCTCGTGCAACGTTATTCAGTATGTTGATAATGATGTATCGGAGGAAATATCTGCGCAGTAAGCTGATCGGCGTCGAATGGAAGAGACCAGCAAATTGCGGCTGCACTAATTTCAGCAAAATTTTGAGGTTTTTCATATTTTTGGATGTTGCGATTCGAATTTTTTAATGACGCCACCCTGTCTTAGAAGAAAACCTCAGAGAAAAACTGTAATTTGCAAAGTTAACTTTGGAAAAATAAAAAAAATAAATCCCACCAATATGCTAAGATAGATTTCTCGAGTAAAGCCTAAATAAGTTTTGCCATTTTAAATCTAAAGCTCCAGCAGATTTTCGGGTATTAATAAGTTGATTTTTGCTGAATTATGGATATATTTTCTTCTTACACTTGCTTTTTGTTTTTGCTTCCGGATCCAATCAACTGTCTATCCAGGTAAGAAATGAAATATAACTAAACATCGGAGAAAGGGAGGGACCATCAAGGCGCCCAAGTGAAACAATTGAGATCGGGAGCTTGGGACTGCTTGTTAATATTTCGCGGAACGAGGGCGGGCTCTTCGATCCCATCTTTGTGAGTTATTCTGTTGTTCGAGGGCTCGATTCTATCGCTGTTTACGTAAGTGTCTTTACTTGCGGATCTGCTAAACGTTTTGGCTCTCCATACACGAGATTGAAAATCACAGAATACGGAGTAATCAAGAAAAGCTGTTGAAGGCTAAATATCTTTGGGCTGAAAATTGGAGCTCTGCTTCAGCCATGTTCAACTAAAGAAAGGTTGTAACGGATTCTAGCGAAGAAACGATTCCTTGACCATTTGGCAGCAAGTAGGTCCAAAAAAAGGCATTAGATTAAAAATAGTAAGCAATAGACGAAGCCGCTCTATAAATGCCTTCATCGAGTGTTTGATATTAAACTGGAACTCAATGTTCTCAAAGACATTCTTGATCATTTTGGGCAAAAAAAAAACCTGTATGTACGCAAATTAAAAACTAAATGGATGAGTGAAAGTTTCTCTTAGTAAAACACGATTACCGCTTTGGATAATTCGTTTGCCCTCGATTCTTACGCTGTGAATTTCGATTCAGATCTAAACCTTTTTCTGCCGTTTCTGTCTTTTCATCTAGAAATTCGGCGTTCCACGAGCATGGTGGAGACTACCGAACTGTATGAAAATTGCTATCACAGAATAACACTGGCTTCTTGCTAACGCTCTTGAGCGTACTGGATTTAGGTGCCTTCGTGAATTCGAAGGTTACCCAAGGTGTGGAACATTTCTGAACGTCGACCGATGTTTACTAGCATATCTGATATCTGTGTCTAGAAGTGTAAATAGACATGTGGGTTCTATGTCTATTCTCATGCTTTTTAATATAATCAATCAACTAATTTATTATTAAAAATGTAATGAAACCAAACTAAGGGCAATTTTTTTAAGAATGCGCCAAAAACCCCGAAAATCTGTCAGGAAATTAATAACGCTCTCAATCATTACCAAGGCAGACGGGTTTTGTTTTGGCAAATCTTCGAAGACTAACCTGTAAAATTGACACACGGCAAATCGAAAACCGATATTTCATATTATATTATAGTCTGAACCTTCTTCTGATTCAGCTCAGAATTTAAAACCGTTTTTACAGTTTCCCAATATTAGAACTCACCTCTCTGAGCCTGCTCCTTCCAAATCTTCTTGTTTTCCGCCAGACAGGTGATCCAAGGTTTCTTAATCTCGAACCGATCCGGTTTCGCACCGTTCTTAACGTCCGGTTTCGGTTTCGGCTTGTCACCAGTACCTGGCTCCGCAGTACCACCACTATTTCCGCCTCCTCCTCCGCCAGTACCTCCGTTGTTGGTTATTGCTTCATTGCTTGTATTATTGTGGCTGCTATTTGTTGTTGTTGTTGTTCGGTACACTTAGAGTATTGTTTCCTTTTAAGCTAGTATTATTGTTATTGTTGTTCTTGTTATTACTACTATTCATTGCGATTGGTGCTATCGGTGCTAAGACTATCTCTAACATATCGGCACACACAGCCATACTGGGTTCGACGATAAATTCGATAAAACCGATCTGTGACTCCGCCACTAGCGTATTGTTTCGATCGCAGAGCGGACTAAAGGGGAGCCCGAGTTCCTGCTCGAGATCGCCCTGCCGGAAGAACTCCTCGAGCAGTAGCATAGTCCACTTGTGATGGATGTCCCAGCGTTTGGCCGGATGAGAAATATCACAACAATGCAGCACCAGCGAGAGCGCCTTGGACTTGTCCACCTGCGGCTCGGCCAGCGTCAGCAGGTTACGCATGTTCTTCAGTTGCTGAAAGTGGAACGACATATCGGTCGCGAGTACCATGTCAATTATCAGTGACCGCAGCTCGCGGTACTCTTCCTTCGAGAGATTCTGCAGCACGTTGCAGTCGTCCTCCTTCAGCACCCGGAACGCTGCACTGATGTGATGATTCTCCAACACGGCACGATCATTGTACAGCATCGCTGTATCCGATCCGGACATCACGTGGAAGTTGTTGGTCGTCCCCGTGTGCTCGTAGTCGTGAATTAAGGCCGCTAGAAGCGTGGCGAAGATCTCCAGATCGGTCAGCCAATGCATCATCCCCGTCTGACAGAGGATATGGTGTACGGTTTGTGCGACATCAGCGGCATGTAGATTGTTGTGGTACGGATTGCGGAAGCGACAATAGCCCTCCTCGATACGCGATAGGAACGTTTCCAGCATTGCCGGTGGAATCTTGAACTTGTGAATACTTCCGTAACGGTTCAGCAGATCGTAACCCAAGTACTTAACCGGTTGACAGTTACCGGCTTCGGCCAGGGCAAATACATCGAACGACCAGTCGTCCAAACACTGCAAATAGAAAAACAGAAAAACTGTTAGTTATCAAACACTGTTTTATTATCTTTAATTCGAGAATAATTTTTTTTAAGGAGTATCAACCAGTAAATTACATGCATAATCAGAATTAACTGCTGTATTAGTAGACGCATTTCGCATTTGGTCGAGCACCGTAATATGTTTCGAATCCTCATTTATCAAACCTAATCATCACGCAAATATCCATTCTCTTTTCAGCAATAATGCCCATAGAAGAACACCAACAGAAATCTCAACAACAGCTGCAAGCCAATCAAACAAATCAAGCAATACCGACGAGAGCACCGCCTGATGAAGAGGAAGATGATGACGACGATGACGACGATGAAGCCGGAACCGGGGGAGATCCAACGGATGGAGCACGTAGTTATTCTAGTACACAGGTAGCCTCGGCCCGAGGTGGATCCTACGAAGATGACGAAGAGGACGAAGAAGACGAGAGTGAGGAACAATCGGGACTGAGACAACTTTTTGCACCCATAAGTAAGTAATAATCCTTCCATTTGAAATTTAAGAAAAAAATGTAAAATATTTACTCAGACGCACAAGCGCAAAGCGAAGACGAAGAAGATGGAGACTACATTCCGGACGAGGAGGTGAAAAAGACCATTATGGTTGGTAGTGACTTCCAGGCATTGATACCGGAGGGTCTCTGTCGGTACGATGATGCACTGCCTTATGAGAATGAAGATAAACTGCTTTGGAATCCGACGGTGCTCGGCGAGGATCTCATTGAAGAATATTTGAAAAAGATTGCTGCTGCGGCGAGTAGCAACACGGGAACACCGCAGACGAATAGTGTTTTTTCGATTCCTCTTGGAAGGCACTTGCGGGATGACGAACAGGGACTGTACCTGCTGCAGCAATGTGGGCACAATGTAGACGAAGCGCTGCGAAGGAAACGGATAAATGCCGTTCCGGTGGCTGATCAGCAGATGAGCATTTGGTCCGAAGAGGAGTGTAGGAATTTTGAAAATGGTCTCCGGATACACGGGAAGGACTTTCACATGATTCAGCAATCGAAGGTAAAATTAAATTTCGAGCTTAGTCAAAGTCATTCTGTTTATTAGTGTGGGCCGCCACGAATTTAAGTTCATCCAATTTACTGCAACAGATGTGAAAAACTATCTCTCATCTCTCAGTTGGTTTATTGCTAAGAGAACAAATCAACTTTTAGGTTCGCACCCGGTCGGTCGGCGAGCTGGTTCAGTTTTACTATCTGTGGAAGAAAACCGAGCGACATGACCTTTTTGCCAACAAGGCACGACTAGAGAAGAAAAAGTACAACCTCCATCCGGGGCTGACGGATCACATGGATCGGTTCCTGGAGGAGCAGGAAAACAGCACCGGGTTCGGCGATCGAAGTTCATCGCCTGGGTTCAACAGCTTGTATAGTAGCGCTCCGGAAGCCAAACGACAACGTCTAATGGATTCTAAAGGTGAGTTTGATGGTGGAAGTTATTAACCTTTTTTTTTGTACTGTTGTTGCTGTGCATGGAAGGAAAAAAATCATCATTATCATCATTGCTCAGCATGATTTCGTCTGCTTTGAATGTGTTTCCATTGCAGAGGAGACAGATTGAACACATCATTATGGCCATGTCTGTCATTATTCATTTCGAAAGCACTTCATAATAACATTTTCCCCCTGATGAATGTTTGCTCCGGGCCACAAAGTTGATAAATTGACATACAATGTTAATATACTCTATGTTTTTTGTTGTAATGTGTATACACGCGAAGCTTACATTGTGTTAAACAATTTGCTTCATTATATTTACGACGAGAAATCCTGACCTAACCAAACTTAATCACGTTGTAAATTCCTATTCCTTGATTGTGCCCTCATACTTCCATTCGTTTGAAAAACATATCTTCTTTTAATTCATGATTACCGCTGCTCCTCCAGACCACTCAGCCAGCACAGGATCTTCGAAAAGGTCTTCGTCAGCGCTGTGACTTAGTCCTGCAGTGTTTCCCTCCGGGAGGGGATCACTAGCCAAGTAAACACCGTTCGTTCACAAGGCAGACATGCTGCACGTCACACACTCGCAACATGCTAGCTTGAGGAGAGCTGCCATCATAGAGAAATGGAACATGGGCAAAGTGTATACTTGCTGTCGGCGGTGGCACAAACGTGCTCAATATACAAAGAGGGCCTTTGGGAAAGCCAATAAAAATCAGTGTGAAAAGAACAACCACGCTTTCAGTAAAGTGCATCAAGCAAGTGACCGACTGAGGTTGTTCTTTGTTCTGGAGCAAATTTTCGTTTTATTTTAGTTTTCGTTGCTTATGCACACCCAAAAAGCTTTGTTTGATTCGTGCTGTTTAACTCTATTAAGTTGTAAAACTTATTCTTCATTATTGCCACATTTTAGAAATGAAAAGTAGGAATATTTGTTGATTGCAGAGAGGGAGTTCAGGATTGAGTAATGCCATCAGGTCCACTGACGAAATTATTTATGAATTATAATAGGATATTAATATTACCTCTCGCAAACATAACTTAAAATTGTAATAAATAGCATAGAAAACCGGAAATATTTAGTCTGAACAACATAAAAGTTAATTGAAGACATTGAATGTAAAAATAGGCAAACTTTAAAATGATCAAAACTATCTCACAACAAAAAACAATCTGGATGGAAAAAAATAGATGAAAAAAGGAAATTTAGCTTTTTTAACTTTGTATTTATTTATCCGAAAATCCCGGGATGAACCAATTTCTCAACACACTAGTCTAAATGCTTCTGGTTCTTGTAAAACCCAACCGTTTTTCTCGGACACTGACTATAAATGTCTCCAGTCTCAAGCTTCCGATGCAGAAATTGAAGTATGCGGTTTCATCAGGCATTTTGATCAGTTCGAACAACGCTAACTGAATTGCAACAACTGACCCAAGGCTGGGCTGTACAAATTACGGGCAACACAGAACACCCTGGTCTACTAGTGGGAAAATTCTTGGCTGCGAAAATATCTACAAGCAGGAACGGCAATCGGACCTACACCTCGTAACACTTACATGCCTAAATTACGGGTGACACTGTTCGCCGCAAGACCACGGAGCCCACACAATGCGGCGAACCATGTAAAGAGTGAATTTCATTTTCCACGGTCGAAATGGTGGTGATTTCGACGGATAAAAAGCCAGAGTTAGGGGAAAACAAACCGTCTGATTTTGAAGGAGACCACAACATTGTCTACGAAGAGGTTTGAGAAAGGATTGCTCTGGAGATATGACCGAGTGGAATTGCCCAACGGTTTCCCGATGAGTATGTTCCGTTAGAAATGCTTCGACCGAAAAATGAAGACAGACTCAGTTTACGAGACAGCGTATATCGGCAGATTTAAGAGTATTTGGAAGGTAGTTGAAACCGAAGGAAACGAAGTCCCATCTTAGCTGGGACTGTTATGCGTCTCATGACAGTAAAGGACCGGACATGCTGATTCAAAGTTTCATCATTACAAGATTTGTTGAGATGCGTCTATCCAGTCAACACAGAATCGCATATGATAGCGCATATGAGTACAACGTGGAGGCGATATACGTTCATTCGTCCATTTAACTCCATGTTAACTGTACGCATATCGCCTCCACTTTATACTCAAATCCGTTATTATATGCGATCTTGTGTTTACTGGGATACCGTACAGATCTTTCTTAGCGTGTCAAGGTGAGTACTCTGTAAGCACAGTTCAACAAGAACCTGGATGCCAAGGAACAGAGACGTAGTGAGAGTTGGCAGTGCCTTTGGCAAACCATGAAATGGACACCATTTCACATTAATGGTTTCCAGTTATATATTTTGATACAAACATGCATGTTTTTCAATTATAATGGAAATAGGTTTTTATCACTTTAAGTAACATCGATTCATTATTTAGTGTGGGGGTAGTAAACACATCATCATCCATCATAGCTTAATTTTTATCAGAAGTTTAGTTCCACGGGTCGTAGTTTTAGCTAACTGTCAGACAATATGGGTGTGTGTGTGCAATCCAACGCCCACCGTCCGGCAGTGTTTTATGGAAGAAAAATGTTTGCAGTAAGACGAACTGTTGTCGACACGACAACATTTCGGAATGCCTGGTTACTCACGTCCATTCCGAGGCCACTTTCACTGACAACAAGCCTCGCATAAACACAGTACAAACATCAAAGGGATATTAGTATTGTGCATACACTTCCATCATCAAATCATATTGTTTTGAGGATGGCACTAATTTAGTAGTATCGATCAAATTTATGTAGAAGGAGATGTTCGCTCATCACCATGAGGCCCCTAGAGAAGACAGGAATGTTTGCTAGAACTGAAAGATATGGAGGGAAAGTGTTGATAGCTCCGTCAGTGTACGGCAGGTTGTGAAAATTGAATAGAAGTATTGAAAATTGAGTGAAGGGCTTGGATATAGTAGTACTAGAACCAAGGACGCATTCGTTGCCTCACATCGCCAATGCAGGGTAGGTGAAGGCACGGACGAATCCGCCACCCGCTCACATTCTACCTATTGCTTGGGATGGTTCTAGCTAGTGGTTGTTAGTATACGCTCCGTTTTTGTTACCTACATGGGAGAGAAACTCTCTCCTTTTTACACAATGTTTGATGATTACTCAAATTTTTTCTTCAAATTTTTTTTCAAATATTTTCACCTCCTTACTACGTCGCGCGAGCGCGGCTTGGAGTATCACCAAGCAACTAAGCAAGGAGCTATCAAGGTCGCACAAGTGGTAAAGGAAGTGTACCGTTGTAGTGGGTTTGAGATCCGGAGTTGACAATCGCACTCGCCTACACTTCACCACACTTTCACCTGAACACGCAATGAGAAAATGCTTTGAAAAATACAGTAAAAACTACGCTTCTAGTGCAGGTTTGTTAATCTTTAACGTCTGTGCACGTCCTTTGTTAACGTCTTATATGGCAGACGTTAACAAAATAGACCTTACAGGTTAACGATTAACAACCCTGGTCTAATGGATACCACGTGTAAATTCACGTAAGTCTCTTAGAACGTCGATCTATGTGGAAATCATCTATGTGGAAATGTGGAAAAAAATTAGATCCGAGTTCCATACCTTTCTGGAAACTCTCTAAAATATTGAAAAAACCTCAAAGCCTATACCAGCGCTTAAGGAAGGTGATAAAATTTTGCTCACAAATGCGGAAAATGCTCAAAAACTTGTTAAGCAGTTTGAGAGCTCCCATAATTTCAGTTTGGGTCTTACAAGTCCTATTGAGGATCAAGTTTCCAGGGAGTATCTGAATATTTTCTCACAAGAAAATATTTTTGATGATTCTTGGGGAACTGATTTGGATGAAGTAAAAACTATAACTAAAAAATTTCAAAATATGAAAGCACCAGGTGATGATGGAATTTTCTATATCCTAATCAAAAAACTCCCCGAGAGTACTTTGTCTTTCTTGGTAAAACTATTTAACAGATGTTTTCATCTGGCATACTTTCCAGATAAATGGAAAAATGCAAAAGTCGTACCTATCTTGAAGCCAGACAAAAATCCGGCTGAAGCTTCTAGCTACCGAGCAGTTTGCTTTCTTCAATAAGTAAGCTTTTTGAAAAAATAATTTTGAATAGAATGATGCTTCACATCAATACAAACTCAATTTTTGCTGATGAACAGTTTGGATTCCGCCATGGGCATTCAACTACGCATCAACTTTTGAGAGTTACAAATTTAATTCGTTCAAACAAAGCTGAAGGCTGCTCCACTGGAGCTGCTCTTCTAGACATAGAAAAAGCATTCGACAGTGTTTGGCATGAAGGTTTGATTGCGAAACTGAAAAAGTTCAATTTTCCGGTTTATATCATGAAATTAGTTCAAAACTACTTAACTGATAGAACTTTGCAAGTAAATTATCAGAATTCTAAATCTGATCAATTGCCTGTCAGAGCTGGTGTTCCTCAAGGTAGCATTCTTGGGCCAATACTTTGTAACATTTTCACTTCAGATCTCCCTGATTTACCTCCGGGCTGTCAAAAATCTTGCTTTGCTGATGACACAGGCATTTCCGCTAAAGAGCGTTTCCAGATGAAATCAGCCGGAAAAAGTCAAAATCTTGCACGACCCTCTCCGATTTGCATGAAACTTTGCACATGTCTTCGGAATTGGTGATGATGGATTTTTCGCGGGTTAAGGGAATTTTTTGACTCAAGACAAATTTTTCAAAAGGGCGTATGTGTTTTGTCATGCGTATTTTTCAAAAAATCATAACTCAAAAACCGTTGGTTGTAATAAAATTGCGTCTGAGAAGAAGTTGTAGTTAATTAATTTGACTTTATGAAAAAAATATGTACACCGTAAAAAAAAATTTTTTTTCTTCAAAAAAAATCAAAAATTAAACTTAAAAATCAATTAGCAAATCTTTCCAACGTACGATTTTTATAAAAAAATTTCCAAAAAGACTTTAAGTCATAAGAAGAGAATAGAAGTTGTTCTACGATGGAGCAACTTAAGATAAAAAAGTTCTTAGAAGTAAGAAAAATTCAATTTTTTTCCAATTTGTTGTTTTTGCATAAATAACCATATTTTAATAATATAATACGGTTCTTCTAGTGATTTTAAACAAAAAAGCTCTTGGTGAGCAACATTCTATATGTACCCGTTTTCGAGATAATTTGAAAGTAATGTCGAAAAAATGGCTTTTTCCATGAAAATATCCCTTTTTCAAAAGTTAGTCGTGATTGTCCATCTTCAAAAGTATTCTTTTCAAATTGTACATAAAATTTTCAACAACTATCCTTTTGACACCAAGAAGATTGAACATCGTCTTAATTAACGAAATTAACGAATCTTAATTACCAAATAAATTTTTTTTTTTTTGTTCATACATGATTTATTTATTTTTTCTACTATTTAAAAAAAAAATGTATTTACATTTTTACAAACACTATATCCTAACATTCCTATAAATATTATGAAAACTCAGTATTTCGTCAGTTGAAAATATTTTCGCAGCGATTTTGTTATCTGCAACTGGAATGAAGGAGTGATATTTCTGTGTACCAGGAATCATTTTTGTTTGCTGATAACTACCACCCCATTCTGCAGCTCCCTCTTCATATTCTTCTTGTGAAACATAGCAAAATGATATTTTTGTGAAATTTTCTTGATTTCTCTTAATAGCCCAATCATACAAAGTTTTCGCACTTGTTATTGGATGTTCATGTTGTTTGGCCAAGCTTGCTCTTGTTGCCATTCGTTTTATTGTGCCGCCAATTGCATCACATGGTCCCTTACCATGTGAAGTGGCGAAAAAATGCCACTCAGAATCAATGTTGTATTTCTCTTTAAACTTGCAGAGGCTTGCAAATTTTTTTCTATTTTTGTATTGGGAAACAGCCTCATCAGACATAAAAATGGCCTTTTTTATATTCATTAGTTGATTTAAATACGTTAGTAATTTAGAAATAAATACTTGTACCGCAATTGTATCATGTCTTAGAACTTCTGATATTACAACAAAACTTAGATTTTTAAGCATTCCTGACTCCATATAATAAATAACAAACGGATGAATTGTAGCCTGATCATTGTTCCAATGATGACTTTGAACAGCATCCTGAAGTACAAATGAATAATTCTCTGCAAAATCGCAAATAATAACTACTTCTCCTTCTTTTAATGAAGACTTTGTATCTTTTAAAAATTTAGTTTGCTTTGTTTTTATATAATCATGAGATAATAGTTTTTCTAATTTCTCGCTAAAATATTCAACAAATTCATCGACAGGTTTTAATAGCGTTTCTAAATTACATCTATCAGTTGTAATCCATTGTTCGAACGATATCTCAGACAAGTTATGTTTCTCAAGTTCTCTTAAAAATCTTATCTCAAATTCTGACAGCGTGGGACAATTTTCGAATTCACGGAGGTAACAATATTTTGATCTTGATGATGAATTACACAATAACTTCTCAAATGTTGATTACAATCAGTGTTGAATGAATATTTTTTTAAACTGTGAAGCGCAAACACAAACGTTGTGAGAACCTGAAGCATTTAGCAATTTACAATGTTTTGGTCGTAATGCTGCAAAAGTACTAAATCCAATTTTATGTTCACTGACTTCTTTAAATCGAGTGAAAGTTTCTCTAAGTGATGAAAGTAATAACCGTTTTTGATTTGTTGACGCTTACCATTAGTGTTTACAGAGACATAATCTCTTTGTCCCGGCATGGCTCTGCTGATGTCGTCCTCGTCAAAAAATTGTATCACTTGATTCTTTATATCCGGATTCAAACGATTCCCCGATCTGTCGTTGGGGGTAGCCAATACTCCATTTTCGGCTGCCAATTCTTTTGCTTGTAATGCAAGGTATTTGTTTGTTTCAAATTTGCTCGTTATCTATTGAATCGTCCACGAATTAGGCAAAACTTTTAATATACGTATTTTATCTATTCTCGAACAATCTGGTTCTATGAATTTTTCTTTCAATTTGGAAATAATTTCATCATATTCCACAACCTTTGTTTTCAATGTAGCTAACTCTTCGACTTATTCTTGTGGTGGTAAGCTGAATAGATATTTTCTAATACCTGCTACAATTTCGGCAAATTTTTGCCGACGGTATTTATCGTTTTTAAATTCTCTAATGGATATCGGAGACACATTTATTCCTGCAATTCCATTATTGAATAACTCAATGTTGTGTATCCTGGAATAATCCGGTAGGTCACTGTCCTGAGAAGATGCCGAGGTAATTGAAGCTGCCGATGGTATTTCCTCCAAATCGTTCCGTGATGTGGTTGGTGCTTCATCATGTCCACCGTTTTCTGGTTGCTCCACTCTTTCGACAGGATTACGACGATACGAATATAACCGACATGAATCACAAATTCTTAATGACGTGTCCAAATGGACCGTACACTGCATGGATAAAAGTTTTTCAATTAACTTGTTAGTTAAATTTCTAAGTTTAGGCGAACACCGTCTCCCGATTTCACGAAAAGGTTTACAACAATGCTTTGTTTCGAGTTCCATTTCAAATCGTTTTACACTTTACGCTACTTATGAAAGACACTGTTAAACTGATGTCATGACTTTGCAATGTAATCTTTTTTATACGTACTAGGTACGCACTTTAGGTACTTTTTTGAAATATTGGTATGTGCAGGGGTATGCATGTAAATTATATTTTCTGTCAACACCAAAGGGAATGCATGAATAGGTATAAAGGGGCGTAACAATTGTATTCTTACTGGTATAAACAGTTTAACTAATTAAATACATTATGTTTCTAACTGAACAAAATACGCTTGTACACTAACATGAATACTAATTATTTTTGTTTCGGGTTAGGTTTTCATAATATACTGTAAGTAAAAGCAGCAAATTTTGTCGTGTTACCTACAGTAAATATCAGGAATCAGTTTGTCTATTATTCTCGGTAATAAAAGGTATATTGTAGAAAATTTTATGTACAATTTGAAAAGAATACTTTTGAAGATGGACAATCATGACTAACATTTGAAAAAGGGATATTTTCATGGAAAAAGCTATTTTTTCGACATTAATTTCAAATTATCTCGAAAACGGATACATTTAGAATGTTGCTCATCAAGAGCATTTTTGTTTCAAATCACTAGAAAAATCGTATTATATTATTAAAATATGGTTATTTATGCAAAAACAATATTTTTTGCATTGAATTTTTCTTACTTCTAAGAACTTTTTTATCTTAAGTTGCTCCATCGTAGAACAACTTCTATTCTCTTCTTATGACTCAAAGCCTTTTTGAAATTTTTTTTATAAAAATCGTACGTTGGACAGATTTGCTAATTGACTTTAGAGTTTAATTTTTGATTTTTTTTGAAGAAACAAAATTTTGTTTACAGTGTACATATTTTTTTCATAAAGTCAAATTAATTAACTACAACTTCTTCTCAGACGCAATTTTATTAAAACCAACGGTTTTCGAGTTATGATTTTTTGAAAAATACGCATGACAAAACACATACGCCCTTTTGAAAAATTTGTCTTGAGTCAAAAAATTCCCTTAACCGGCGGAAAATCCATCGTCACCAATTCCGAAGACATGTGCAAAGTTTCATCCAAATCGGAGAGGGTCGAGTTCAGTCATTTGCTCATTTGGCAGAGAAATGCTCTAAAGGAAAAGGTCTTCGTGTTATATCCAGGAGGCTACAAAAAAGCTTGGACATTTTTACAGATTATTTTCAAAAATGGAAGATTTCTCCTAATGCTTCCAAAACTCAACTTATAATATTCCCACACAAGCCTAGAGCTGCATTTTTTAAACCAAGTAATAGTCATATGGTCACTATGAACGGAGTTCCAATTTCTTGGTCAAATCAAGTAAAATATCTTGAACTGATACTTGATCAAAAATTAACTTTTAAAGATCACATTGAGGGCATTCAAGCCAAATGTAATAAATATATAAAATGTTTATATCCTCTTATAAACAGAAAATCCAAACTTTGTTTGAAGAACAAACTTCTAATATTCAAACAAATCTTTAGACCGGCCATGCTTTATGCTGTGCCAATATGGTCTAGTTGTTGTGCTACTAGGAAAAAAGCACTTCAAAGGATTCAGAACAAAGTTCTGAAAATGATTTTGAAGCTGCCACCCTGGTTCAGTACTATTGAATTACATAGAATTTCAAACGTTGAGACTTTAGAAGAAATGTCCAGCAAAATAATTCATTATTTTAGACAAAAATCATTGCAATCTTCAATTACAATGATCATTTCTCTCTATAGATAAGAACTAGTTTTAAGAAATCAATAATTATTCTTACACGCAGGCAAAAAAAACCCTGTTAAAAATACTGAATAGACAAGGTAAAAATAATATTAACACAATTAGATATAAATGATAGCATATAAGGTTGAAATGTTAATTACTTAGCAGGAGCACCTAGATTAATATATGGATGTAAAATAATGTAAAATTTGGAATAAATAAAGAGTAAAAAAAAAATGTGCAAATCATGTAAATTATACGTAAATTTATTACCTGATATTACCTGTTACTGGGTTTGGTAGTAAAAAAAAAATGCAACTGTTTCACTTGGTAACAACATTATTTTACATATACGAAGCGATACGGCCTTAAATGGCTACATCTTGCTCTCTGGATCCTGTTCTACTTGCTTACGCGATGGATTTTCTGCTAGTTGATTTTACACTCCGCAACGAAACATATTACGATGCGAAACATACTGCGAGTCTATTCGATTTCCGAGTAACTTTGGAGAAAAGTCAACGAGGGTGGAGGGGGGTTGGGTCTGGGATTTTCAAATATGAGTCTTTACGTGGTTTATGGATAGGCCCTGAGCAGATTCCAAACCCGTCCACTTCCTTTCCATTTATCACTTCGCCTTTTTCTGTCCCCACTAGATTCGCAATAAACAGAGCAGTCTACTGCCAATGATCGCATCACTTACCACAGTTCATCCCTGATCGTAAAATAACCCTACCTCACTAATCCTTCCCGTGGCAGTGTGGAGATGTCAACTCAACTATTGTCGAACTAATCATCCGTCCCACTACCCCGAAGACCGTGAGGACGTTGCGGGTACTGATTTATAAATAGCATGTAAATATTAGAGAACTTGTACATTGAAGATGGAAAACTAATCCCAAGCTCCATTTATGTGGTTTTCTGTGCTATTACACTAGTTCTGTTCTGTTCAGTAACGGAGGAGCGAATGCACGGTCCTTCAATACGTTAAAGGTAGATCGATCAAGTAGAAGACGACCTGCAGACCCTTCGCATGCTGCTAGGCTGGCGAAGTTCCATGGACAGAAAAGAATGGAGACAACTTCTGTATACAGCAGAGGCCATCCAGGCCTTTGTCTGATTGGTTAGGTAAGGAAAGTTCAATACGCTTGGAAACGCGTACGTTTACACATTGTTCAATAAAGTGGACCAAATAGCCGTTTTCTTCCGTGCTGTCATACATTGTAAGGTGCTTGACATGGTGTATACATTGTAGTGATGACTAAAGCGATATTGTGTAGTCAATGGCTGTATCGAGGACCGCTTCAGCTTATGGGTATACCAGTACCGTCAACCCGTGGTCTTTAGTGTAGGAAAGATCCTGAGAGGTAGCAGAGTGGAGATGGTAAAGCTCTAAACACCGAGTGGAGATGGCGTCCGAATGTGTGTACCTTCCAGAACCAGAACGACCGAGAAGGAAGTCTATGGAACAACTGGAGGTCAAGGAAAAGTTGCGGCCCTGCCCATAGAACACTTCAGTCAAAAAAGTTGCAGCAACCTGTTAACGACTGATTTGGGTTGTAAAACATTCATTTCAACCGATTCGTAAAAAGCTACTATGGTATTTGGTTCATCATAAGCTAATCTTCGAAGCCGTCATCAGTTGGACGAACTTCTCCAAATGAGAACGCTTGCTGGCAGCGATCGCATATATAAACAGCTGCCAACCGACGGTTGCCGGATTCCAAATTCCCCATAATATTGCCACACAATCAACCGTTGGCCGAGCTGCTTGTCGATGGGTCGATCCATCAAACGCTCCCCGTTTTGATGGGTCGTCGGATCTGTCAAGATTGCAATGGGATCGTTTTTCAGCGATAGGAAT
The DNA here is from genome assembly GCA_024533555.2 of Aedes koreicus. NCBI lineage: Eukaryota > Metazoa > Arthropoda > Insecta > Diptera > Culicidae > Aedes > Aedes koreicus. The sequence continues at coordinate 66,201 of JAHHFK020003050.1, forward strand.
CCGATCTATGGAACGTTGTTAATCATCGTCGCGGAAGTGGAAGCGATTGTTAAAGGAATTGAAATTCATTCCTCTGGAGAACTCCAATCGGGAAGCTCTAAACCAGTTAATCTTGCCCTCTAGAGTAGGTACTTAGTTAAATTACGCCTCTTTAAATTGTTAGACGGATCTCTCGAATCTCTCGATCACTCTAGAGTAGGGTGGCTCACTGTTTGAATGAAAAAATGTAATCTTTACCAGCTTTTTTTTTTTTCATCCATTTGAGGTCCCATACAACTGTGATTAGTTGTAACACGGCTTTGCGCATTGCGTTTGAAATTTGTATGGGAAAACGTACATTTTTGCATTTTCGGTTCCTAGAGACCACCTGGTTGCTAGAACCACCCTACTATTAATGGTGAAGTAAAGTCTAGAATGTGCCTAACCACATTTTCGAAAAAAGTGCCGCGCTAGAATTTCCCTAATGTAAATTTAGCTGTATCAATGGTTCGAATTCAACACCAAAAATCTTTTTTATCACCAAAACTGACGATGTGCCAATGAAAAGCAGATTTTATCATGCAATAACTTAGGCGTTGCTTGTCTTATCAATTTAGTATATATATTTTTTTTTATCTTGATAATCGAGATTTTCAGCCTTGGGCTGGTTCATCTCCTGTCGTAGTCACTCAAATACCTCTTTTGGGTATTTTCGTAACTTGTCCGGGGGTGAGATTCGAACTCGTGACTTTAGCGTGAGAGGTATGGATGCTAACCACTACGCCGGGGTCGCCCCCATTTAGTATATTGTTATGAACAATTCATAGGTATTTGTTCAATTTCATGATCGTTATTGAAAAGGGGGTTACTACCCTCTCACACAATTCATAGTAATTGAAGTAAAGTATCAAACTCAGTTGTTTTTATCTTGTCGAGTACGTATGTTCAGATATGTTAATCAAAAACATTTGCTCAATTCTATATGCGATACAACTAGTTGGTATACAAAACCGTGGTATCAAAAATGGCAACCTGATTTTTTTTACCAGGTATAATCAAGTAGAATAAGTTTTCATTCCAAATCCAAGCTTACACAAAAAAAACAGACGTTCTTTTATTAACTCACAAGTGGTTATGGGCCTAGGACTTGGCCATAGTTTGAAGTAACGATTGCTCCTGTTTCTCAAGATAAGTTTGTTCGTTGAAGAAAAATCATGATTTCGAGGGATGAGGACGCACAGCGTTCAATCATAAGCGGATCAAGCAGAAATAGGACGAATAAGACTGGAAGGGATGTTGCAACCGGATGTGGAGGCGAAGTTGCTGCCGGTTAAGGAGACAGTGTGCGAATCGGTGGTGCAGTTCGTGCCTACGGGAATCCTGTGAGTTTTCCGGCGATTGAAAAACTTATGGGTCGTCAAAATTACTCATCATGGGCGTTCTCAATGAAGTTGATGCTTATAAGAGAAGGGACGTGGAGCACGATTTGCTTAACGTTGGAAAAGAACAACTTCGGTCTTGTCCAAACCGCGAATAGTGCTAAGAACGCATGGGGAAAAAAACTCCAGAAGGCATTTCAAGACGATGGACTGATTTGAAGATTTGGTTTGCTGGACCGGTTGACTTCGGTGATGCTGGAGAACCACAATTCCGTGGAGGATTATGTGAACAACTTTATGTCCGCCGTCAACGATCTAAGCGAAATCGGGTTCGAAATTATCAACCAGTGGCTGGCGTCGCTGTTTAAGGGTCTACCAGAATACTGTCACTTCATGATCATGGGACTGCAGGCGTCCGGCTTGGCGCTGACAACTGAAGGTCAAAGCGAAAATTTCAGCTTCCGGAAGTGAAGTCGCAGTGTATACGAAGCACAAGGCCAAGTGACCGAAAGGCGCGGTGGACAGGAAGAACAAAACGTGTTTCAACTATAACAAGCTCGAAAATTTCGCAGCTAATTGCCCGCAGAAACAAAACGAAGTGCTCATTCGAAACCGAAGAACATGTTCGATGTCTAAAGCAAAAGTATTGGTCAACCTCGAGCTTCGAGAAGCTCCCATCGAAGTGCAGGAGGCACTACATGTCTTGGGTTTGACAACGAACCGCCTATCTGTCAGCAAGATTTGCAGAAAGGGATTGACTGTGACGTTTACTGCAGATTCCTGTAAAGTTCGTGATGAAGATGGATTGTGATTGCTTTTGGGACCGACATGAATGGTTTGTATCGACTCAAGCGCATGAAATCGGAAAATTTGATGATGACTGTGGAAACAGAGGTCTGAATCAGGAAGCTAGGACATCTGAACTAACAAAGCTTGAAGAAACTCGCTGTCATGGCAGATGGTATGGAATTTCTGATGGAAGTGGCAATCGATTGTGTGACGTGTATTACAGGGAAACAAGCACGTGATCCATTTCATTCTAGCACAACGAGAGCAGAAGGATTGTTGGATTTGGTGCCAATGGAGCTTGGTGATAGCCGCTACTTCTTAAGTTTAGTCGACGATGTCAGTCGCAAGGTACTTCTTGAAGTCAAAGATCAGCGTTTAAGATGTGTTTACGAACTTCAAATTTATGACTGGGAGGCAGAACGGACGAAAATTGAAGGTTTTGAGATCCGAAAATGTTACTGAACACGTTAACTCGGCAATGGCAGCATGCATGGGAATAGACGTCATAATACATCAAACAACTTGCACGGAAACACGCCAGCAGAACGGCGTGGTCAAGCGTATGAATTGAACGCTCGTAGAGAAAGCAAGGCTTCCAAGTTAACTAAGACCAAACCAAACGAAGTGGTATTCAGCGTGCACAATGATAGTCATCCTATCGCTTCGAATGATGACGCTTAATCTGGTTCTTGCTCCCGGATGATGATTCCAAGGATGAGAGTTCGTCGATGTTGAGCTGCACGTTGGGCTCCTACCGCAATCAACAAGACTAGATGATGACCAGTTATGGTCGAGGCAGGTAAGACGATGGCGGAAACGTACATCGGACTTGTGGCTGAAGCAAGTTGAATTGCGGGCTCACGAGAAGACAATGTTTGTCTCCCACCACGAGTTCAGAACGACGGTGATGAAATCGAGGCGGTAGACGAATTCGTGTATCTGGGTCATTGGTGATCGCCGATAATGACACCGATAGAGAGATACAAATGCGCATTATGGCTGGCAATCGTGCCTACTTTGGACTCTAATGGACGCTAAGATCGAGTAAATTTCGCTGAACTACAAAGTTGACCATCTACAAGACATTAATTAGACCGGTAGTTCTCTACGCCCACTAAACAAGGACAATGCTCGTGAGGAACCAACGGAATGTGCTGTGAACGATCTTCGGTGGAGTGCAAATGGAAGACGGAGGATGAGGCTAATGAGCCACGTTCTCAGTTGATTGGAGAATCGTTCATACCGCTAAAATCGGTCGACTGCGATGGGCTGGGCATGTCGTGAGAATGTCGGACGACAGCTCAGTAAAAGCGATTCTCGATAATGATCCGACGAAGAGGAAGAGGTGTCCAATGAGCCAGGTGGATCAAGTAGAGGAGGACCTGCGGACCCTACGCAGACTGCGATGCTGGCGATGTGCAGAAATGGACCGAGTAGAATGGAGACAACTTCTGTGTTCAGCAGCGGTCACCCCGGCCTTAGTCTGGTTGGTAAGGTAAGTATCTGAATGCCCATACATTTGACTTAACACCACTTATTTGGTTTTGAAGACGTGGCTGGGAGCTCAGTGGTTACTCGTTCTGCTTACTGAGCAGATGGTCGGGAGTTCAATCCCAGGCCCGTCCCCTTCCTTGCCATTTGTCGCTTGCCTCTTTCTATCACCACTAAATTTAAATAAAAAGCAGTCTACTGCGCTTCCATTGATCGCATCACTTACCACAGTGCATCCATGATCTAAAAATAACCTGCCTCACTAACACAAAAACTATCCTTCCCTTGACAATTGTGGAGACGCAGAGGTAAACACGGTCTCTAACCAACGAACTAATCATCCTTTCCCTCTCCCCGAAGACCGTGAGGACGTGGCCGGCGCCGGTATTGATCTATAAATAGAATGAATTAGTGAACTTGTACATTGAAGATGTAAAGCAACTCTCAAGGTCCATCTACACGGCGGGATAATTTAACTCAATTTTGAATCGTTTTTGACTCACTTTCGTCAAAAGTGGAGTCATTCATATATGAGTAAATGTGACTGGGATTGACAAGTCGACATATCTAAGACACCGAGTTAAATCAGATCGATGTTTTAGATATGTCGAGATGTCAACCCCGGCCACATTTACTCATATATGAGTGACTCCACTTTTGACGAAAGTGAGTCAAAAACGATTCAACATTCAGTTAAATTGTCCCACCGTGTATGTGGTTTTCTGTGCAATTTCACTAGTTCTGGTCAGTAACGGAGTGGCAACTACGGTCTTTTTTTTTTTTTTTTTTTTTCAAGAAAACACCATTTATTTGGTTTTGAACACCATAAGAATAGACTTCTTGTTTTTACATGTTTACCATGCCGTCAATTCTAAAATTGTTCCTACTACTTCAAGATGTTTACGAAGATTCCGCTTTATAATGGGCCATCACTTCTCAATTAACTGTAGCCCCGGTATATTTTGATTAAGATCTTTCGGCTCGAAATTGATATCATTTGCATTGTACCACTTCAGTGCGTCCTTTATGTAATGGCATGAAGCCAAATCCTCCCAGAAAATCTTCGAACCATTGAGTGACTTCAAAACTAGAAGAAATCGAGAAATGTTATTTAATGTTTGTTTTTTGTTTTGTTTTGCAGCATGACAAAATCAATTTGATATCGAAGGAGGCTATTGTAAAGTGAAACTTTAATTTCGTTTTGATCTACTCTCCTTGTGGCATTATATTTTTCTCGGGCACCTTGTCGAAATGGATAATACAATTTTATTAGTCTATACGAACTCCTCCATAATTTGTTTCATTAGTTCGACAATCTGAATACGAGTGACAATCTGAATGTACAGTGTAAACATAATCCCACTCACCTTCAACACTTTGACCACCTCAGGTGGGAACTGCATGAGCGCCGTGCTGGAGATGCGTCGGTAAATCCGATCGACGAAAATTCCTGCCCGGATCGCGTGGGCCACCGAGCGAAACTTGGGTTTCTCGTCGGACCGTTTCCGAGTGGTACCGAGCTGGCGAGTGAAAGTTGATGCCAACCATTCCCGCACCTCCGGTGGAACTGCATCCGGTTGCACCTCCGATAGTTCATCGTCTTCGTCAGCTAGACGTCTGTTCAGTGGAGCAATTGGCATTCACAACAGTCGGAATCCACCGAGATGGAGGGGAAAGAGAAAAGATTGAAAAGTTTGAGTTAGTGACATGGTTTAAATTGCTCAGAACAAGGAACGGCGAAGGGATGCAGGAACGGGTTTTTAAATTATATTAAAATGAAACGACTGTGACAATAACTCACTGTGGGTATAAATCGAAACATAACAAACAAGTTAGAGTGGAGGGTAACTTTTCCGAAGGGAAATAAAAAATGCATTCAAACTACTCGCTACTCGCAGAGCGCGGCTGAGGTCAGTCACTTTACGCTTGTGTTGGGGTTAGTTCTCGGCTGGACTATTTTTATTTTTTATTGTAGTTTGTTATATTATTTCAGTTTAAATTGGGGGAAAGAATGGATAGAGTTTAAGAAGCGCTAAATCTAGTGGAAAGCGTTGTCGATTTGCGTGTGCAATTAATTTTTGAAGTAGTATCGTAAAGTGTTGAAAGGATTTATTTTAGTTAGGAAAGCTATGAAGTTCTTAGAAGTATAGAGTGATATAAAATAAAACAACGGTGACGGGCTATAACAAGGAGGTATGGCTGTAATCAAGTAAAGGACTATCTTTAACCTAGCGTGTCAAAGTGCAATTTGTTTGATTTGAAAACTACTGAAGCACCGGTGCTAGTTTTTGCGTTTTGTCTATTTATTCCAAGCTCTACGTTTGCTCTCTTCTGGTAGATATTAAGTGCTCACAAGCCGATGCTACAGGAACAAATTTCATTTGCTAATAGCTGCAGATTGTTTAGCGACGTTTTACATGTACATATTTTTTTTTTTCATCTGCTCGGAACATAAACCACTGCAACCAGTAATTTGATACATATATTGTTAATTGATAAATGATGAAGCATTCGGTGTTGTTAAAGTTGTCATTTTTTGTTTGATTGGCAATGAATCGAGTTTTATTGGAATTTTCTGCTATTTATACCCTCTGAAAAGTGAGAGCACTCTTCAAATGCGTGCCCTTTTATCAGTCAAAATTGGATTCGTTGCAAAGAAAACAAACAATAACTCCGATACTGATGCATCCTTGCATCAGAACCATACGACCATGTATTTATATGTATTATTATAATACACGTATTTTCTAAATAGTAATTTATACAATACTCATAGGATCGCAGCCGGAAAGCCAATATAACATAAATATTTGTCAACGTGGCTGTGACACTCTCTTGTCGGTAGCTTGAATCAAATTTCTGTACGCCACCTTCCATCATTAGCCACCTTCCAGAATAAAATCAGACTGAACATTGTTCAATACCAGTACTTCTTCCTACCCAAACTAGAAAAGTTTATCGTTAATTGATGTACGTTTAGTTGCAATCGATTCCATTGTCTCGTGTTGAGTGTGTGAATCCTGATTGTAGATCTAAATCGGACATTACCTTCAGCCACAATACAATTTGGTTTTCATATTTATGTGTCACACAGATTTTACTGTGAGAATACGAAATGTTTTAGAAGCGTAATTTCCCCGCCTATTATTTATTATCTAAACTTTATCTCGTAATTAATATTTACCTTCCCTACACACTACCAAAAACTCATGTGAATTTCGGTGCCATGAGACCGACACATACGAGCAGGACATTAGGACACAAGAATCAGTCAAAAGAGACGAGAAAATCAATTAAATTAAACACACCTTTCGTCGAGTTGCGTCTGTTTTCGTTTCGGGACACTAAATTCTAAGTGCGCAACTAAGTTCCCGCTGTTTAGCAATAGATGGCGCCAGTAGTAAGTGCTGGTCGAATGTTGTACATCTCAAGCGTCATAAACCAAGCTCAGACATATGGTAAACAAACCGCTTTGCCAAATCAGTGATTTTGGTTTAGTGTTATATATTTTGGTTGTTTGAAGATGTCTGATTTCGTGCCAAATAATCGTCATTTGCGGGAAGTGTTGATTTTCTTCTTTCATTCGAAGAAAACGGCGGCTGAAGCACATCGAGAGCTCCAAAAAGTTTACGGTGATGCTGCTCTGAGTGAAACAACGTGTCGTGATTGGTTTCGTCGCTTCAAAAACGGTGATTTCAGTGTTGATGATCGTCCGCGTGAAGGAAGGCCAAAAAACTTCGAAGACTCTGAATTGGAGGCATTGCTCGATGAGGATCCGTGTCAAACGCAAGAACAGCTTGGTTCAGGATTAGGAGTTTCCCGCCAAGCCGTTTCTAAGCGATTGCATGCGTTGGGAATGATTCAAAAGCAAGGAACTTGGGTTCCTTACGATTTGAAGCCAAGAGATGTTGAGCGTCGTTTTTTCGTCTGTGAACAACTGCTCCAGCGGCAAAAAAGGAAGAGTTTTCTACATCGCATTGTGACGGGTGACGAAAAATGGATTCATTACAGTAACCCAAAACGGAAACATTCATGGGGACTGCCCGGGCATGCTTCAACATCGTCGCCTAGGCCGAATATTCACGCTGCGAAGGTTATGCTGTGTATTTGGTGGGACCAAGTTGGTGTTATTTATTATAAGCTGTTGAAACCAAACAAAACCATTACCGGGGAACGGTATCGAACTCGATTGATGCGATTGAGCCGAGCACTGCACGAAAAACGGCCACAATACGAGCACAGACACGAAAAAGTGATTCTTCAGCATGACAACGCTCGACCTCACGTTGCGAAACCCGTGAAAACCTACTTGGAAACGCTCAAATGGGAAGTCCTACCCCACCCGCCATATTCTCCTGATATTGCACCGTCCGATTATTACTTGTTCCGTTAGATGGCACATGGTCTTATGGTCAGCAATTCCACTCATATGATGACATCTCAAAATGGCTTGATTCTTGGATAGCATCAAAAGACGAACAGTTCTATCGAAATGGTATTCACGTTCTACCAGAAAGATGGGAAATAGTCGTAGCTAGTGATGGGCAATACTTTGAATAATTCGTTTGTAACCTTTGTTTTCAAAATAAAGTTCCTTTTTCACCAAAAAACAGCGAGAACTTAGTTGCGCACCTAATATAAGAAATCCTGGATCACGTTTCTTGACGTAAATCCAAACTGAATTACGTTTCGTGTAAAAATAATAATTATAAGTATGTACGCTACTCTATTCAACATAAAACTTTGTCATGCATCATGGTTTAAAATCAAATGAATTGTAAAAACAGGGAAATTTATTCAATTACCAAAGTGTCTAATACAGATAATATGTTTAATTATCATCCAGTATAATATGATACAGCTTGGACTTGATTATCCGAAGTATCGATTTTTTTTCACTCCAGATAATCGATTCACAAAAAAAGGAAATATGCAATTAAAGAAGGTAAAATTTAATTTTTTTTTTGTATTTTATTTGTAGGGTTTAGGTTCTATGCAAAAACTGTATGAAAAAAAAAGAAAAAGAATTTCGTATGGTGAACGTTCTTAACAACCCATTGTTCATATGGTCAGGTTTTCGAAAACCTGAATGAATATGGTTAAAATTGTATCTAGGTATTTTTCTTAAAAGATGACTGAACCGTTCTCATTATGGTTTTCAGTGGACGATAAACCTTATTTCATGGGGTCATCGTTTAGTTGTAATTTATTCGGGGACTGGTTTAACTTAACTCGGACATGTTCCAAACATACCGGAAATGACTAAAAAAGTAACGCTTCATGCGTTACATCTGCCATTTGACGTGATGGCCCACGTGCTATTGTGCGGCGGTCTGCATACTGAAATATGTTTTGACAATCCAAGTACAGGTAGTGTGTAAGTGTGTAAGCGTAGGTTATTTCATTCTGTGCAATTTTTTCTTGGTGCTAGTCGTGTTTCTATGTGTTGTTTTCGGACAATTCAAATTCTAAAAAGTGGTAGAAGTTCCGGCGAAAGGAAAGAGGAGCAGTATTGTCCTGACGTTTGCTATAAAAGCAAAAAATGTGCAAGATCTCGACAGAGGGCTTGCTATGATCGAAATAAGGCGAAAGTATAACATCACTGGATCACCTGCATACGACGTGAAGAAGAATAAGGTGAAAATCGTCGAGTAGATCGCACCGCGTCAACTTCGGGTGGGTAAGCAATTAGAAATTCAGGCGATGGCCATGCTCGCATTTAAATTCATAATCTATAGACAAACGAAAAACTTTCAAAAGTGCTAAATATCCTATGCTCGATGAAGCTCTTCACATTTGGTTTCTTCAGCAATGTGAATGTCATATCCCTGTTAGCCAGAATTTATTTACGGTTCATGTTGCGAAATTGTACGAAAAGTAGTACAACGATGAGAAGTTCTAAGGGAGCCGTGCATACGTCAATTTTTTCGAGTGACACATCTGGTTTCGGAAAATCATTGGAGATAAACATTCTTACAAAGCTGCAACAATGCTGCAACCGTTGATGTGTACATTGAACAGTTTTCAACCATCGTTCGGCACCTATGTCTCAGCCAAATTTTCAACGCGGACGAGAGCGTTTTTAGTATTTTATTTCAAATGTACTTCCTTGTCAACATTTGTCACAATGCACAGTGGAAAAAAAAGTGCAAATTAGTGAAAAATTGCATTTCTTATTAAAAAATTTCTTGGGAATCGAATTCAGCTGACGGAGGTATTGGACATATTTGGCCCAATTCCCCCCAATTTTTTAAATAATGTTTATAGATCTATGCTTGGAGAGGACTGCGGTAGTCCGGTAAACTAAATCGGATGGTATTGTCACTTTGTGTTTTTAAGAAAAATCTAAGCTATTATGAAAAATTGATCAGAGTAGGTTCATTTACAGAATACAAAATTACGAATAATAATCTCATTTAACAAGAGGTAATCTCAATTTCAACAACTCCAAAGGGATCATAACATGCCTCCAGGTCAGCGCAGTTTCTATATATGCTCTGCCACACTACTGCAAATTTATTAAAGCCAGGTCTTATTCAAATGACGTAAAAATTAGCAAAGTTTGGATTTTTTTTTTGAGACAACGGAAAGACATACAACAAATCTGTTTACGTATTTCGATTGGATATAGTTTTGATCTTATTTCATAATTTTTTTACTAAAAAAACAAAATGGCGCCCGCAATGTTACTTGGAGCTGGATGGTAGTTCTCCATCTGCGTACATTGTAGCTGCTCACACGTTTGCTGGATTCAAAAATCGTTGAATAGCTTTAAAATTGAAAATTTGGTGCTAAGTTGAAGTTTGGGTATCGTTTTTTCGTGTTATTTTCAATGTTTAAGACTGTATAAAAAATATTTACTATCAAAAAATTACATTACAATTACAGAAAAATTACACTTTTTATTGGAGCTTGTCGATCTTATAGACAAGCTCCAATAAAAAGTGTTTCCTCAAAAGTAGAAGTTAAATGATCGAGCCGTTTTTTTGTAATCGAAATTTTCAGAACCCAATTGCAATGGACGAATCATCAGCTCCAGGAAGAAAAAGGAACAAGGAATTTCAAGGAGTTTGTTCCTAAGGTCACTGCATTTTTGGAAGATGCTAAACTGCCGGTGAGGGCCGTCTTGGTGTTGGACTACTGTTCCGCACATTGCAGCGCCGAGTTTTGCATCCACACCAGATTGATTCGGATGGCGAATCTGAAAATCAGCTTAATCGAACATCTTTCAAGTAATTGCTTGGGCAGAGGGAAATGGTCTTCCATTGGAAAGACAGTTCTTGATGCGTGGAAATGTTATAAATAATAATGGAAGATAATTGTTAATGTTTGATTTTGCTTTGTTACTTTTATGCATATCACTACTCAAGAATTTGTTTTAGCCTCCCTTCCGTTCAGAAAGTGGTATGGGCGCGTTCAACTGAGTTGGTCGCGGCAGATTTCATATGTGAATAGGCTACCACATCAACGTTCAAAGGTGCCTGAACCAAATGGACAGCTTGTAATGATCACTTGAAGATGCGATAGGGGATCATTGCCCTGATATTCCAAAATGTAGCACATAGTTTGTTTCTTGTCTTCTATAAGTAAACCTGATGGAATTGGGTAAACGTGTTAGAAATTAATTGGGAGTGACTGCTTCCTCTCTATTGCAAAATTTCGAGGAACAAGGTTGGGCTCTTCTACCCCATGTATTGGGTTTATTCTGTCAATCGAAGGCTAGATTATAGTGACGTGAGTGTAAACTTGCTTTAGGAAGGAGATTCTCTTCCATAAATTCGCGGGTTTCGCGTATGTCATTCTGCTTACGGGCCCGCCCAAACGTTTTTGGCACTTCATACAGGTGCTTAATGATCACAAACAACAATAGAATCCTGCTCAAATCGTTTTATTCCACTGCTATTACATCATCACATGAATTTCATGCATGCTGAGTCTATGCACTCGCATTAAAAAAAAATCTTATGTTACAATCCACAATAAACCTGCAGCACAACCCTATTTTCATACTAAATGATCAAATCTGACATACTGCAATTATGATCTTTTATGATGAATTGTGCTGAAACATACGCCGCAGATCTACAAATAGCTTAAACTTGGCGATAGAAATTTTTCTTTACAAACACCTTCTGGAAAGTTTTTTATGTTGGATATTTGGGCACTGTAAATACTTTTGAACATTTTAACTAGTATATACATTTGTTCATCAGGTGGGGATTGTTTGAGTGATATTTAATTTGTAAACTGAAAAGCAGAAATTGAGCAGAAATTCAAATTATAAAACGTCTTATTATTTTGAACAATTCAAACAAATGTCTAAATTTCCGGACAATGCTTAAAAAATGATCACAAAATTGGAGATATTTGTATTTCTGAGGCGTTGGTTTCAGCTTAACTCATCATTAAAGAAAAGAGATACAACCTTTCACATATGACTATTTTGTATGAAAATCTGCTTTTGCTGTTTTTATTTTGAACACATTGCAACTGGTGATTTCTTCAACAGCATATCCCAAGTAACAATTTAAGTTTTATTCCAGCCGTGTAGCATTCCTCCCGGCTTTGTTGATAAAACTACATTCAAAACTGTTTTATCTACCAACACCTCCTCTATGCTTCTTTAAAGCTAAAATTTGTACAAAGTGGCCCACTCTATAGACGGTTGTGAAAACAAGTTAAGAAAGCCTTTATAAGACCATAAAGATTTTGAAAATATTCTAGTGATAGATGCTATAACCACTTGAGAACCTTCATAAAACCTTTTGGCTGCCATGAAAACCAGCACGCGGCCAAATGGCCACAGCTGTCAAACTTAACTGTGATATTGTGGTTGGTTTTTGTTGTTCTGCTTTGTTCGATTCTCTGCTCTTCTGATTTATTTATCAGTAAATAATATCGAAGAAAAAAGGTCAAGTGTTGGGGGAAATTTTGTTTGATAGTAAAATATCCAAAACAAATTAAGTTTTTTACAGCGTATCATGCTCCAAATCATATACGCAGTAAAATAAATATATTCGATAAATTAATCATTAATTTCTTGAAAATTGATGGAGTTCAATAAGGTTATCTAAAAACAGGCAGAAATTGGTCTCTGATCTACAGTTCATTTGCATTACATTTAGAATTTGGTGCATTTATATTTCCACATTTCAATTATTTCGTATATTTCAATATGGCGATTGGAAAAAAATCACAATTCTGCCATAAAGCCAAGTTATCTTCACACTGACTACTTTAAAACTATTTGGTTATTAAGTGGCTTCCCTCAATGCCAATTTGCCGTTTAATGCATTTACTGGAGGCAACATGGTTTTTAAATGATTTTTCGACTGACCATAATAAGATAATATGAATGAGTCCTAGAACGGCATTTCAAGACAGCCTTTTATGAGTTCATAAAGTCGAAATAAAACCTTTGATAGGAGTAAATGAATTTGAAAAAACGAGGTTTTAAGATCGTTTTAAACAAGCTGTGTAGGTTCTCATAAAACTGACTAAAATATGAAACCTATTGGCAGCTCTTGGTGTCATAATAAAACCAAATTGTCTAGTGGCTTTGATAAAACCACAATAAAACTTAATAAAGCAGGATGGTTTTGGAAATGTTACTTGGGATAACTTCTATGTCGTATTGTTGACGAATTTCAAAGTAAATTAGTCATATAAACGTTTTTTTTTCAACAGACATATCTTCCATAGAATCAATACAATAAAGCTTCATTGGAATTAAATCATTTCGATTCCTATTTCGACAGCAGAACATCAAAAGTTAACTGTTATCCCGTTCAAACCATGCGGCGGGAATCGGTGCTGAACGCATGCAGAACGAATATTTGTCACACCCGGTGAAGCATCTGCGGAGAAAACGAGCAATGCAACGTCAATGTAAGCGGAACCGAGCCATAACCTACATTTTCCAATCACGTACATTGCGTAATAATTTCCGCTTTGATGGGGATTCGTGTTTGCATGGCAGAAAGAGTAATTCAATTACGTTTGTCTGTGCTTCAATTTTTATATTTTATGGTTGTTTCCGTTTGATTTGTATATCCCAACGCTGAAGTTTTCATCGCGTTTAGAAATCACCTTTCCTTGATACAACTACTAATGACGTCTCGATAGAGTATTAGCCAGAATGAAAGGAAAATGCTTGATTATAAACTGGGAACATCAGAAGAGTTGTGTAGAAGACACAATCACATGGTTTACGTTACGTACATAGTTGACATTAATTTGTAATTTTCAAAAATTTGAACATAAAAAGAGCATGCAAATAAATCATAAATCATAAAATGAGTATTTAACAATTCCTTCCCTTTTTAGCAGAGTTATATCATATTATTATAGTCATGATTATCTAATCAAATTTCGAAATGCTGATGCAACCTGCGTGGATCATTCACCTACTATTACCCATATTGTATTCTATTATAATTCTCGAATGCACTGATTAACTATGTCTATGTATACGTATATCTCTTTATATTTAGTATGTATGTATATGTATATCTCTTTATCTTTAGTAATATAAAAATTCATCATGCTTTGACTTCTGCTTTTTCCGACTCGAACGCCTCTAAGAAAAAGAAGGTTTTGAACTCCTAGATGGAAAACATTTCTCGATCAACAATAGAATAGTGCCTATCAAATTTTGTGAAAAAAAAAACGCTTTTGAGCCTTTTTCCTCGCAAAGCGTAGGACACCCACGCAAACCAATACCATCATCATGTAGGAGAAAGTTTCCCGATGGAGGATGGTGCTGTACGTTTGCGTGTGTAGTCTAAGGCTTGCGAGAAAAAGGGCTCAGAAGTGTTTGTTTACAAATGTTGATAGGCCCTATTCTATTGTTGGTCGAGATTTGATACCTTCTTGCAACGCCGCTGGATGTAGCTCACTTCAAGCAGGTGGTGATTCAACCGTTTCATCGTTCGGCCTTTCAGCCTGCGAACTACTCTTTTAGTAAACTTAGCGTCAACCCATCTTTGTTTTTCTGATAGATTTGGGTTTCTATAGTAAACTATGTCCACTGGTACTAGCCCATCAAAAGGATTATCATTATTATTATTGGAAAATTTCAGCGCCACATTTTGCACTGGCGGTTATTTTAATTGATTTTTGAAGGAACTATTTGGATTCAACAAATTTCGTAATATTTTGGGTTCAAATAAATGGGGTGAATAACCAATATCGAGACAAGTGTTTATACAGTTAAAAAGAAAATAGTCGCTTTTTTCGATGCTCAAGCAAAGCATTTGTGGATCCAAAAGGAATTTCTTCAAAACTTCCTTTGTAACTCTTACCAACTTCTCTGCTTTCCCATTGCTTTGAGGGTGATAAACCGGACTTTTCACCACACGTATACCTTGCCCCTCAAGATGAGAAATAAAAGCATTGGAGTTGAAAGGTGGCCCATTATCTCTCACCACAGTATCCGGTAGCCCATATCTGGCAAAAAGAGCATCCAGTTTACTCAAAACTTTTTCGGCATATTTGCCAGAGTCCATCAATTCAATTTCTAACCACTTTTGAGCAGCTGTCTATCGTCAAGAGCAAAGTGTGTCCTTTGAAATAAAAAAATCAGCATGAATTCTGCTAAAAGGCCTAACAGTTGGAATCCATTTACTGGTTTTTTTGCACCTCGTTATGATTGTCGTCTTTTAACAAACATCGCAGTTATTCACAAAATCTTCCTCATCTTTATTTATCCCATCCTCGTCGCCACTGTATATTATCTTTTAGCTTAGAAATAAAAACCAACTTTTCCGGTTAACGGCAGCTTCAGAAGAGAGCTGTTATTTTATTTCATCTAACAACAAACCCCGAAACCTCCTTTTTGGTTTTTTAGTTTTATTAATTCACCCCTTTGCCACCCCTAAATAAAATCTTAATGAAGGAAGGGGGGTGGCTGGCCCCGGACCCAATTTGGTTGGGGCCGCCGGCCGCTGTCAAATAGCTGTTGGACGGGGCGGGCGGTTTGTTTTTGTTTGGGGGGTTCGGGAGGGGGGGTTTGGAAAGGGTTGGGGTGGGGGAAAAAATCCCTCCATAGAGGAATCCAACTTGAAAAAAGAAGAAAACACCGAGTGGTGATAAATCTGACAGCTCCCTTGTTAAAGTATAGGACGAACATTTTAAAATGCTTCTAGAAAATTCAAATGAAATTTTAATTAAAAGCGGTTTGCTGTATGATGTAGGAAAAATCCCTAACTGCACAATAGGCGCATTATTTTAAGTTTATTTTTATTTTGCTGAAAATGTCTTTATTAAGTATTTTGGATTTTTCTTACATCATACAACAAACCGCTTTTAATTAGAATTTCATTTGAATTTTCTAGAAGCATTTTAAAACTTTCGTCCTATACTTTAACATGGGAGCTGTCAGATTTATCACCACACGGTGTCTTCTTCTTTTTTCAACCTGGATTCGTCCATAGGCCTGTGATAAATCGAGCGTTGACAGATTGGTCTAATGACATGAGGGATAAGGTAGCCTACACACAAAAACTCAATAAATACAAAAAAAAAAAATAAAAGTAGCGATATACATTCTATTCTATCACACGGGGGTGAAACACCAATGTTGACCCATGTGGGTTTGCGAACAATTAATTTAATAAAATTTAATGAAATGTTTTTTTTTTTTTTTGTTATTTTTTTTTTTTTTTTTTTTTTATTTTTATTATTTATTTTTTATCTATTATAATAATATATATTTATAAAATATTTAATATATATTTGTATATTTTGTATGTAAAAATTTAAATTATTTTTTTTTTTTATTTTTTTTTTTTATAATCGCTTTTGTGTTATTCATTTCGATTAAATATGCACTAAGCTCTTTAATGAATCACATGCTGGTTTGAGACCCTTTACTTGAGCCTGTTTCTTTCATTTTGACAATACCCTATCATCAAAACCTTTTGACGTTTGAGCCCTTCTTGGTTTCATGAATAAAATTGAAAAAAGAACAGTTGAGCAAGGGCTCTAATGGAGTGTGGATGAAAATAGATCTACGGACAAATTAAACTGTTTACTGATTCACATATCCTTTGGCAACTAAAGCATTTCCGTGGGTCAGTATAACACGATTATATCACCGGAAGAGGAATCGGTAACTATTTGAGTTTGCTGATGAAGCTGGAACCGTTTGGTATTACCAAACTTAAAGTTTCCCCTCGATGTCATATGACCTGAGCGACAGTCAGTGCCGAGAGCCTATCGGATGATCACATCAAATAGGATAATCTAAGTATTAAAGTGGTTCAATTTGCATGCATTTGGAGTGGTTCCGCGATGGAGTGAATTTTTATGAACTTCGCAGGTTTTTCCTAAAGTTTCTGTGAAAAGTAAATGTGCTTAGGTTATATGAGCCCATTCACCGTGAATGGCATTTATCCATTACACAGTTGTAATTTTATGTTTTTGCTGACAAAAGTCATTTTTTTAGAAACGTGATTATTTTTCAAATGTACAGAAATAAGCATTTATATACATTTTTCTCTTGCTCTTTTCTAATGGTGATCATTGAAACAAATTTTCAAACCAAAGTTTGCGCAACATCTTTCACTTCTTACTCACACCATCACTGTATGGAAAGTGTTAGTTTCACAAATGCAATAACTAAGGTATCATCACCTCTCACACACAGGGATAATATATGAAAAATGGCAACTTCAGAAACACAGCTACTAAGGCTACAATATTTCTTCAATTTAATGAAATGAGGATATTATTTCTGTTTCACAAGACATTTTCGGATCTGTGGAGTTTTACTGATGGAGTATAAATACTACCCTACAGGGTCCGGAAATTGAAGTGCTACATTAAAAACAACATGTAAATGTAGTGTAGAGGGCTTCGTGGTCAAGCGGTTAGCGGCGTCACCCTTAAGCGTTTGCCATGAAGTGAGGGTTCGATTCCCACTTCAGCATGTGGAACTTTTCACAAAAACGAAAAAGTCCAATCTGGTCCACTGGGTGTTAGGTTCAATTGTCCGTTGTAATTCACTCTATGTTCAATGTTGAGTCTGTACAACCACGAGTTGAAGACGGTGTGAATGTCATTTGTTTTTTTTTAAATGCAACAAAACTAAACCTTTTTTCATTTCAGATTCACACCAATTCACTTGAACAGTTCATTGTTAAAAAAAATCTTCTAGCTAGTGTTCTTCTAGCATTAGATCCCATTCAGCCACTAGATGTCTCTTCAGGTTTTCCAAACTTTTGTTTTTTTTTTGTTTCTGTATTATTGAGATTTTCAGCCTCGGGCTGGTTAACCACTACGCCGGGGTCGCCCTCCTTTTATGTTTTTTAGAGCAGACCTTGGCCTCCAACATACAATAGAGAAAAGTCCATTGGAATCAAGTCAGACGAATTCGCAGGCCACTCCGTGCTCGAACCCAAGTAACCACAAGGCTATAATAACATGCATATATAGAGCATATGCATTACGTTTAGTGCATCATTGAAGTTGGATTAAAGCTTAAAGGGCCCCACAAAGATCGAACTAATGCCATATAAGACAATGCTAAAGTAGCATTATTGCATTGTTAATGCATCACTATATGCTTAAAGCTAATCTAATGCTTCATTACTTGATAACTGTTGAATTGATGCAATCCCGCATTACTGATGTTGATTTTGGGTTGAATAAGTGCAATGATACAATGCTTGTGGTTACTTGAAAAATGAATCCTGGTTAATGTTCAGATATCCACAGTTGAGTTTGTTTCGCTTTGTGAGCCGAGAGAAATCCTGTTGCAACACCCAAAGTGTTGAACCAAAATACCCACGGCTCAACAACATTGTGTAGTCCAATTCCCGATAGGTTTGTTGATTGATTTTCACCCCTTCAGGAACAAAATCCAGTGGAGTTCGACCGTTATGGGTAATTACGGCCCAAACCATCACTGACGCAGGTTTTTGGCGTCAGAACGTCGGAACTTTGTCGGGATTTTTCAGTCCACCACTCTCTATCGTTTTGCTTGTTTACGAATGGCTGAATGGCTTTTTGTAAGTACGATATTTTCCAACATTGCATCCGCGGCCCATTCCAGCAATGCTCGTCGGCTCTTATCCTTCGCTCCTTCTTTTGCTTAATTGTAAGATTCTGCACACTTAGAAAATAACACAGAACTCGGTTAAGTTTTCTACCGAACCACATCGGTTACCAGCAAGAAACCGAATAAATCGTTTAATTATACTGTTTTCGGGTGTATTTTTTGTGTCAAGCCCGAATTTCGGTTACTATATGATATATTTGACAGATAAAAATGAAAGATTAACCGAACAATGCGGTACAGCAGGGATATTCAAGAGTTATGTATACGAAAACCGAGAAAACTCGGTAAACTGAACCGAGCATTCGCTGAATATTCTTAAACTCAGTTATTTTAGCTGACTCGTCAGCCATTTTAACTCGCGTGTGTGGCGCGAAAATTCTCCGTACTGTGTTTTTTTGTCAGGTGAAAATGGAAAAAATAACCAAGAGACTACAACAGGATGCACGTTTAGTTGAAATCTTCTGTAAGTATTTAATACTAATTTTGTAATTATATTTGCAGCCATCCTACGCTATAGTCTGTTTTTACTGACATGAACACGTTGCAGGTTAGGTCTCTGGCTTGCAATTTGAAAATAGGAAAATGTATGAGGATTTTTTGTATCAATAAACAATGTAACTAACAAAACTGGTTTTATTACTATGAAATTCTTAACTAGATTCGAAGCTATTTCAACCAAAATTCCAGCACAGCCAAAAAGAACCGAATTCCGAATTGCAACAGAAAGGTCGGTTTGTTTGACAGCATTCGGTAATATTTGTGTTAACCGATGTTCGGTTATTGCTGATTGGATTTATTTTTGTCAACCAAGTTTTTCGGTTAATTTGACAAATTGTGAGAAAGTAAAAATTTAACGAGAGCTCGGTTGTTCCATTGAACCGAACAGATTACCGAGCGTCCAGCAGATAAAAACTCGGCTGAAATTGAACCGAGTTCGGTATTATTTTCTAAGTATGTGTACTGTTTTTAACGGTTTTCAAAACTTCTGCATACGCTCAAATTGGCTTACTTCCAAACAATATCCTTCTGCGTTTTTCCTGGTTTGAACAACCCTAATAAACATGAACGATACAGGAACGATATGATAGACAATATTACCATACCAGTTACAGTTGGGATGATACCCCGAATTGGGGGTGGGGGTTTTTTTGGGTTTTTTGTTTGGGGGGGAAAAAAAAAATGTTTTTTTTTTTTTTTTTTGTGGGGTTTTTTATTTATATATATATTTGAAAAAAAAAATGCGGCTTTAGGGCTTACGCTGAAGCATTCTCGATGGCAGCCATTACCTCAAAATTTAGAATTGATATAACTCAGAATTTGTACTAGATATTGAATATTTCTTCACATCAGTTTGTATGCTTACTTTCTGTGAGCAATCTGATGGAGCTCGATTCGATGTTCATTCACTAACAATTTGAAATAGCGAGGTAAGTTTGCGAGAGAGAGATAAAAGATACTTAAAAATACATGGAGCAGCAATTCACCTTAAGACTCAGGGTAAACAAAACAACAAGGGGAGGGTGGAGTTAATTTTTTGGGCAAAATTTTAATTTAAAAATTTTGGTGGGGGGAAAAATGAAAATGGTTAGTTTTAGTTCTGTTCTCTTGTTATTGTTTAGTTTTCTTTTTTTGGGGGTTAATTTGTGTGGTGGGGGGGGCGGGTTGTGTTTTGGTTGGAAGGGGGTTGGTTTTTGGGGGGGGGGGGGTGGGTTTTATGGGATGGTGGAAAAAGGATTAATTTACTGGCGTGATAATAGGATGGGCCAGATCAGTGTGATTTTGAAAAGTGCATTGAACTTTTAGATGGACCCGAGTAACATTAGTGTTTGTGACTACTGCCTGCAAGAGTAACAATGTTGGATCTCCGACGATAGTCCATTGCTTCACGCATCGATCAGCTAAGTATTTTTCCGTATCCACCTATTTACCTTTAATCTTACTGTTTTATTCCTGTCTAATTTGAACTCCATAATAAGATCTAGGGTATTTTTTCCATTAGGGCGAATCTACAATTGAGAGATTCTCTCCGGGCTCGCTCTCTTTCATTCATTACAGCGCCATTATAAATCTTTCGAGGGATTCTTTAGTACAGATCGAAACACAACAGTGCTGGCTAGCATACTCTACCAATAGTAGAATGAAAAACGTAAAGGTGATTGGTTTATGAATGAAAGAGAGCGAGCCCGGAGAGAATCTCTCAATTGTAGATTCGCCTTAATGAAAAAAAACCCCCTAGAGATGTCTTTAGTACTGCTTGGTTGATGGTTCCAGAATATTCTCAGTGATAAGTCACTCTGGAAGTGTTAGAAAATGATGTACTGTGGTGTAAAGATGCAATCTCTGATCAAATGTTTTATTATTCGGTGAAATTTTCAAGAGAAGAAATCAAAATGAAACAAATCGCCAACATAGACATTTTTTTTGTGGCTTTTTCTATTTGATGATCAGTCATTCGTCAGTCAGTTTACATATTTTTATTCAAAAAGATTTCTTGTTTTCTCGCAATATTTGGCCAGTGTATTATTTTGAATCGTTATAAAACAGGGGGTTAATCATGTTTTGGGGTGCCGGAAGAAGTTTCCCTAGGTGTTTCTGTTTTTCAACATGTTAGTCAACCAAATTGAAAATTTATGCTTATTGGCAGCCAACTGCAAACGATGTAAACACGCGTGTGAGGTGTTCCAGAAATTACGGAAATTTGTCTTGTTGTGGTGATGTGTTTGAATATGTCGGAGTGTGTCTCTGAAGGTGTCTTCTCCCAAGTTAAAATAGTTACAAAATGTACTTCCTAATATAAACAAATTAGCTTAAGATTTCTAATGAATATAGATATAGGTTTATTTATTTCTTATTTAAGTTGATGTTATATCACCTTTATCTTCCCATTTTTCCGATTTGCGACCAGGGTGGTGGGCAATAGATGTTTTCATGCTTATCTACTCTGAATCCTGGTTGGACAGTTATTACTTCCCAAATAGCTTTTCATAAGCAATCGTAATAAGTAAGTGTCATACCAGCTTCCCGCGTGCAATCTACGGATTATTTAATACTAACGCAACGAATGGCGCGCAAATATGATCACCTATCAAATATCTTTATTAAGAAACACAACAACTTGTATTTTGATTAATTGAGCTTGGAGTTTAATATGGCTTCATTCCTCATCGTTCCCTACAAATTAATTTCTTCTATATAGTCACTATTTTCATTCCAAGTACTATGTTTGTCCTAAATAAGTTGAAGAAACTTTTAAAAAGCGGCTTTAAACATAAACAAGTTACTGCTATTCATTGTGAAGGTTTGTGTCGAACTCACACCATGAACCTCTCCTATCTTTAAATGTTTGTGATTTCTTGAAACAGCTAGAATTAGTCAAAAATTCATAGTTTCACAATTTCAATCGATCCAATGTTCTATTATTCGTACAGAGCAAATTTCCAAAATATGGAGAAGAAACCTAAATTTTTAAGGTAATGCAATGTTATTTCTGCAGTCCGAGAAATCTGATAAGTTATCTTTCAACACCCGTACTTATATATTTTTTTCTCATATCAGAGAGCGAGTAATGGCGCTATAACCATAAGCCTTATAAGGCTAGGACTAAAGTTAATGGTTAAGTCTCAACCGTTTAGAGAAAAAATGGAGCATCACTTAACCTTCTTAGACTCGATGCTCCCAACGACCATATAAATAAATTTTTGTTCTGTACACCAAACAGGGTATTCTGTTTAACTATTCTCTCCGATTATTCATTTCCCTTTTCCTTTGATATCTACTGAACGCTACGTGAGTTCCCCGTGTCTTCTTAAGGTAGATACCAAATCCTCCCTATCTCCAACGGTTGCATGGACGTAGCCAGGTGAGCAATCGAGGAGTGTGTTTGAGGAGATTATTGCGTGAAAAAAACGAATCAGTAACTGGTTCCGTTTCATGGTGACATGCAATATCTTCAACGAATTAATCCTCATCGTAGCTCCATCCACGAGGTGTGAAAGCGTCAATGCTAATGCTAATGCTGACATTATAATCTAAAACTGTCGCAATTTTATCAAAACCATCGGCTGGTGGTAGCAGACATGTTTTGTCGCCTGTAGAAAATAGTAGAAATCCCATGACATTTTATTTTTGTGTGTATTTAATTTGGTCGTGTTTATTAGATTTTTGTTTCCCCCTAGACGTGGCAACGCTGGGACCTCATATCAGTAGTCGGCAAACGCGTCGGCTTTGCAATCCGGAGGTTCGATTCCAGATACAGTCAAATGTCGTTTCGGGTGGTTGGATGCTTTGCAATGGTAAGAAAAGCCTTCAACTAGGAACTGTGGAAGTACTTCATAGAACAATCATTTTAGAGGCAGTCAAAGTCCCGTAGAGCGTATAAAGCCATGCAGAAGAAGAAGAATGTGCAAACGGTTAGTAGTTTGCAGATAGAAAGAAGACAGATAGATTTTGAAGAATTTCCTGCGAAATGGTAGATAATTATAAAAGCAAATGTTGTTGGGTGTGTAATGTGCAGCAATAAGCAGGACACATAACATAAAATGTATCATTAGTAAATTTAATTAATTACATTACAAGTCCGTCTGCGAATAATGCAGTGTGAGCCACATAATAGTAACGTATTTATTTAGTGTAGCTTTTGAATAATCCTCTAAAATGAAAAAATGCCAGAGTTTATGCCAGAGTATTTAAAACCAATTTCAAGCAATTTCCTATGCTATCTCAGAAAATTGTGATTTGGATTCATCATCATTGAGGTTAATCTTGCATCCCTAGTACTCCCATAGAGCATAGATTAGCATAGTACAGTCTCTATATAGGAATATTTCCAATATTATCTTCCGGCCTGATGGCTTTGTTCCGTCACAAATGAAAGTTCAAAGTCCCAGCAGGCAGCTGTTTGCTTTGAAATTTATAGGAATTAGAGTGCATGCAAAATGAATTCTGAATTCTCCATCTATACTCGACAAATTCTCAATGCATTTTATACTTCGTTTAGCTCTTCACTTCTCGCTCCACATCATGGCACTAGAGCATGTTACGATCCTTCGTTAGGATATTTTATTGTTTCAATTTAATGCTCCCTCCAGTCTGTGGTGAAATAAATGGCAAATGCTGCTAGCGACTTTCGACATTGGATCCCCCCCGGAGAGCCTGAACAATTGAAACAATTGGTTTGCGTTGCTTGTCCATAGTTGAATTTTGCACCATGGTCAATAGCCAGGGGGTAGCTGTCACATATCTTCTCGTTTCCTAAGATAAGCCAATAAAAATACGCAAAAATATGCTCATTTTCACACTTCCTTCTGTCTTTTGGAGTAAAACGATAATCAACTCTTGTCTTTTCTGATTCTATAGATTTCTCTGATAGGTTGCTCACAGACACGTTGTTAATCATTGGTGCCTATTGTATCCTGACTGAAAGCTTCTAGATTTTATTCATTACGCGGCATTGCACTAAAACATTTTTTTACAATAAAGTTAAAAGCATTTGACCTTCCAATCCAATCCAATCTAGCATTTTTTTCAGACTGGTCGTTGTGTTGCCTTACACATGAAAAATAAAACTAGATTTTATCTTTGGACAACGCTTGGTGTCTTTTTATGTGGCATTTGGCTTGTTGCCGACGTCGTCGCTCGGACTACGAATAAACGAACATTTCTTATTATTAAAATACCAACCGTCTCCATTAGTTGGCGCCTTCGTGCCTAGTACAAGCAATGTCAACCAAGCAGCAAGCGTTGTTGAAGATTGTAAATAGCAGAAGCACATAAATACGATGCTATCAACGCGTGACTCTGGAAATGGGCTGCGATGAGACGAACATAATATGACACCGTGAGACATGAATGTGGAATGATTGGAAATTAGAAGCAGCTTCAGGATAGTGAACCATGTCGTGTATTGTGAAACATGGTCGACTTTCCGATTTGCATTTGTGGAAGTCGTGAAATGGTTTGCAGAGTTGAACTAAAATGAAATAATTTAGGTCGGGGCAATCATTGGATATTTCAAAAATTATCATATTGAAATATTGGCAGTTGCATGGCTAAGATTCTAAAGGGCGAGTTGATAACTATTATAACACTGTATACTGATTTTAAAAATCGGATATACTTATAGGAATAAAACCAAATTAATTTCTAAATGTGCTTTGTAAATGTTAAATGTTTTGTTTACACACAGTAGTTTAAATTTCGGAGTATTTAGAGTAGAAAGCTCGACATTATTGTTTATCGCCATTCATAAGAGCCTGTAGAGTCGTATCCAGTACCCTTTTCTAAATTTTCTCTATTTCCTACACATTACCAAAAGCCATAAATTTCGTTGCCATGAGACCGACACACGCAAGTGTCCTTTAAAACATGAGAATGAGTTGTAAAGGACGAGAACATTATATCAATCAAAGCTCACAGTTAGAGATTATTAATTTTACACGATACATATTTTATATTCGACTAAAAAAGAAAATAATCAAAGATTTCATAATTATGTCTCCCGAAACCGAAATATACGCAACTTAATAAAATGTGCGTTTGATTTAATTTATTTTCTTTTATTTTCGTCTCTTTCAACTTATGCTTATGTTCCGAAGGACGCTTGCATGTGCAGTGTTGTCGACTTGCCTGTCTTTCGGTTTCGGAAGGCATAATTTAACATGAACTCTTTGTTTACTTTTTTCGCTTTATGTCAAAAACAAACGACGTCTAGTGTAAAACTAATGATTTCTGAGTGTATAAGCATTGCCTTGGGTCCTTCGCTTTCCCCTTGGTTTTAACGTAGAATTATGATTCTCTTTTTTACCTTGCGTGTCATTTCAAAAAAAATATAGAGGGGCCCCAGAAAAGAAAGAGATTTTAAAGAAAAGCGGAAGAAGGGGGGGAGGTAAGAGAGGGGATAATGTTGGGTGTTTTTGTTTCTGTTAGGGAAATATGTGTGTGGGGGGGGTTGTGTTTGTGAAGAAAGGAAGAAGGGGGGGGTTGGGTGTGAAAAAAGGGGGTTTTTTTTTTTGGGGGGGGGGGGGGGGGGGGGGGGGGGGGGGGGGGGGGGGGGGGGGGGGGGGGGGGGGTGGTGGGGGGGGGGGGAGAGGGGGGGGGGGGGGGGTGGGGTTTTTTGTGAGAAAAAAAGGTGGGGGGGGGGGGGGAGAAAAAAAAAAAAAGAGGGAAAAAGGGAGGGGGGGGGGGGGGGGGGATGGGGGGGTGTGTGGGGGTTGTGGGGAATTTTGGTGTGTGTGGTGGGTGTAATATAAAGGTTTTTTATAGTGTGTGGGTGTGTGAAAAAAATATTGTAGGTTTGTGGGGTTTATTTGTTTTAGGGTTTATTGGTTAGGGGGGGGGGGGGGGGGGGGGGGGGGGGGGGGGGGGGGGGGGGGGGGGGGGGGGGTGGGGGGGGGGGGGGGGGGGTGGGGGGGGGGGGATTGGGGGTTGGTTTTGGGGGTGTGGGGTGGGTTGGGGGGGGGGGGGGGGGGGGGGGTGGGGGGGGGGTGGGGGGGGGGGGTGTGGGGGGGGGGTGGGGGGGTATGTTGGGGAAGTTGGTCAAAGCAACGATGGATCGAGTGATGTGTGTCGTCCAAGTCTCAGGGACACTCTCGAGTCCCTTCGAATCTCGGAGAGGGTTACGGCAATGTGATTGATTGTCGTGTTTGCTATTTAACATTGCATTGGAAGGTGTGATTCGAAGAGCTGGGCTAGACACGAGCGGCACGATCTTTAGGAAGTCTGTCCAACTTTTTGGCTTCGCCGACGACGTTGATATCGTAGCACGTAATTTTGAGACGATGGCGGAAACGTACATCATACTTAAGGCTGAAGTTGGTAGGATTGGGCTTGTGATTAATGCGTTGAAAACAACATAAATGAAGAGAAGACAATATTAGCCTCCAACCACGAGTTCAGATCGACGGTGATGAAATCGGGATAGTAGACGAATTCGTGTACCTGGGCTCATTGGCGACCGTCGATAACGACACCAGCAGAGAAATACAGAGGCGCGTTATGACTGGCAATCAAAACTGGCCTACTTTGGACTGCAAAGGACGTTACGATCGAACAAAATTCGCCGAACTACAAAGTTGATCATCTACAAGGTATTAATTAGACCGGTAGTCCTCTACGCCACAAAACGTGGACATTGCTAGTGGAGGATCAACGCGCTCTTGGCGTCTTTGAACGGAAGTTGCGTACGATCTACGGTGGATTACAGATGGAACACGAAACGCGGAAGAGGCGCATAAACCACGAATTGTTTTAGTTGCTCGGAGAGCCTCCCAATGTACACACCGCTAAATTTGGTCGACTACGATGGACTGGGCATGTTGTAAGAATGTCGGACGACAGCTCAGTTAAAAAGATTCTCAAAAATGAACCGACGGGCACTAGAAGAAGAGGAATGCAACGAGCAAGGTGGATCGATTAAGTAGAAGGCGATCAGCGGACCCTTCGCAGACAACGAGGCTGGCGAGGTGCAGCCATGGGTGGAATAGAATGGAGATAACTTCTGTGTTCAGCAGAGGCCACACCGGCCTTGGTCTGATTGCTATGATATATATTGGCATGGACCCAAGTCTCGACGGAGAATTCGCCGAGTGGAGCTCTGCGAGAAGCCAAGTACTTGTGCGAGGCGCGGAATCAACTGCCTTTTCTCCTGCACACTTACAGTGGCGATATTCTCGGCAAACCTTATGTTCCGCTAACGTACGGGGTGTGGTTGAGCTTTCACCGAACCAGTTTCCTCGAATTTGTTGACCACATTGCGAATATTGCAACCATAAAATAGGCAAACCTTTCGGAGAGTTGCTCGTTAAGAGGTCTTATTATAAAACATTTTTATCATTTGCACGTATTGTTGGCCGCTACGGTATGTTGGCAAGACACACTGAATAAATTACAGCTGATTTGAGACTTATAGCTTTAACAATATGGCCGCAATCAACTGTCAAAGTTAGGAAACCCCTATTGGAAAATCTTTTATGTAAAATTTGACTACAAGACGCTTCCGGGAGATCAATATTACACCGAGCGTGAAGGCCAAGACGTCGATGATGCTGATAAGTCAATTTTTACCGAGAAATTCTGTAAAAAGGCAATGGTTTACCAAGCTATTTGCGAATGTGGAATGCTGTCAGAGTCGTTTGTAACATCAGAGAACAAAAAGACTGCTACGTACACCCGGGAATGCTTGAGTCGGCGTTTGCTGCCAATGATCAGGAAGCATGAGGGTCCAGTATTGTTTTGGCCAGATTTGGCATCTGTACATTATGCAAAATACGCCATAGCATTGTACGATGCCAATAAAGTTCAACACGTATCGAAACTTATGAATCCTCCGAACTGTCCTCAAGCCCAACCAAATCGAGGCATTTTCTGTTCTGAATAAGGCATATATAAGGAAACATGTTAATGCGGAAGATAAAATCGAATAATTTGCGAAGGACTGGAGAAAAGTGTCGGAGGAGTCTGTGCAGATACTGATGAGCAGTGTTAGGGAAAGCGCGTTCCTTGGCTTATGATTAACGATAGTAAGATTTTGTTTATATAATACCGAATGAGAATATTATAGAAAAATGATTCATGAAACCAAAATAAAGTTTCCTCCGAAAAAAATGTTTTTAACTTGATTTTTTATCGTGCCAATACTTTTTTTGACACCCTATAGTACCAACCATACTCGTAATATAAAAAAATTACCATAATTGGTACACCTACCTTATCCACTCGTAGCCATTTTTTTTTTGCTACACACCCGGAAAAGGTCGGCGACGTTTTCTACCGTGTAAAAGATGCATGAAGTGGAATTAATCGGTGAAAATCGTACAATCTGACGTGCCTTTGTCTTCCTTCCTGTGCTCGCGAATGCTGTTGTATTCTGCCACGTTCTAGAATCTCAGTATATATGTTCTTGCATGGAAGCGGAAACATTGGTTTCTTTTTGCATGCAAATAAGCTTAATTGAAACTTTTACCATGTTCACACCTCCCTGTTTGTAAGCGCAGTACCGGAGGAAATTGTGTGAAGGCGGAAAATGTTGGCAATCCGATCGATGCAGCTAATTTCCATTTTACAGTAAAAGAAATTCCCTCATAAAATTTTGATGCTCAAACCCACGAGAATGGTTTTTGTGATTTTAATGTATTCTATTGTTTCTATAGTTTGGTATGATGAACAAGTTATAGCAATTCCCAAAATAAGGACAGTAGGTGGTGGCTCCATTCATCGCAATTCCACGGTTGCTATGCACCTTATCGAGATGAATATTCGTACGTGGTTAGGTGCATATGAAAAACCTTAATAATACCATTTAAATTGTGGGGGCACCACCCGTTGAGTTATTCTGGAATTGCTCAGCAATCATTGTTGTATGATACTGTTCTGGTGGTTTCGCCATTTTACCGAATCAAAATGATTCTTCCTTCAGGTGTTAGTCCATGTACGTGACAACTAGTTTTAAAGGGCAACCGGAAAAGGTTATTTAAAAATGTTTGAAAATGTGAAGCAGATTTTGTTCAAAGTTTTTTTTTATGTTGTCTTTTACACAGCACATTTGATATCTAATGTTCGTTTGTGTTCTATTCTTTGTTTATTCTATTTGGGTGATCAGCTCGTTCCAATATCTGGAGTTTATCAGCTTTTTATTGTGGCTGTAATCATTTTATTTCTACCTTCATAATTAAACTTCTTGATTTGCCATGTGTGAACTCGATGACATTCAAAATACATTAATATCAAACCATTCAAAGTGCTCCTTACGACAAGCATATATGTATTATATGCTAAAGTGCTCTTTCCAATGGCTTCCAGTTGTACCAGCTGCGAAATACATTACTTTCCGAAATGGAGTGATCCTCGCGTAATATGTAAAAAGAGCCTTGTACCAATATATCTACCAAGCACTTACTAAACACCCCTGAAAAGCTACCAGTCGTAAAGGAAATGTATAACATTGATTGAAAATAATCAACCAAGTATTTTTGTTTTTTCATTATTCATCTTGGAATGTAAACGACAGTTAACTGTCAAATTGAGTGTGTATAAACTGACACTCATTCATCTCAACTCTTTCACACGGTTCTCTACGGTACTACTTATCAAGCTACAAGGCCATAATGTTTTCATATTTGGAATTCGCCTTTATCTAAACCATTTCCGAATATATATAACTCATCCTGCATATCACGAAGAGAACATTCTCGTACGCCATAATAACATAAAATAAATGTTATTCGCTGTGCAATTTAACGAGCTCGACATACATTCCGTTCGAGAGATCGGAATCCATCATATGTTCATTGAATGTGTTGAACATGTTAAACTCCCATCCCTCAATACATATGTTGATAGTCGCTGACCTGCTTTACATTCTAGTACCGCACTCGTTACTGAACACGAACAACGTAATATGCACTTGCTTTTGGAATGTGCAAATTACGTTGGGGGGGGTTGTTCTTCTTAACATTTATTCTGCGAAAAAGGACGGTTGTTTTTGGATTAGAGGACAAATCGAACGCACGGTTCTGGTTTCTCTACTTATCTTTCATTCCTTTTTAAAATTTATATAAGGATTTAAAAGCTGAACTTACTCAACTGTCAAGGTG
Organism: Aedes koreicus; assembly: GCA_024533555.2. Taxonomy (NCBI): domain Eukaryota; kingdom Metazoa; phylum Arthropoda; class Insecta; order Diptera; family Culicidae; genus Aedes; species Aedes koreicus. The sequence continues at coordinate 96,488 of JAHHFK020003050.1, forward strand.
GCCCAAAACCTGATTGTTTTACAAATTAGATTTGAAACTGCACCCAATATGTTTCCGAAAGATGTTATCTTTCATCAAAACAGGTAATATGTTCATGATTGGGCCTGGCTCAAAGGATCATTATAAAACAAACTACTTTTGAATTAAATTTCAAATGTTAACAGTCATTTTGTGTCCAAGCAATGATTCAAATACTTCATTTTTTTATTTACCTCTGTTAGATCTGAAAATTATCTTCACCCAAGATAAAGAGTGCGGATAAGGATCGATTTTTTCTATTGAAATAAAAATTATCCAAACATCCATTAAATTTAAATGTTACGTTTAACTAATACCTATTCAGCAGAAACTTTGCGATATTATTGTCCACAGCAAATCTTCTATTATAGAATAGTTTATTATAACAACTCTGGTTTTAACATACTTTATACTTGCGGTTGTAGCTAAGACTATTATTTATTTATTTGATTCTACATCAACAGACTGAGTTTAGCCATAATGATGTTTACATAAAACTACCAAAAATCACAAGTCACAGTTTCTGATTCTTAAAAATATAGCGTTGAATCTCCATCGCAGCGCCTTGTGAGTCGTGTGAAAGTAGAAGAGTCAACACGGTTTAAGACTCTTTGTAATCCGTTCATAGCCCCAAACATGCAGTTTGTACGGTGGCGAGACATCTTCAGCAACGCATTGTGATGAAGTGCTCGGGGTCGAACGTTGATGTCAATTTGATGTAGAAGAGTTGGACAATCGATTTTTCCTGTTGATTGTCAGCTACAAACAGGGCCCTTGTCGTATCTCTTCGAATACACAAGCGCTCAAGGTGGACTAGCTGGCCCGATTATTATAGCTTGGAAGATAATAAGGATCACTCCAGAGCTATCTTCGCACAGCAAACCGAACGAATCTTCGTTGAACGAAATCTACACTTTGCATGCTGTTATGGCAAATGGGATTCCAAACAAGATAGCAGTAATCTTTCACAGACCGGACGAGGGGGACAGTAGAGCGATTTCAAACAGAAGATATCCGTGAAATTTTCGCAATTCTGAAGATGAACCCAAGCGTTCTGGATGCCTCGTCGATCACGTAAGAGATATGCTGTTTGTATGTGAGTTGAAAATTCAAAATAACTCCTAGGTTTTTGATATGAATCTCACGCTGTACCTCAAATTCTTGTAGGTTGTAACTGAAAGGAAACGGTGTTTTTTTCCGTGAGCATGTTATTACTGAACACTTGCTTGGATTAACAACCATGCAGTTCCGATGGCATCAGTAGGCAAAAGAGTTGAGTTGGATTTGGAGAAAGTGACAATAAGCGGTAGTACGAATCCGGATGTTTATTTTTAGGTCGTCAGCATACGACAGTCGTAGGCCTTCAAGGGCAAAATTGACATCGTTGAAATAGAGCAAAAACACCAACGGGCCAAGGTGGGATACCAGATCTGGTGAGGCATCAAGAAGACTGGCAGTGACCGATTGCAACTGTTAGTAAACGGTCGGAGAGGTAAGATAAGAGATCATCGATATTCCGTTTACATCCCATCTTAAGAACTGGAAACATTTGCGCTTCTTTCCAGAAGGAAGAAAACACCCACTTACGAGGCACATTCGATGCAGGTCACAGAGTGGATTCACTAGGCTTTCAACGTGTTGCATAAAGAAGGCGGAAGGAACTCTGGCTTAAATGAGTCTCTGGTGGTCATCGTGAGGTTGTCGTTGATAACTCCCAGTGATTGACCAAGAACTGGAACTATAATTTAGTACTTTTAGTTTTTTAAGATCGATCGTTAACAAGTTTGCATTAAAGTTACTAAATGGATTTCAATTACAGTGCTCTCTCTAACGACTCAGAACTGGTGATGATTTTGAACGCAATCATGTAAATTTCTCATCAAGTGATTTGAGCTTTCCTTCGATCTCCATAATCTTCCGCATAAAGAAAAACAGGCTTTCCCTTTTTTTAGACCCTTTCCCAACGTTACCTCTACTAGGACCAATTCTTTAGTAGCACTAGCCTATGTTGGCCGCTTGAGCCCTAGTTGAAGTATTTAGTATTGGACCGTAGTATTTTTCAAAATTTCAGTTTCAATTTTCCCGTGATGATGTTTTGTTATGCAGTCGTAAATTGGAAGCTGAAATCAATACCCTATCCTTGATGTTACAAGCTTTGTTTCACGATTTCGTATGTTTCCTGGAGATGTTAATCTGGGGCGAATTGCCGTCTAAGTTGATAGCCCCTAGTGCTGAAGTCATCTCCAGGCCGTATGCAGTAGTAACTAGATTTCAAAAAGACATGTAAATTACCAAACAATAATTTTTAGGCACGACATTCAGGCCTTTGGTGTAGTCTATGTTGACAACTAGCAGTACTGAAGTCAACCCCAAGAAGTATTGCAACAAGAGTATGCATAATAAAGGGTGTTTCGATCAAAATTTGGTCGACTTAAACTTGACGTATTTCCTTTCATCGTGCATTAAAAATGTTGCACACCCCTCATTTTGAAGATATGTGCGTGTAGCATCATGCGCTTATTTTGATTTTGAGATTAGCACTTCAGTTATCAAAATGTCGTCGAAGGAAGAGAAGCAACGCATCAAAATTTTGCACGTGCATGGCGAAAATCCAAACTACTCTCACACCAAGTTGGCAAAATTGTTGAATGTGGCTAAATCAACTGTTACCAACGTATTAAAAGTGTTCGGTGAACGTTTGTCGACAGCCAGGATAGCTGGATCGGGGAGAAATCGAAAACCGGAGGCCACAGTGACGACAAAAAGAGTCCCCGTGGGACCCCAACCCGTGACGACGTAAAGAAGAAAGTGGCGCCTTCAACTGTGGATAGAGCAAAAACGAGCTGGACTGTCGACTTACAAGAAAGTGGTGACTCCAAATCGCGATGATAAACAAAATACGACGGCCAAAGCGCGATCCCGGTGGCCGTACACGACGATGCTGACGAAGTTTGACTGCGTGGTAATGGACGACAAATACGTCAAAGCCGACTACAAGCAGCTTCCGGGACAGGAGTTTTATACGGCAAAAGGAAGGGGAAAGGTAGCAGATATTTTCAAGCACAGAAGGGAAAAAATGGGCCTTCAACTGTGGATAGAGCAACGTTTACATTGCGACCGGAACCGTCAACCAGGAAATTTATCTGAGCGAGTGCCTACAAAAACGTCTACTGCCTTTCCTGAAGCGACACAATTTTTCCGTTCTATTTTGGCCGGATTTGGCATCTTGCCATAACGGAAAAAAAGGCCATGGAGTGGTATGCTGCCAACAACGTTCAAGTGGTGCCCAAGGACAAGTACCCTCCCAACACGCCAGGGCTCCGCCCAATCGAACAATATTGGACCATCGTCAAGTGGAACCTTAAGAAGACTCAAAAAGCTGTTGTGAGCGAGAAACAGTTCAAGGCAAACTGGCGTTCTGCGGCGAATAAAGTGGACAAGGAGACTGTACAAAATCTTATAGCAGGTGTTAAACGAAAGACCCGGCAATTCGCATTTGGTAAAAAAGAAGCTTAGCTGAATATTTCTCCTATATTCTGTATTAACTGAACTTAAAAAAGAAAAAGAATTTGACTTATTAATAAAAACTTTGATCGACTCAAACATATTACTGTTTGACCAAATTTTGATCGGAACACCCTTTATTAGTTATTCATGCAGCGGATGATATTTCTAGACAACCCGGAATAGCTATAGTGTGCTTATGTTGGCTACTTACAGCACTGCGATATCTTCTATTATACTCCTAAAAGTTTGAATTAGTATATAATGAGCTTCCATTTTTAAGTGTGTTATAAGGGTCAGTCAGGTTGTCTTATGCCAATGGCATTCATTTTACAGCCCCGAGCTATTTAGTTTTATTTACCTTGACAGCAGAGGAAAAATAATTACCAAACTTTATAAAAATGGCACATAAAAAAAAACAATATATATAAAACACCATGATATTGTATATCACCAGCCAAACACTACTTGGAAAGGTTTAATCTACTGCTCGTACTTCCTAAGCTTTTCATTCATTATAATAAATATTCTTCACAGGAGCAAACCAGGTATTTTGGTTATTCATTCCATAAAACAAATGGGTAAACAACAACATAAGTTGCCATGAAAATGAAAAGTGTACTTTTAGTCGTTTCCCTTTGATTGAAAGTAAGAAGTCTAAGAGTGAATTGCCGCATAACCCGCCAGTATCACACCTGATGTTAGTGCCTTTATATAAACGTTTTACCACGTGGCTGTGAAAAAAATAGTAGCATATGTGATACTTTCACCACTGGTGAAATTGCATGTTTATAGCATGAGATAAGTCCTCTCACCGTCGACAAGGTGAAACATTTGACCCACGAGAGGGACTTAAAGAGAAATAGGCTTTATCGAAGAAAAAATCTAACGCGGGAGTCTATGCATTGCTATGCTATATAGGAAATAGGGCAAACGCCCCAATAGTTGCTAAAGAGTGACAATGAAAAAACAAAATATATAACATAAAATTGGGGTTTTTTTTAGCTGTTCCAGTATATACAACATCCTCTCCCTTCTATGGGAAAGAAGTGAAGCCGTTTGTCCCGATCTGTAGGATCCATGTCGACTCCCTGGCGTAACGAACCAGCCTTAGGTTGATAGTCACGCGAAAACGTATTGTTCTTGAACTGTTTGACTTAAACTGTTTGACTACAACTGTACAGCTGAAACCTTCTGTCACCGGATTCAGTGAGGTCAGATGGAAAGGCGCTAGTTCAGAAATGGAGGAATGAAACTACTGTCCATAATTGGCTTGGATACCAGACGATTGATTATGTTACGAAAGATTTTTCTAATTCGCTGTGTACTAGGATTAATTTGTTTTATTTGTATTCTCGACAACTTATTCAAAACGACGTATCCGATTTTGTACACAAAGAGGGGAAGTAAGATTCAAACGTAAATTTCTCAAAACTCTAAGCATCGCCACGAAAACTAACTTCACCATTTTGTTAGGAAAATGTTGTTCGTTGTGTTGGTGTTCCTAGGTTGCCTGAAAGTGCTGAAGGTTTCAAGAATTTAACGTTTGAATCTTACTTCCCCTCTTAGTTAACAAAATCAGATACGGCGTTTTGAATAAGTGGTCAAGTATTGTATTTTTTTAAATTTTTGTTCATTAATATATTGTAGAGTATGGTTAAAAATTAGGGTTTTCAACGCCAAATTTGTAAGGCTTTTCCCCATTACATTTCATTTAGGCGTAAAGTCAAATCGAAGTTTATAAATAAATAAATATGCATGAAGCACGATACATGCTCAGAGGCATTCAAACATTAAAAAAGCGAAGAGAATTTGCTATGCTATCATTTTTGTACGATATTGTTTCACACCGCGTTGACTCCTTCAACTTATTATTTAGCTTAAATGTTTACACCCCTACCCGGAATTAAAAGAATCAAAATTCTTTGGCTACAAGTCATCATCGGACGAACTACGTGAAATTTGGATCATTATATCGACTGATATCTCTTAATAATATGCATTGTGAATAAGAATCAATTGACCTAACCATGTCTCGTGGAATTCTGAGACACTGTTTCATTTTTTTTGCTATCAATGAGAAGTTAGAATTAAGTGTAATGTGTAAAGTGTTATCGGTTGACGAAAACAAAAATTATCCGTCAATTCGTTCTTAAGTTAAATCTTTACAAACAGACACTATTTCATTTACATTTATATAGGAAGCCGAATCAAATGTGTGTTTAGTGCGACTGTGCTAATTTCATCTAAACATTAAGTAAATTTCTTGTTACTACACACTTAGAAAGTTTTACAGTATTCGGTAATTTTTTACCGAACTTTCAACAGCTGAACGTTCGGTAATCTGATTTAACGGATTTCCGGTAATTTTTTTACCGAAATACTGTAAAATAAGTGTATACTTTCGATCAGGTACATAACAAGTCGCTATTACAATTTATGCTAATTTGTGTCTCGGAGAAACAATCCAGGAATTCAAAGAAAACAAATGACCACCATCCATTATTATAATCCCTAAAGCCACTATCAGTCCTGGGATAATCGGAATTGCTGTGATGCATAGTTATACTGCATGCATTGATTAGCAAATACTCAGCTTTTTCCAATGCAATCCTCCCTTCTGAATACTGCAACCATATGTGGACACCAAATATGTGTGTTTTTCCATACGTCTACTGAAAGCACCTCAAGATAGAGCAGATAACTGTAACAATGTGAGTATCTAAGTGAATGTGAAAAATGTAAAATTTAAAATGTATTACTTTAATTGTGATAACTTGTTTTAAATATTCGAGCCAAGATTTTTGATAAGTAAAGTACACTGACATTTCGCAGTTGAATTCGATGCAATTTTGAGTCTCTCTCGCTGACCGTGTATGTTCCTAAAACAAAGCTCTATTCCGTGAGAGAATTGAAATGCAGTCAAGGGTAGTTCATTCATCCTCTTTTCCCTTTTATCTACACTTCCTCGGCAACCGACGAACCGTGAGCAATGTCGCATGCATGAAGAAAAACTGCATTCACTCCACAACGTTTGTTTGACCCTATTTGGAAGCAGCAGCTACAATAGCGACAATGATGGCATTCTGTTTGTTTCGTGAGAAAATCCGATTGCGGTTTGATGGCACCTAAATACCCACACTATGCAGTAGTGAGTGTGGCAAACCCAACAAAGTGAAAGCATTTTCATGCATTGCCTTCCACACTCAAAATTGACCCTATTGTTATGCATATCACGGACGGGCAAACGGAATGAAGCCACCTTTCACCTTCGAGCAAGACAAAATGACAATAAATGCGGAGAATCTTGAACGCGAAATGGACGTGCTTTAATTTTCCGTGCATCGCGTCGGCAATGTCGTTGATTTTCCAATGTCGATGAAGGTTGCTCGTAAAATTTGTATGCAACTAATAGGTCAAACCATTCCGGTGCGTATGAATCGAAAGGGGAAATCTCCAGAGGCGGCACACAATTAGGTTATCCACCGTGGATTATAATGCGTCTCCATATAAACGGCTTCATCGTAACCTTTTGAAAGCCATTTTTATGGAGCCACGCGGTTATGGTTACTGGGCATAAAATTCGTTCTCATGTTACGAATCGCTAACCAAGTTATGTGACGCCACTGGCATTGAATAGCTCCGATATTAAACCTTTCCGAATCTTGAAGGGTGCCGTTTGGAATGAAAATTTGTGATTTCCCAATGCTGTGCGAAGGTTCTTTGTGACAGTGCACTGACTAGTAGTGATGTTTTTTTTTCTCCAGTCTTACTGTTTCGGTGGTCGGGCTACTGCCGAACGGAGTTGATCTATGTTTGATGAGGAAAGTTCATATTTTTGGTGGGCCTTTCGAGCGGATTTCCTGTCGATAAAAGAGTTTGCATTAATTTTGGGCCATCATTATGCTTCCTAATTTACATTGGACAGCACACGGACATTAACGAAATTGAGTTTGCGGTACTTCTAGCAACTACAAAAACTTTATTTATGTGAACTGAGAACCCATTTATTGTTTGCTCAGCTTCCGTTGTATCAGGATGGCACTTTGGAATTTATGTGGGTATGCTGTTCGTAAAAAGATCTTCCGCGTCCTTGACTATTATGGTCGAACATTGTGCGCAACTGTGATGCGATCTTTGTATCGTTATTACAATAGTGAAATAGGAAACATACTCCTATCTGTATGGTGGTCGCTATAGCATTTTGAAGTGTGTCAAGCGAGATGGCATCGAGTGTCCTTCCCAATTGCAAGAGCGGAAGTCATAAAGGGAATATTTCATCAGCCATGTTTCGTGATGGCTATTCAGTAAGTAGGACGCAACGTTGGACTCATACGTGAAAGGGTGGAATCCACTGTTGGTATGATATTCATTTGACGAGGAAATGTCACAAAAAAAAAGAAAATCTACGACATGGCTCGTAATCGTAATGATAGCCAATAGCCATAATTTATTTGGCGCACATAAAGCAGCTGCAAGTTTTCCACGATATATCATGGAATATGGAATGGTCGTGAGAATGGGAAAAACTGGGACGGCTGCTGAATTATTAAACCCAATGCTTTTGTTTGTAGAATACTTGCACTTTTGTTTGGGAAATGGTGCACATTGTTACATCGTGTGATTGGTGATATTTTGCGGAATAATAAAATGGAATAATTTCGACTGGTTGGTAATTTACGTTGACACAAATATATCCAGATGTTAAATATTAGTTTAAATTGTTGGCCTTCTGAAATTGAAACAGACATTTTAGGAAATTGCAGAAATTGCCCAATATGTAACTAGAAAATGAGAAGAAAGATTAGTAATTTCCATTTAACTCCAACTACCTTTATTGCTTATCTTGACAGATACGCGTCTGCAAATTATTAGTCTGCAAATTGTAGATGAAATACGCGTATCTGTCAAGATAAGCAATAAAGGTAGTTGGAAATAAATGGAAATTACTAATCTTTCTTCTCATCTCATTTTCAAGTTACAGGTATTCCACTTGAAGTTTACACTCAACAGAATGCATAATATGATTTTTATTAGAGAGATATGGTATGTGTCCCATAACTCAGCCTAATATGCTTCTGTCGATTTCATGTTTTATTGTTACTCATTTTATAATTGAGCTACAAACGTAATTCAACTGTATCTTACGTTGACTTATAAAATCTCAATAAGACAATCGTTATTATGCACCAAAAAAATGTTGAAAAACTGTTTTTTTTTATGTCAAAAAAGGATGTTTATATTGGATTCAGGAATGCTGTCCCTCGATGGCGCCCACACCCGGTCATTTTGCACATTGTGCGGCTGCTGCAGCACGAACAGTTTCTCGTCCGAAAAAACAAACTCCTGACCAGCGTGCCGAGAGAGGATCCTCTTAGCTCGATCCAACCGCTTTTTGCTGGTAGCCTCCGAAACGCCATGGACCTTACGTTTTTGTAAGGCCTGAAACCAAGGTCCTTGGTGAGTATGGTGTGAGCGGTTCCAATGGAAACGTTGAGATCTGCAGCCGTTTTCCGGATTGAGCGGTTCTTTTTGCGCCGAATTCGCTCCCTCACGATCTTGATGACCCGTGGCGTCCTCGCTGAACGCGGCCGACCGGATCTCGCACGGTCATTGGTCGAGGACGTCTCCCTGTATCGCCTGATGGTCGTGTAGACAAAGTTCCGCTTGACCCCATGCGATTTCAGCAGCCGGAATATATCGCCGGGTCGCTCACCGTTCAAAAAACGCTTAATTACGAAGTCCCGATACTCTTTCATCGCGCGTAACAAACAAACAACAACTAACAGAATGTCAACACCGCGCACATTCGGTAGCGTATGAATGAAGCTAAAGCTGACACCAATACCAATGCAGAATATGTACATGGCGCATACCTACGCAATGATGAAAACTTGTATTCGAACTTATTGAACAATGTGTAATAGGCCATTGTGAGCAGTGCTGTAAAAAGTCATTTCGACCCAATGCGCTAAATTTGCCTACAACTCGTTCCAGAAGCTAACTTTCGAAATTGTTGTGCTTGATTATTTTCATAGATTTGGTTCACAATTTACTGTTCTAAATGTAAAACCTAAGACGTGAGAGCGCAATATCTGAATATTCAAATTATATTCATCATTGAATATCATTTGAATATAACAGTGAGTATAACACTTTCGATATACCAGTTAGGGCAATGTACTTTCAGACAAAGTTGTAGAATTTGCTACATTTTTATCGTACATCATAATCATAAATTCAGCTGTTGAACCAAATTATCGGTAAATTTATCAAATTGCACAAAATGACTTTTTACAGCACTGATTGTGAGCAACACATCCAAAGTAGCAATTCATATGCAAATTGGTTTTATTCATGTTTTATGGTAGTTTTATCAAAGCATTATGAAGTTCATCCGGTTTTATCAGAGTTCTTAAGAGTGATTAAAGAACACTCGAAGAAACCTCCATAAAACTACATCATTTATAAGTGTAATTCACCTTATCAGTAGTTTTATAAGATACTTGATCCCCCTCTCAAGACATCGTTTCGCAACTTGCATAAAACCTGATAAAAGTTTCGTAAAAGTTTTATGACATTCTTCATTAAGATGAATGTATCTTAGAAATGCTGCCATAAAACTCTCTTAGAACCATTTGATTTTAAATAAGAGCACATATTCTTGAGAAAGAACATAATGTGAAAAATAAACAAACTGTCACAATGGACGCTCACAGGTGGGAGAAATTAAAAACTAGCGGATCGTTCTAGCGGAAATTCAATAAAAACCTATCCAATATATTGAACACTCCTTCATCTCAGCCACCAACGACATTTTTTTTTTACCATTCCATTGGGTTCGCAGTCTACTGAGATTAACTTATCAAAAGGGTCTATGCGTTATGCATAAAACGAATAAAATAGAATGGTGCAATGTGTCGCCAGTTGAAAACCGAAATGCATAACTCATGATATTTGATTTTATGCCAGTTGTGCAAGTTAAACCTAACGTCTCAGGTAGTGCGTTATATAGTGAACCACCGTGGAAATACAGCGCAGTACTTTTGACGTAAGGTTTAATGTGCACTACGATTGTAAAATGTTGTTATGTTATACAATTGTAAAATGATGTTATGTTAATGTTGAATTCTTCCGAGTCGTGCATTTCAGTTCCCAATAAGCTACACAATATTAATACTCGTTGCAAGTAAAAATTAGTATATTATCTGAGCGAAAATCGATTTTTCCCATGATCCGCACGTTTCATTCCAAAGTCGGGATTAGTGCGCTGGAATATTCAAGTTAGAGTTTTTTTTAAATGTTTTAATCGCCTTACACTGGTGATTAAAAACAATAAATTATAAGCTGTAATGGTGGACAGCAATTATGCATAGGCACTTTTGATTTGAACGTTCACTTTTTCTTTGTTTATGATGTGCCTTCTCCACACTGATTTTATGGCTATCTTACGAAAGACTTGTTTACTTTGAGCAATTCAAACAAGTTTTATTCAAGCGTTACTCCTCTTTTTCAAGAATACAACAAGTAAAGATGAACTTATCGCACTCCTAAAAAAATCTTGTTTGTCTTGTGCAGGAAATATTAGTTTTATATGCGTTTTATGGTAGTTTTAGATAAAACCATTGACAAAATGGCGAGCGTGGCTATTCTGGATTCCCTCGGAATGGTAGCCATTTACACATGTATGCAAAAAAAAAAAAACATTTACATATGTATGCAAAAAAAAACTTTTTGAACTTATGAGGGTTTTATGGCTGTTTTATCGATGTTATGTAGAATATCTAGTTTCATGCGTGGTTTTATCAAATGAGTCTTGAGAACTTCTTCACGTGTACCTTAAAATTGAATTTGTTACTTGGGATAACATAATGTATCCCTAAAATTGGACCTACGGTTTCGTGGGGCAGATCGTGGGTGTTTATCAATAGATGTCGATTAAATTTAGTCAAAACTAGGAAATTTGAAGATCGTTAAGAAAATCTGTCACCTTAACTAACGAATGCTTGAAGGCTATAAAGTTTGGGACGTTATCGTAGGGAGATGTCATCGTGGATTTATCAATAACCGTTGAACTTAAGGCATATTGGGAAAATAGGCCAAATGTTGGGGCTAGGCTAACATTACATACCATAATTCTATTCATTTTCTAGGAATTGGGATAAGTTGTTGGGTTATAATTTTAACTATTATTTGCTCTGTTTTGTGGTTTTTCCGTTAGCATTCGAATGACCAACAAATAACCATGGCCAATTTTATTTTCAGCAACATTACTTAGCATCAAGGCAAAAAATCGCGTTATAAGTAACAAAATGTTCAATACACATGGAAAGGGAAGGTCCCATGTAAAACGATTTGGAAAGGGAGCATGAAATTGCCTCTTACCAATTTTTAAAATTTCATGAAATGAGGTGCGATCGTAATTGGAGCTCGAATTATCCACACGGAATTCACGTGTGATAAATTCTCATACTTTTTCACTTACTGTAGTATGCGTCGGAAAATAATGAAACTCGAATATTTTTAATTTAATTCGAGCTTTGTATCTTTAATATCAACTTTAAACATGTTGTCCTTCAACCACATTTGTGTTCTTTGACGTGTGGGCCTCCGTTTCTCTGGAGGTCGTACTTTAAAAGAAAGTAATGACTACTGACCACAGTCAAAGACCTCCAAGCGGCCTGTAAAGAGGGTCAATGATGCTATATCGAACGTCTTGTAGGTTTCGAAGAGGGATAAAAGGGAAAAGAGCGGAAATATGGAATTAGAGGGAATAAAGAGCACGCTACTGTCAGGTGCTTGCGGTCTTTATGCCGTCTCGAATGAACTAAAACGTCTACAGCCGACGTACAGTTTAAAGAGACGTTAATAAAATGAATCCGTCTCTCTAGAACACAATATGTACATGATCTCTAAGGATTTCTAAGTACGCATCTTAATTTTGAGGCCTTCTTGGATAAAAACAGGTCCCATTTTTTGCCTTCGGAAGCAACCAATCCGAACACCATCACCTTTGTTGGATGCTTGGTCCGAAACGTGAATTTGATGTTCTCAGGACTTCTTGAGAACTTATATACCAGTTCTCAGCTTATATACCGGTATACAGCTTCTCGTCCGCGAACAGAATGGTTCCACTCCAGCTGCTTTAATTCTGTCAGTAATCAGGTGTCTTTTAACACGAGCTCTGGGTTTTCCGTTTTAGGGCATATTTCACCACTCTTGTTACCGTTACTTCAGATACATTAGCCTGCTTCGCCATTTTGCTCATGCTCCGAATTACAAGTTAATTTCATCTTGATGGACTGTATCAACGCTGGCGTTCTCACAGATCGCTTCCGACCACTACCAGGTTTTCTTGGTACTGTTTGGAATCCAATTGATGCCTTGACTCTCCCAAGTATCCCTTGAGTATCCCAAAATAAGGTTCTGATTGCAGACTTATTATAAAAGATGGGACAGACGGGTCATGAAGGTCCGTTTGGAAATACAGAAATACAATAGAAATATCGCATAAGTTGGAGTCAAAGCCAGTGTGTGGCAGATATAGCAGACAATTACCCAATTTTCAAAAGGTCTAATTTCCGTAAAAAAGTCTTTGCACGCGGATTGAGCCTGTAAAAAATGTAGCATGTTAGGTAAGGTTAGGTTTCTTTATTAGAGAGACTTACAGCCTGTGGCTGGTTGATCTCTAAATTGTAGCATGTCATCCGTTTTCGGAGTAGAGTTGAGAACTAAATATTATGGTGTGGGGAGCTCAGATAGCTCAGTTGGCAAGAGAATGGTTTAACAAGCGGGTTTGATTCGGCGAGGGTTTCGATTCCCGATACGGTGGAGGAGACCTATCGGGTTGGAAATGCTTGCCTTGTGCTTGCCACACAATATACAAATTAATGCATTGGTGCTGGCATACAATTAACAACTCTGGAAGTGCTTCTAGAATACTAAGTTGAGCAGGCGTAAGCTCGTCGAAAAAATTTCAAAGCTAGTTAGAAGAACATGATGTCGTGTTAATGTTTTTAATGAGATTGTTTTAACGGTTGAAATATGAAAATTGCCAAAAAACATTTGTTTTTACATCAAATTGAAAATCGATTATGCTTTAAGCAAAAACAAAAAATAATAAAAGCAAATTAATAATTCAATAAGTTAATAAAAAAAATCTGTTAGTAGCAATTTAAGTACTGCTCTGTCAAGGGCTGCTCTCTTTGAAGCGTGAAGTCTATCTGAGCGTCTGTTCTCCATGTCAGGGGCGGCTCAACCCAGCGTCGGATCTCCATGTTAGGAGTGGCTGATCATCGTTCTCGTGCCAGCGTGGCGCTCTAAACAGTGCTGTGCATGATGGTTCTCCAGCAAAACAGGGGGTTGGGGAAGGCCCTTAAAAATCAAAAGTTCCAAATAATACAGATTCACGACTAGAAACGCGGAACATGGAACTGCAAATCGCTCTGCTTCCCAAGGTTGCGATCTACGACGAACATTAACCACGCAACTTCGAAGTCGTAGCACGGTAGGAACTTTGCTGGACAGTACAGAAGGTAAGGAAAAGCGGCCATCGAGTGGCTAATTTTTACCAAAGCTGTGGCACCACAAACGAGCTGGCGCTGGCTTTGTAGTGCTAAACCAAATACGTCAACGCGTGTTTGGATGGTTTCCGATTAATGCCAGAATGTGCAAGCTAAGAATCAAGGGTCGTTTCTTCGACTACAGAATCATCAACGTACACTCGGAGAGAAGCACTATGTCGAAAAAGAATCGTTTTACTTGCAGCTAGTGCCGTTGTATGATGGTTGTCCGCGACGGGACGTTAAAGTCGTCATTAGCGGCATCAACGCTCAGGTAGGACGGGAGGTAATGTACAGGCTGGTAATTGTGTCGAACAGCCTGCATACTGCATCGAACGATAACGGCCAACTATACGTGAACTTTGCGGCCTTTCGTGGTTTAGTAGTCCATAGTGCCTTTTTTCCCGCAAAGACATCCACGAAGCCACTTGGAGGTAATCTGACCAACAAACAGATAATCAAATTAACTATGTTCGACGGTACATTGTTCTCAGATATCATCAACGTTCGCACCTACCACAGTGCCAATATAAACTCGGACCACTACCTAGTTGCAACACGTGTACAACACATGTTGAATTCGGACGCCGTGACTAACAATCGAATACCTCTCAATTGAATCGCTTTATGCTTCCAATACTAATAATAAATCTCCCAACGATTTTAATGTTGTTATTGTGATAAAGAAAGGCGCAACATGCATTAATTTTTTACTACCTTGCACATGATATCTAAAGGGTGTACGGAATCAAATTGCGACACACACAAATATTCGGCAAAATTCGCCCGTTCAACCAATCATCTTCAAACTTTCAGGGAGTAAAATAAAACATGTAATGAATACTGTCCCATGTTTGTTTTATTCAATTTCAATTCCATATCCAAATGCACAAACCTTCTTCTTTACACTACTCATAAGGTCCTGTTTAACATTTGGACCAACTGTTTTTTGCGTGGCAATCCATTTTTTCTTCATATCTTCCACCGATTTCACTTCCTTAGGATGCTTCCGAAGTGTCTGCTTCATGATGGTCCAGTACTTTTCAATTGGCCGCAGTTCCGGTGCGTTCGGGGGGTTGAGATGCTTCGGCAAGAAATTGACCTCCTTAGCCTTGTACCACTCCAAAACCTCTTTCGAGTAATGGCACGAGGCTAAATCCGGCCAGAAAATCGTAGGACCATCGTGTGACCTCAGAAGAGGAAGTAGACGCTTTTGGATGCACTCCTTTAGGTACACCTGCCCATTGACCGTTCCAGTTGTCACGAATGGGGTGCCCCGCTTTTCACACGAGCAAATTGCTTGCCAAATAATATATTTTTTTGACAAACTTTGACATCTTCTGCTTTCTAACGTCCTCAGGGACATCGAATTTATAATGAGCAGTGAAAACCTGGAGCCCCGAAAGCTGCCGGAAGTCTGATTTTACATACGTCTCATCTTCCATAACGAGGCAATGTGGTTTCGTCAACATCTGGGTGTAGAGCTTCCGTGCACGTGTTTTACCTACCGTATTCTGCCGTTCATCGCGATAAGGCGCCTTTTGGACTTTGTACGTGTGTAGTCCTTCACGTTTTTTCGCATCTTGCACGAAAGTTTTGGTTAGATTCAGTTTTTTCGCCACCCCAGCACAAATTTCAGTTGCTCCTGAAATAAGCAAACTTAAGCTTGAGCATTCAAATTGGATCTGAAATGTTTGACAGAAATTTAATTTGTAATGTTTACTCTTTCAGTGCTGAAAAGTTCATCACGGTTTGTTTTGTTTCAAAGAAGTTATACTTGATGGAAGACGCGAACTGAAAATTAATTTGGGGCACCCACAAAAATTCAACTTGGTCAGGTTAAAAATCCCGAAGTCGTTGAAATTGGCTAAATCGACTATATGCAGTGTTCGCAAACATTTCTGTGAATGACATACTATCGATCGGCAGGATCATAGCAAGCGTTATAGTAGAACTAAAGATCAGACGATGCATTTTAAGGTGTTGAAAACAATTAGGACAAACGTAGGGCTGTCGGATATCGACAAGAAATTCAAAGCCAGCCAAAGCAGCGTCAGAAGGAATCTTTTGCAAGAAGGATTTCGATCTTTCCAGGCCAGTAAGCAAACAAACAGAACACCGAAGCAGAATCTGGTGGCCAAAATATGTGCGCGGAAGTTGTACAATGAGCTTCTTACGAAGCACGAAGGATGCATCCTCATGGACGACGAAACGTACATGAAGTTGAATTTTGGCAGCTTCCCGGACAAATCCTCTGGTCGAGGTGATGCCCCTAGCAACTACAGTATGTCCCATAAAAAAAAATGCGAAAATCCATATCTCAGTTTCAAATAAGTTTTTTTCATAGAAAATGATAAAAAAATCAGAATTTTATTTAGAGAATCGTTTATTAAGCCGTTCATGATTACATTACTCAAAATGTCCACCATTTTTCTCGATCACCTTCTCCAAACCGGGACGGAGTCGAGAGCATACCTTCTAGTCATCGAGTTTCATGCCTTGGTAATGGAAGCTTCCAGGGCGCCAACACTGGGGAGAACGTCTTAGCCTGAACATAGCCTGAACATATGGTCGTCTCAGGGTATACAGTCAGATGATTGCACACACGCATTAAAACAGTAAAAATAATGTTTAAAGCTACCCAAAAATAAGTATTGAAAACTTTCGCATTTTTTTATGGGACATGCTGTACAAATTCGTTTTAGCCGATTAATTTGCAAGAAAGCTTATAATCTGGCTGCGTACAAAAACAAAACCAGGGTCTCGTGACAAGTTAGACTATGGATATCAGCAGGTGTGCCTAAAAAAAAATGTATTCTTCCATACATGAATGCTCACACTGGACCTGTACAGTTTTGGCCTGATTTGGCAAACTGCCACTACAGCGGAGAAGTACTACAATGGTATCGAGACAACGAAGTGGATTTCTTTAGAAAAGACATCCATCCACCCAACTGCCCTCAATTCAGCGCAATTGAGAAATATTGGGCAATTGTCAAACAGACAATACAAGCGCGGGATCCATATTGCCACCAGCATAACCAGTATAAGTTGCCCAATTCTGTTGGTTTTGTTTTGATGAAGCATGAACAGAAAACAACAATTCAAGCGTTTTATTTTCCATTGATGACGATCTTCCAGCAATGTGTTCAAAACATACATCTTCTAGTTCGGTGTAGTATCAGATTTAGAGCAAATAATGCTGACCGGAAATTATGCACGAACACACCTTCAAACGATTTATGTTTCATGAAAAGCAGAGAAAATTTCTTTTCCGTTTCAAGCCTCGTCAATTGATTAGAAACTAAAAGCGCAACAATTGACCAAAAATAATCCTATGTCAACAGTAGACACTCTAATTGTCGGACAAAGGTGTTTCGGTGTGCATTCGAGCATCTCTTATTAAATGCTTGACAAAGGATAATGCGAAGATCATCTCGTTCCTGAGTTGCTGATGTGATGTGAAACATCTTATTTCTATACCTCCACCCACTTAAAATTGAAGCTTATGTCTCCCCCAACCACCCACTGTTGGCAAGTATTAGTAGAATCACCTGTTTTATTCCCTCGTTCTGGTTGCTGACAGTGAGGTCTCCTTGTTGACGACGTGTTCTTCTTACTAGACATCATAAATCATCAGCCACATGTATTACAGAAATCCTGAGAGGTTCAAGTCTCGTACTTTCCAGACTAAGGCTGGGAAGCATATATTGTGTGTGTATGTATGCGCGTGACACTGACACAGGATAAAGGATGTAGCACATGAAGATGATGATGAGATATCGTGCCTACGGTTGAAATCGGCCTTTGACTTCGGTTGGTGAACAAAGCTGAGATGTAATCCATCGCTAATGCCGGCACCCGATGGAAATGCTTATTGAATGTATAATTTAGTATAGCAAATCCGCCATTACGGTAGAATCGGAAATTCTCTTTGAAACTTATGGGAAACAACCTAATTGTAGAATAGATAGGTTTTATTCTTCTATGGCTTTCTTATTTCCCATTTCAGACATAATGCTGACCGTTAATTTTGAGCGTCAAGACCGTTTTTGCTCAAGTATTATTGTATAATAGGAGAATCCATCAAGCCGCTCTCAGCAGGGTTATACCGACCGCGGTAAGTGTGGCCCGTTTTAATTAAGACAAATGCTCTCCACAGCAATGGGAGCTTTTAATTATCATGCACTAGCGATAAACTGCTCGGATGAATGAGCTGCTTGTCTTTCACCAGACTTAAGGAACAGCATTCTCGTATAATAACATTTTCAAAGAATCCATCTGATGCGTAGCTGAAAAAAAAGCTCCATGGGAAAGCATGACCGAAGTGATGTTGAACAATGCAAGGAATGCCAAAATAACTTTCATCCGTGGGGAGATGGCAAAGCCAATTTTCTTTAACGATACTTAAGTCGTAGCTTTGGTTCCCTTCTTGACATGGATAGTGAACGTTTGATCACCCAGCCACCACAATTATTCAGTTGCCCTTCAATCGGTCCCAGGAATGGTGTTAGACAACATTCTTGTGTGATAGCGTATTACCATTCTTGTGCAAAAGCGTCAACAGAGCCTGCAGTCTGGGGAGACACATTTTCAGGGGATTATTTTTTTTTTACAAAACAGAACGACCCCATTAAAAAGATACAGAAACATTACGCACGTTGTTCGCGAATAAACAAGAATTAGACGGTGGCAAAGGTTGCCTGTCAGTGTTATTTTTTTGTCTGTGTGTTTTTTTTGTTTATTTTTTAATCGGTGTGTGTTTTTTTTTGTGTGTGTGTTTTTTTTTTATGTTTTTGGGGGGTTTTGTTTTTTTTGGGGGTTTGTTTGTTGGGTTGTTTTTTAAAAAGGGGAAAAAAAAAAAAAGGTACACTGAAAGTTAATTTTAGTTTATATTACGAAATCGAAGGTAGAACTAACAAATCTGTTCGTTGTTTTCAGCAACGAAACTGATTTGTTCTTTTTATGAAGATACATTCGTAATTAATGGTACACGCGCAACTGTCAAAAGCACGAAGCATTTGTTGACACAGAAACAACATTCGTGCATTGTACGAAAACAATACAAAGAGCTACGAATATTTTGTTACCAATTTAAAAGAAACGTCTCTCTGATGGTTGCCTGAATGACTGAGAGATCTACTTTATCGACTCGAAATGTAATTGACAAAAAAGCGCAACCACGTGCAGTTGTCCAGCGTCTTTTTTTAATGTTTCTGACATGGGATTCGATCCTGTAATTTTGGAAAGAGCTGATACTGCCTCCTCAGTTGATCTCACTATGCCATGGTGACTCGTGAGGTGATAATTGAATAATGAGTATGAAGTTATAACTCTCGACACCGCTTCAATTTGTATTTTGGGATAAATAAACTATTCCCGCCCATCCCAGCATCAACATCAGCGAAGCAGCGATTGGCTGGTCTTCACGAAATCTATTTCGTGCAATATACAAAAAGGTGTAATGATAGCATTTCACAAGATAAAAAGCAATATGAATGTTTCATACAATATACGAGACATTTGTTCTATGTACAAAATCCATGATTACGAAGCGAGTGAAAGCTAATTTACGAAAATAAATTTTCAGTGTAGTAAGTTTATATCTGCAGAAATTCAAACCGTGTGACATCTTGAGACAGTTTAAATACAGTGAATTAGAGACTTATCTTTTGAACCATAAAAAGATACAATGAGACGGGCACCTACAAAATTAACTTAAGGCATGTATTTCATTCAAAATGATTGTGAAACGATTAAGGGAGTGAATTCAGGTCGAGCGTTGGCCAAGCGTTTCCCATACGTCGATCCAGAATGTTATCATCCATGATTTGGAACTCAAAGCGTATACAAACTGTGAATTCACGGATTAATAGAAAAAAACGAAAGAAGGCTGGAGTGATTCGAAGTAGGGAGTTGCTGCAGCTGCACGCGGATTGATATATTCTCTTTTCCGATAAAAGAATGTTTCTGTTGCAAGATACTCAGAATCAACAGAATGATAGAGTTTATGAGCTAAGCTTGCAGATGTTCCCAAATGTGATGGCAGTGCAGTGGTTCCAAAATGTGTCGAGAGTAATGGTATGGGGTGCAATTTCAAAAAACGGTAAGCTTCCACAACTTTTCATCGAGTCAGGATTAAAAATCAATACTACTTGCTATATTACATCGCGCATGTTTTGAGGCATCACTTGTTGCTCCAACTAATTCTAGCCGGAAATTACTGTTTTCAACAGGGGTCTACCGCTTCTCATCAGTCGAAAGCAACACAGGAGTGATGTCACCAAAATTTGAACCATTTTATATCACCTTAATCCTTTGAGTTTCTTTGCATGGGAAAACATGCTCAGTAAAATTGGAAATACAAAAAGTTGCACTTTTGTATCTTTCAAGAAACTTTTGGTCAATATTTGTGACAATATGCCTCAAGAACGTCTACGGTTAGTCGTAAAAGAAAAAGGTGAGAGGTTCGAGCTCAACATGAAATTTCTTATTAATAAAATGTAAGTTTATAGAAAATAAAACTTTTGTTGAATTTTAGCCATTCGTGGTTTTTTTTTGAACATTTATTTTACTGACAAGCTACAGTTGTCACCCTGTACAGATCGAGCTAAATTAATGATTTGGTGAGACAAAATTTCTCGTTAAATGGGCAAATAAGCATAATTTATCTTTATTACATTTATTCATTGTAGTATTACATAAGGACCAAGGTGTTGAATTTGAGACTTGTAAATACTGATCAGTGAACTGCACATGAAAACATATCAGTCCCATTGGGAAAAATAGCAAGTCGAGAAAAAAGCTGTTAAAATTATCCTCAGGCTGTCATGGATTGGCCAATCTAGTTTTGTTATTTTCACAATATTTTCTGAACGAAATGATTATGTTAATTCTTCTTCTTCATCTTATGATTAAGAAGATAGAAAGAAAAAGGCGAATGCAACCGATGGGAGGGTGCATCAGGGCATCATTGAAGTTGCTGTTGGACAATGGATTGGAAAGCCAATTGGAGTCTAGGAGCCTTTTTCAAACAAACTGAATTGCATATTTTGTTATTCGTTTCAACGGATCATATTGCTGGAAAGAGATTCGCTTATTCCCTTAGGTTTTGCGTATCTCTACTTACGGGCCTGGGCAACCCTTTTTGGCCCTTCATAGAGCAGTATGTTGAATATAGAACGGTAACATGAGCATGATCTTTCTGTTAAGTGGAACCGTATGTTGGGCACGGCCCATGTTAAGATGGTGGCTTCCTACATATATGCATACATATTCTGAACCAAACGTGTTTTTTTAAGTGCACAGTGAAAATAATGGTGGTTAACAATTGATTCCAATGGATAGCTCTTTTAAGGTAAAAATCAATATGGGACAGATGAGGAGTAGGTTGTGAAGTCGTTTTTTTCCGTCATAGTATTTTTTTTTAAATTTGATACATTATCGTGTTTTTGACCGAAATTGACATTGAAAGTGTACCAAAGTACTGATGAATGGGCTTTGATCACAGATGTGAAAGAATATTTGTCTGATGATTACTTTGGTGATCTGCTTATAAAAAGTAGATAGATTTTGATGTTCTATTAAGAGTCCCCCATAGAGGGGGATTTTGAATTTTGGCAGAATGTGAAAAAAAGGTAATAATAAAAAGTAGACCCTTGCTGAAGAAAACAGCCATCTCTTGGTCAAAAGCAACGCACAAAGCCACATAATTTTTGCACATAATTTCAGGTGCACACTCACCACGTGGTGAGCTCCGTATTCGTAATGCTGATTGCATATCTAATGGGCGAGTGAGCAACTTTGATTTGACTTTCTTTAGACTTTCTTTTATTTACAGATGTTATTTATGTAGTTGCGAGTGTATGAAATTAATTACAAATGAACATCGAAAATGTTCGTTTGAATGACTAAAAAAGCTAGTGTTATATTGGAGGTGGTCTTTGGTGAGATCCATCTGATTATGAATGTATTACAAACAAGCTATTTTCAAATAATACTAAGTACGTTCCTGATTTTGAAAAACAACATTTCGAAATGTGGAAGTGTGTTGTAGCACTTTTATCCAAATGATTTCGGTATTGTTAACGCGGAGCTATTATTGTATGTGAAGGCAACCTCGTAATGGTCGTAACTCTCCAGACATTCTGAAATGGGTTGCTGTAGTTAACACTTTTTAGCCCACGGATTAAAGTTGCTTTTTAACGGCCACTTAAAAATGGTTGCATGTGCCATATAACCATTGTCAATCAAAACCACACACACACACACACACACACACACACACACACACACACACACACACACACACACACACACACACACACACACACACACACACACACACACACACACACACACACACACACACACACACACACACACACACACACACACACAGCTTAGCTAAGCTAGAATGACTCCTAGATCTTTTACACATGTTGAATATTTTAAGATAGATCCATTAATAGTAACACTTTTAATTGAAAGTTTTCCTCTGCGAGTGAAGGGAATCAAAACTGTTTTCGATGGATTTATGTTTAGCCCTTCATTCATGACCACATCATCAGCAAAATCGATTACTTCGAAGCCTTTTTTGCTAATTTATTGAGAAGATCGTCAACAACAAGCGACCATAATAAGGGTGATAGTACCCCTCCTTGAAGACACCCTCTAGTGGTTTTTATTGTTATTGATGATTTCCCATTTCAGCAGACACTTCTCTATTATTCAACATTTTCATAATCTTAGCTCTAATACACGGATCAGATTTCCGTTTTTCCGTTGAATATTCCATAGATTTAAAAGACACGAGCACCATCTACATCAAGAAATGCTGCGAGAGCAACTTCTTTTTTGTCGATAGAAGCTTCTATTTTTGTAATCAACTTATGTAGTGCTGTGACTAGATTTATTTTCTTGATAGGCAAATTGAAATCTGTTGAGGGTTATCTTTTGAAGATGTTCTGATTTTATGTACTCTATGTATTACTGATTGATTCATCTGCGCCACTTTATAGTACTGCAGGATTTTTGGTCGATTTTTACAATACATCATGGAAACTTTTAGGTTCTGCGTAAATTTGATAGAAAGTCCCCGAATCGATCGAAAAATATGAGTCGATCATAGTTTCATCTAGCTTTCGCTACTTCAATCTAGATTGAGCTTTCACAGCCATGTATAATGAGTTTAATCAGTGAAGCATTTCTATGAGTTCTGTACTTAAGTAACATGTATTGAATACCTGTTTTCGTACTGATACCGGATCATGAAGTTTACCAAATCTATTGCAACCGATCGACAGTGCTCATGGCAGTATGTTTCCAAGAACATTCCTTGCTGATGCTGTCGCTGCTGTTGTTGCTTCGGACTTTTCTTTTTATCCTTTTTACGAGTGGAAGAGGCGCCACCACCACACACTCGTTTGTTCATATTGTAAGATAACAACACGTAAAAGCCAAATCACAATATTAAGAAACTCACTTCAATATATCCTTTTAATTTTTTTTCTCCAATTCTAGTCGATACGATCCATCATGTTCGAACGAAAACGGTAGACTGTCAGCAAATTCTGGGCTCCGTTTGACCGTGAACTGAAACGAAGAAAGTCTCTACGGACTTCTTGACCGAAACTGACCCCCCAATCGAGTTCCTTTCATGCACGTTCCGATAATTACTATCCCTTTAGCAAAGCCCATCCATTTGGCTGGTTGTGTCGTCAATTATTGGAGCTGGATGTGACCGGTGCGCTATATTTGTGCCACTCATCATCATCGTTTACCTAGCCCGAGGTAAGAGTACTTCCGTACCTGCTAAGGACACGCAAATTTGCTGGGCACTCATTTGCCGTATTTGGTGAGGTGGTTGGGGGCACCATCACTTGCAGGCAGAAAGGAAGGACGTTCTTCAATAGGTTCCTCTCTTCTGACGGCATGAATGATTATTTACACTGTAGTCATCATTGCCGGATGGCACTTACCTCGTTGATCTCCGCTGCTGTTGGTGGAACATCGATGAAGGAACGACGGCCAATGATAAAAGCGACAACAACGCCCAGAAACGGAAAACGGGGGCGTTAGATGGATACCTCTATCGGTATGGGTATAATTAGATTTTCAATTAATACTTCTGTGCTGCGGACTGACCGACAAAGGGCATGATTAAATGTAATTATTGGTTCAATGAGTGGCGTCTGCATTGTGATGAGAATGATGTTCGGTTTCACGTTTTGCAGCCAATGAGAGATAAGTTTGTTTGATGAATTGTTCTAGTTTTGATTCAAACATCTAACGTTTGCTTTTAAAAAAATGGTCCGATTTTTCATGCGATTAGCCTGCACCTGGTGGTAAACCCACCATCGCTAATTGTAGCAAATCAGTTGCGTACACAAAAAAAAAAAAAACGACGGCTTTATCAGTTGATTTGCAGCAGCCATGGCGAAAACAGTCAAGCAACTATGCTCGATGGTTTGTGCGTATTGCTAACTCCATCCCAGAGCTAGCAAGTTGGATATCGTGAAGCACTTCGTGTTCGTCGGATATAGCCGAAACGGAATTTTTAACATCCTCTCCCTTCTGGAGACAGGCGAGAGTGTCGAACGGAAGATTAGTTCCGGCCACCCAACGGTTTCTGCGCGACCGAAAAGTGCAGCAAAAGCTGAAGAAAAAGACAGAGGCCAAGGTGGCCTCACCGTTCCGCCGACAGTTATGTGAAAACGGCCAAACGGTGAAAAAGTACCTGGACAAGATAGACGTTGTTATGTGGAAGGCAATCACGGATTCAGTAGCAGCTCTTTTCAATGGGACATCCTGTCCCATTTCCCAAAACATTAGAAACATTAGAAAAACATCACGATGAAATCTCTCCCTCCATGGTTGAGCTTTTTCAAAGTTCATTTAGGGCCGATAAAACAGAATAGTCAAAGATTCAGGCAACGGTAAGAGCACCAGCAAGACGTATCTTTTTTCAACACAATTGTCGTTGTTCTTTGCACTGTTTTCGTACAATGCACGAATGTTCTATTTGTATATACAAAAGCTTCGGTTATTTGACAGCACATGTACGAAGCCAGCCTTATAAATAGTACAAATCATTTTCGTTGCAAAAAACAACGAATACACTGGTGAGTTGAACGAACCATTTCATAGTATAAACTAAATTTTATTTTTCAGTGTAAGTAGCTGAAGGTGCTGATGAAACCAGCAAAGCGCGATGTCGTGGTCATAATGGATGTCGAGACCTACTTGACGCTGGACGGCAGTGACTGACAGAGGACTGGATACTTTTCGACGGTATATTGAAGTGTAATAGATGTTTACGAATTTACGAATATTTTTTATTCGCATTTTAAATAAGAATATTTCATCATACCGATGTTATGTGAATATTCAATCTAACACACATTGGCCGGCAATTCTGCCAGAATTATATTTTCAACAATCCTTCAAGTGACCATTGAAAGCAGCTTTAATCCGGGAGCTAGACAGTGATAGCTCTATTGCAGATCCAGCAATCCATTTCAGAATGTCTGGAGAATCATGCCCATTCCGAGGTTACTTTCACATATAAAAATCCCCGCATGTAAACATTACCGATATCATATTGGATAAGGGTATTGCAACACACTTTCAGATTTGGAAATGTAAAATTTCGAAACCAGGCACGTATTTAGCATTATTTGAAAATATTATTTCAATAATAAATTTATGATCAGATAGATCTCATCAAAGGCCACCTCCAAAATAACACCAGCCCGCCTTCAAAATAACACCAGCTTGTTAATTTGTGAAAATGAAAATTTTGGACGTTGGTTCGTAATGAATTTCATGCACTCTGCGACAAAATAAGTTCAAAAATTAACTTCCCTAAAACGCCCGTTAGATATGCAACTAACATTACAAAACACCACATGATAAGTGTATCTACAATGTGTACAACCTCACACGCATGCTCGTTTGGCTTCTTCTTTGTACCCAATAATTAACTGTATATCGAACTTCAAAACTGCTATAAACTCACTCGCTGCAAAGAAAATGTAGACAAAATCGTAAAAAAGGTCGAAAGTAACAATTATAAATAATGACTTTAAATTTACTGGAAATGCCAGATTGCTAACATCTATATCCACTACCGACGGGAAGGTAATAACTCCTTGTATCTGTTTCTGGTGCTATTTTGTTTGTGGGAGCAAGCAGATCCCAGAAAAATACGCTATAAGTCATTGTTTACAAATGTTACTTTCGACTATTTTGTCTAGAAATCTTCTTTAACAATTAACATCCGGGTGGCACAATACTAGCACTCTCAAACAAAACCAAGCTGATGAAAAACTTCCTCCAGGTGTGGGACGCATCACTTAAAAAAAATGGGAATATGTACTACCGAATATTACACATTTTGAGAATCGTTTACATTCACTACGTCTGACACAAAGCACACGGGGATCTCATGATTTCGCTTTCTGTTCAAGTGGAATAATGAAATATTGTTTGATTTTTTTTCGCGAAAACGACGCAGCAAAAGCAACACACATCGGTTTCAAAGCTCGGCTAGCTGCGTCCATATTTCATCAACCAGATTTTGTAACAAAATACAACATTCCATCTCAATTAAAACGAGATGAGACGAAATCTTGAATGATAAGTTGAGGTTATAAATATAGGATTGGAATTTGAGGTGCAACCATTTCGAACTTCAAATCTTCCTAAATAATTTAACATTCAATGCGTTGACAGTTTTCATAGTAGGTGCTGACTGAAATAGGAAAACTTTCACTACCAATGAACGTTTTTGTTGTATTCACTACAATAACATAACAATGTAATCAGATAAACTCGTCCCTTGAGATACAACATGGCACGTCGAACGTGATGTAGGGTAGAGAACTACATTAGCCTAATCGCCCATTGTTAGGCCATCGTGCCGAAAAAGCTAGATTTATCTGTCATCAACGTTATCAACTAAATATTCGTTCCGATACATCAGTTCAAGAGCTGCAATAGATGTCTCAAAAATAAAAGAAACACTCCCACTAATACATTTTTTCATTACTTTGAAAGGTCAATGTGGCTGTTTCAATATGCTTTCGATCAAATGAAATCAGTAGGCCAAGTTTGGAAATAAGAACTTTTACGATAATTTCAACAATTTTCTACTCCAAAATTAATATAATTATACGTTATACGTATAGCAAGGTAAATAAATTTAGAATAAATCAGTATTTAAATAATTTTATTTCGCCTAATAGGCCAAGAACCAGGTCAGATACCCTTTGACCGTCATTTAAGAGGAAACGCTGCCTGTAGTTTTGATTACAAAATCTTATCATCTCTTCTCAATTGTGGTGTGATATAGTTGGATTTGATTTTGGTGATGATTGAAGTGTACGTGGAAATCACAAGAACACGTATATCAGGCAGTGACGTGGAATGTCTGGTGTTTATTCTACCTAGGACTACGTCCAACTTTTCAATAAAGGAAACGCGAGTTTTTTTTTATAGAAAAGGTGGGTGAAATTTTGAACGTTAATAACTTTCAACCTATTGAGTGGAGAGATTTGATTTATGTATCATTTATTTAGAAGTACAGTCATACATTTTCAGAAAACATTGTAGTAAGCATATTTAGCAAGAATAACGAAAAAATATGTTGTAATCGACGTGTTACTTATAATATCTAATCTGTGGTTACAGACAAACATTACCTGAACTAAGTGAAAAATTGGAGGTTTCATAGTTTGCAGTTTCAAGCTGGAAATAGTCATTTGAGAAATTTCAAGGAAATAAACTGGATCTGCGCATGTTGGCTTCCTTTGTGAACGTTCGATAAGAAAATCACGCAAAAAATTCAATTTTCAACTTTCACCTCCTAACCCCTCCTCCCGTCGTCAAATATTTTGTGTGGTCATCAAAAATGTCGCGAGAACGTAATTTTTTTTAAAACTTGTTTGATTTCACTTTCAGTTTTTTTAGAACACTTAAAAAATAAACACTTTCATGAGCGTCTTAATAAAATGATTGTAATTGGAAAACTAGGAAAATTCAAATTAACACCTCACACTTGATCGACAGTTTTTCAATAATGAAAAAATAAAAACTGGAACACTTTCAAACTATCACTTGAAAACGCGAGCAAATTCCTTTAAATTCCATTATCATTTGACAGATAGAGGCTTATTTTGTGTGTGACTTACAGACTTCTTTAGAGTCAAGCACTCGTATATTAATATTATCTCTGCCCTGAGGAACAAAAATTTTGCAAATAATGTGTCGAAATTATCCGAGTGCGAAACCATTCTGGAAACTCTCTAAAATCATGAAAATACCTCCAAAACCTATCCC
Organism: Aedes koreicus; assembly: GCA_024533555.2. Classification (NCBI taxonomy): domain Eukaryota; kingdom Metazoa; phylum Arthropoda; class Insecta; order Diptera; family Culicidae; genus Aedes; species Aedes koreicus. The sequence goes on from JAHHFK020003050.1 coordinate 124,912, forward strand.
AGGGCTTAAGATAGTTGAAAAAATTTTGCTCACAAAGGCGGAAAAAGCTCAAAAACTTGCTAAGCAGTTTGAGAGCTCCCATAATTTCAGTTTCGGTCGTACTAGTCCTATTGAGGATCAGGTTTCTGAATATTTTCTCTCAGAAAAATAGTTTTGATGATTCTTTGGGAACTGGGAAATCTTCAAAATATGAAAACACCAGGCGATAATGGATTTTTATATATCTTCTTCAAAACACTCCCTGAGAGTACCTTGTCTTTCTTAGTAAAATTATTAAACAAAGGTTTTCATCTGGCATACTTTCCAGATAAATGGAATGTTCAAAAAATCGTACTTATTTTGAAGCCAGACAAAAATCCAGCTGAAGCTTCTAGCTACCAACCTATCAGTTTGCTTTCTTCTATAAGCAAGCTTTTCGAAAAAAATAATCTTGAATAGAATGATGCTTCACAAGAATACAAACTCATTTTTTTGCTGATGAATAGTTTGGATTTTGACACGAGCATTCAACTACACATCAGCTTTTGAGAGTTACAAATTCATTCGTTCGAACAAAGCTGAAGGCTGCTTCACTGGAGTTGCTCTTCTAGACATAGAAAAAGCATTGGACAGTGTTGATTGCGAAACTAAAACAGTTCATTTTTTCACTTTATATCATGAAATTAGTTCAATACTTCTTAACTGATAGAACTTTCCAGGTAAATTATCTGAATTATAAATCTGATCAATTAGATGGTGTCCCTCAGGGTAGCATTCTTGGGCCAATATTATATAAACATTTTACCTCAGATTTCCCTAATTTACCTCAGAGCTGTCACAAATCTTGCTAAAGGAAAAAGTCTTCGTGTTACATTCAGGAGGCTACAAAAAAATTTAAACATTTTTACTGATTATTTTCAAATATGGAAGATTTCTCCTAATGCTTCCAAAACTGAACTTTTAATATTCCCACACAAGCCTAGAGTTGCCTTTTTGAAACCAAGTAATAGTCATATACACTAGCGGAAATATATATAACCCACTATTATGTTGGATGTTAGCTTTTCTATGAGTGTAATTGTCAATTCCACTGGTTTATTGTTATAAGAACACTAGAATACGCAGGCAAATAAAGTGAACATTTTTAACTATACCTGTATGTGTGAGCAAAGCAAAGTTGTTTTGTGTATAAAGAGATGGAAATAATTATAACGCAACCATGTCAGTTTATTAGCTCAGCTTGTTTGCTTTTGCTTAAAGTTGTCATCAATCAAAACAACTGTGTGATACATCAATTAGAGGTTGTATAAATATTGCGTAAAGCATAGGTACGCTATTACTCATGTCATTTTCTTGATTTTCAACGGCCATGCCGAAAGGGACTGTTTGAAACGGAGAGGGAGCACGGTAAAATCAATGCTATGAAGGAGGATAGGCTGAAGAAGAGATACCGTAACAAACTCTATCCGGTTGGGTGCTCAATACGCTACAAAAAAAGCGTTCGGGACGTCGCCTTTACTTAACAGAAAGAGACAAACGACAAGTCAAGCGGCTCGCTGTTGAATGCAAGCTTTCATCTGCAAAAATTAAAGCAGAATTGATTCTTCCGGTACCCAGTCGTCGTATCCGTTCCAAGTTCTAAGTTCCGACCCGAACCTTTCGTACAAGAAAACCGTACCTGCACCGCGGCTACTTCCACGGCAAAAATTCAATCTGGACTGATGGTTCTGGCGACTGATGGCAAGATAAGATGAAAAAAAGCCTACAAGATAATCTCGCAATTTCGGAAGAGGAACCGTAATGATTTGGGCAGGAATAAGTGATGCTGGAAAAACTCCAATATGCATCATATCGACACGAATGAACGCAGAGAAATACTGCGAATTGTTGGAGGAGGTTTTGATTCCTTTCACGGAAGACGTTGTGGACGAAAATGTTGGTTTTCAGCAAGATAACGCTTCATATCATGCAGCCACTAACACCAAGGACTTTTTGATGGCCCATAATATTCTTGTTATGAAGTGGCCAGCATGCAGTCTGGACTTAAATCCCATTCAGAATGCTTGTGGAATTTTGTCGACAAATGTATTTGCGCAAGGCAGGACATTTGAAAGCTATCATCGACGCGTGGGCTAAAATTACTCCGAACATAGTTAAATGTTTCATTCACTCTATGCCAAGGCGACTGCAAGAAAGTATTCTGAAGAATGGCGAAGCAACACACTGCTGACAGTGTGCTGCATGATACCTGTATTTGTAAATAAAGTCAATAAATATATATTTCAAACAGGCGTTATAATTATTTCCACCTAAAATTATAAAATGAACCAACACTGTATATTTAGACCTATTATTCAATTTTTCATCCGGCACTAAATGATAGGTAACCATACTAACACAACCGCAAAGACATTCTTGTTTGAGAGCTTCACCAAACAATGCTACAAGGGAAGGTCCATAAATTATGTCACGCAGTAAGGGGAGAGGGGGCAGTGACAATCCATACAAAAAAACATTGAAGGTCCATACAAAAAAACCTGACAAGGGGGGGGGGGGGTGTTAAGAAAAGTCACTTACAATCTTTAATTGCAATGATCTATTCTCTCTATAGAAATCAATTGTTATTCTCACACGCAGGCATAAAAACCCCGTTTAAAATACTGAACAGACAAGGCAAAACCAATGTAAACTTAATTAGATGTATATCATACCATATGAGGTTTGCAATCATAATTTCTTAGCAGAAGCACCTAGGATAACATATGACTGTAGACTAATCTATTATTTGGAATAAATAGAGAGTTTACTTCATAAAGAGTATATATCTGTTCCACTATCATTGAGTTCAGCAAATACTACAAACGACAAGAAAAGTGATGGATGCATTTCCATCACTTTCTAAAATTTCTTAAAGAACTGGCTGTAAACATGTAGGCTAAACTATACTACAGTGTGTCTCACAATAGGTGTCACCTTTTTTCAGTCTTGGTTTATTACAGCTGGGTATTTTTAACAGCGGAATTGATTAGACCCATGTTGAGAGTATTCTTTTGACAGCTTATCGCTGAAGATAAATAAGCGATTTCGTTCGTTTATATTTATCAGCTACCATAGAAGCCATACGGGAGCAAGTTTTAAAATAACATTTACAAAAGCTTAGACCGTGTAAGATATTCAATAGCCTTAAGCAGTTGGGAGTGAGTAAGCGTTTTATTTTTCGTACCTTGAAATGGTTCAAAGAAATCGGAAATGTCCATATTCAACACAAAGGAGGTGCCAGACGAACTGCCATAACGAAGAAAAAGATCAAATGTGTGAGGGAGCGAATAAGACGTAATCCGGCCGTATCTGGCCGTAAATTGAGCAAAAAATTTCAAATGTCCCCTGCTTCAATGAACAGGCTCATTAGACATGATCTGGAATGCAAGCCGTATATGAAACAACGGGTTCACGGGTTGACGGAGCATCAAAAGCAAGCCAGGGTCCATAGAAGCAGAAATCCTGTGGTTCGGAGAGGTGACTGCGAGATTTTATTTTCGGATGAAAAGCTCTACCTCCTTCAGGACAGTCATAATCAACAAAATGCTCGTGTGTATGGCAAAAGTATTTCCAATATTCCATGAGATAAACTAGCTGTAGAACGCTATCAGAATGTATCGAAAATCATGGTATGGGGCGCCGTTTCACGAAAAGCAAAACTTCCTCTTCTTTTCATAGAACCTAACGAAAAAATCAACACTGAATATTACATCGAACAGGTTTTGAAGAACCATCTGCTTCCTCATGCTTCAACGCTGTATACAACATATTGTTTCCAACAGGACTCAGCTTCAGCTCACAAGACAAAGAAGACACAAGCGTGATGCGCGGAAAACTTGCCCGATTTCATCACAAGCGAAAAAGCCTCCATCTTCACCGGATCTCAACCCACATGACTTCTTTGTGTGGGGTTATATGCTTCAACATATAGGCCCTACGAAAGGGCTTACTTTAGATCGATTCAAGAAACATTTGGTTGATATTTGGGACCAAATTCCTCAGGAAATCTTGCGTGCCAGCTGCGATGGGTTTACAAAGCGTTTGCGCAAATCAAGGAAATATCAAGGAAAAGGGCGAGAGATTCGAATTGAATTATTATAGTTTATTTGTATAACATGTATGTTTCAAGTGAAAAATAATTGCTTTGATTTGGTTGATTTGTTTTGCTGTAATCCCATTTTGTTTAAGTGACACCTATTGTGAGACACCCTGTAGACTTAATACTCTCAAGTGTCATTAAAATATAAAGTAACGAAGAGTTGACTTCTGTATGCTACGTGAATATTATTAGAAATAAAATAGCACGGTATTATCGATTCTGTCAGTTCGCCCACAAAATATTCTATTTATAGGTAACATGAAAAAAATATTACCACGGAGTCCTGACGGAGGGATGCAGGCAGCGTTAACAAAGCTACGTATAAAGAACAGATCCCAGTGGGAGTGAACAATAATTTTCCTTATTGACATTCAATGAGCAGTAAGCTCTTCCACTTGAGTTATTACCAACAATACATTACGCTTATGTTGTGAGATGAATGATCACTAAGTTTTTCAGGCCTATCTTAAGCAAAAATACAAGATTTATTACGTCAACTTCTATTCTTGATCAATGCAAAACGTTTCCAACTTTGCTGTTCAACAATAAATTCCATTCATTTTCTATTCAAGTATCTGTGTCTTCCCCCTCATCACAGTGTCTCTGGCGTTACGCTGGATAAGTATGAACGAACAGTATGTCATGGAATACTATGTATATCGATTTTCCCGTGTAACGTGTTATCAGCGCTCGCGTTCTTGAGTTGTTGTTTCGACGGCGGAAGGTCAGGACAGGACACGGATGAAAGGCACCCAGTGTACATTTATCTGCTCCACTAAACTGCTTCTTTTCATGCTCCTGGATGGCCGACAGCAACCGGAGCAGACTTGATAATAGTGAACTGATGGTATCAGTGTTTCCTCCGGCTGAAGAACACTTTCGGAGACACTTGCAACAAACTGTATCCGTACAATGTAGCTCCGTCCTACATAGGAGGGACATTAGTTAGTTGTGAAAGCAGAAGCGTGATGAAAAGATAGTTGGGTGAATTAACGAAGACGCTTTCGTCCGCACTGCTGCCTATTGGATTCGGCCGATGGATCGATGGCAGTGGAACGAGGACAACACGATTATCTAGTTACAGTTTTTTGCTGGCTGATGACAATATGCTTGATTTATTCCTGTATTGAATTGAAAGATTCCTCTACAATCAAATTATGAATTTTCATCCTCCCGTACGGAATAATTTTGATTAACATTCTTTTCCATAAATTCACCTACACATTCTTGACTATTCCAACAGCTTTTGACCTGTTCGCTCGTTGAGATTTTCATTAGGAGCAGCTCCGATTACGGATTGTGTGTTGAACTAAGGAAAAATGTAAAGAAAGCGAATAAATTACATTCCAGTAGACACAATGCGAAGCAATAGAAGCTACCGTTCTATTTTCCATTGCAAATCTGTCGGAGCATGATTTCGTGGAAAATCCACATTACACCGGCTTTGCTGGAAGTTTGTTTTTCTGCTTTTGTTTCTTCGTTTTCAGTAAATCTTCAAGTTTCTTGTGCCATCAAGCATTGACTGTTGGTAGCTCAAATAGTGACTGCTCCATTGGGGGTAGCTAACAATGATGGTCCTATTTCACCACATGGAACCGGAACGCTTGCTGCCGACATAATGTTGGGTGGGAGGAGAGTTGGACGTTAAAAGCATAAAATATACATTTTTCATTTGTAATGTAAGCAAAACACACAACTCAAGGGATGAAATGCTAGCTTTCAGTAGAACTCAAAGTGGTAGGTGAACGGGTGGCTTTCGGGGAAGGTCACCACCAGATCGTAGCGTTGCTGGAAGTTACTCAAGCGGCAAGCACATGTTAATATACTGACACATACCATATCCAGCAAGCCGCCCGGGAGAAAGAAAGGAGCAAAATCGGAAGCTGATGAAAAGCCACAACCAACCGAGCCGTTCTCAGTGGTTTTAAAATTATGGAAACAATGGGGTTGAATTGGATGTTACATTTAAACTTCACTCGATGGGCCTGAACTGAAATTGAATGAGGGCTTCTTACAGTGTTTCCGAATGATTGTAGCTCCATTTCATTAAGGAGAGTCAAACGTATAAAATTGGTGTCTCGTTAGTCTTATGTTCCCAAGTTGGTTATTGGTAGTCTCTATATTTAATTATAATGAATGGAGATGTATGGAAAATTGTTTAGAAAAACAATGTTTGGAAGAACTTGAAGTGGAAATGAAAAGTGAAGGATAATTCAGTTAACCGGAGGAGCTTTCTTGATAGCGTATGAGTGCGTTGGTTGCCAAATAGCAATTCAATTGTACATCCATTTTTATTAGCTCGTATCCTTCTTTTAAAGAGGTTCATATTTGTGTGCAGCATTTTCTCTAAGTACATAACTGTTTATTTAGGTGTATGTATTAAATGTTGTATTCATCGTAGATAGTATAGTGAATAAATGTAGTTTGTGAACTGGTGAACCTCGAGTCTTTGAAATTAGTAGATTTTAAGAAACTGGAATCAAAATCGGCGAACATCACTCCACGTCCCCACTCCCCCAAAAAAGACTGCCAGCAGCTGAGCCAGGGATTACTTAATTACTCGGTCCTCAACCAAATGGAAGGAAATAAGCCGGCTATTCAACCTTACTTATTAATAAACGGACCTTTCCAGGGACACCATACTCGCAAAAGAGTACATAAAGCGATAGAATCTCCCAAACAGGCTGGCCATTTGGTTGGAAAAATTGATAATTACCGTAAAACGGGGTAACATTGAAAAGTTTTTTTTTCAGCTTCTCATGTTTCTTACATTCTTAAATAAGATTGTCTCCGTCAATTTCTGGTTTTTTGGTCATGTTGTGTGTATTAAAATATAAAATTTGAGCACTTCAATATGGAGTTACATTGAATAGCACTTCAAATGCCTTATAATTGAATTTTTATAAAAGTTTTTGATCAGACTTGTGTTCTCTGAATATGAATTTAACGCTAAATTCACATATGAAATGCAATTTATATGTAAAGTATGAATATGATTTTATCAATTACATGAGTACACCTATATGTATACAATTATGTGTATTTTTATGTTTCATTATGTTTAGATTTGATTATTGAAAAACCTGATGAAATCCGTTTAGCAAATTTGCGTCCTATTACAACAGAGTTTTGATCAATACAATTAACCATTTTGGAAGGTATGAACCATTATCCTTTGAGCAATGCTTATTACAATTCGGTTGAGTCTGACTTCCATGTAAACGAAGCATTGGTTGAAAATCATGAGCCAACTGCGGCATTAACCTGAGTCCAAGAAAGGACATCAACCCGAATTTTACAAAAACAACTCTGCATTGGATTGATGTTATCATAAAATTAGCCTGAATTGATCCGATAGATAGATTTATTTGTTTGTTTATTTTTTAAGCTTCTTCCATAGACCTCTGCCGTATGTCAGTTGATTGTGAATGTGAATCAATGGAATGACAATAAGGTTCATTTAAAGAAAAAAAAGTGCCTCTCAGATGATGGGCATGTAAAATTATGAAAAACAGTATTGATGTTTCATATTGCACTTGGAGGTGTTATGAAACGTGCGGTGACTTTAAGATGTGGATTAGGATTTTCAATAAACCCAGCCAGATCATCTGTTTGGGTCACGACGTGTTTCAGGCGGTTGCTTGACCAGGCTGGAATGTGATGCCGAAAAGGTTAGGTCAAAGGACTTGCTAGCACTTGTATTGTTTGAACGACGTATGTTCAGGACCATCTTTGGCAGAGTATGTGAAAACAACGTATGGACACGGAACTGAAAAACTACCTAAAATTAGCTTTTTTTTTAAGCAACCGTAAACTATCGTTCAATCAGGTTAATTCAGGTAAACTTAGGTTTACCAAATTTTAGGTAACGGGGGTAAACTTTCAAGTGGGTAAATTTAAGCAAGCCAAAAAAAGGGTAAAATTAACTCACAGGAACCAGACCAAATAAAGCAAAAAAACTTACATGGGTAGTTTACTGTTTTTTCGATCAGATAAATAAAAATAGATAATTGGGCTAGTTTTTGTTATTGAAAATAAAGTTAATTTCATTTCTGGTAATAAATTAGTATTTGTTTATTTCAGTAAAAGTAATAATTTTTCGCGTACGTGGTTGAGTTTCCACGTTTTTCCTCAGATAAAGCTTGTAAATTCTGCGACTGAAACGCAACTTCATCGGACGAAGTCCAAAAAACAAATAAGTCGTCATGGAAGCATGTGCTTTCGAACATTTTTTCACCCACCGTGGAGTTGTTTTTACTCAACACAGGCTTTATGGTGAGTTACTCAGCGTTTAGTTAATTTACTGAGAGTAAAGATCTTTCCGAATTGGGTTGTATGAGGAGATCCATACAATTTCTAAGTTCGTTTTATTAAGCTGTAGGTAATGTATACATCACTCAACCGTTGTGTTGAAATGAACCAACAGAGCACATTGATTTCTACCTAATAAGATACTGTAACGCGTTTACTTTAATTTAAGTAATTTAATTTTAGTTTAAGTACTTTTTATTTTCCGTGTACAATGTACACGTACACTCAGAACAAAATCTAAACTAACTAGTTTAAAGTTCACACTAAATCGATATTCGCCTGGTTGACGCATAGCTCCGTATAAACGGCAACTATACTTGCCTAGTATAAACTTGAAACATATTCATCGTGATAAATTTTGCAAAACGTTTTTGAAACTTTTAAACTATTATAAGTCATTCTAAAAATGATGTTTTGTGTGTTACTTGGGTGTATATCTGGATCAGTTCACATTCATGATTAGTCGGTAGTTTATGAGAAACGGGCCGGGATTTCAGTACGGCAGCCATTATTTCGCAAATTCGGAGATGCAAATCTCATTCTATACATATAGATATGGATTTTAAAATTAATCAATACGTGTGCCCAGCATTCTGATATAATTCCAGCTAGACCAAGATTTGCATCATTAAAATCTAGACGTAAAATAATATGAAAGAGATAGTAGATAACAAAAATCACACGCTGTCCCATTTTATCTTAAAGCCATTGTTTTCATTTGTGAGATAGGTCTTTTTCAAACGTTCGGGTAAGTTTTTTGCCAAGTATAGAGTAAGCTTTCTTTACTCTCCATTACCATCCATTTGTTCATAAGCATTGGACAATTTCAAATCGCAACTCGATTGCTATCTGAAAATTTGAACTAATTTGGCTACAAACTGACACCGCAGAAAACATCTGAAGTTTACATGGGAATTGTTTTGAAAAAAGATATTTTCTTATTTATTATTGCCAGTCCTTTCCCAAATCATTCTGATAAAAAGTTCTATAGCTTGTCTAATGGGAACGTTTCTCACCTTAAAACGTATCATATATCGTTATTCAGCCAAATATGAAATTAATTATGTAGTTATTAATTAATCAAAATCCTTTTGGCATGACAGAGCAGTTTCTTATGAAACACCTCTGGCACTGTATTGTATAAGGAAACTGGGTATAAAATAAACGGGTGGGGTAAAATGATCAAGAAAACAAGATTTGAACACGTACGTCCCCAACACCTTTAAGATAGAAGAATTCAAATTTATAATGAATGATACTCTATCGTTAGCCATCGGATTTTGATGCGGGTTTTTGCAATAGATCACAAAATGATCCCTGTGATCCTGTGGTTATTCTGAAAATATCCGTAGCTTCGGGAGGCAAGGTGGGAGTACTGGGGTAAGTACTTGTCCAGGGATGGTAGACAATATACTTTTAGATGCGAAACATGGTATGCGGCATATCAAACTTCATTATTAGGAAAACTAGGTCACCAGAAGACATTTTGAGGATTTCTGACCATAGTGGTCACTAACAGAGGCCCTGCGGGATCCAAGTGGAAAAGTGGTCATATTCAAATCTTTTCCAAAACCTGGCTTGCGACATATCAATCTTCATAATTTTGCAAAACTTTGTCTTCGGAGGACATTCTGAGGGTGTTTGACCGTACTGGCCACTTGGGTGGCCCTACCAGATCCAAGTTACTCCGGAAAAGTGGCCATATTCAAATGTTTTCCAAAATCCAGCTTGTGACACTTCAAACTTCATGATTTTGCAAGTTCCTCCGGGAAAGTGGCCATATTCAAATTTTTACCAAAACCCGGCTTGCGACATATCAAACTTTATGATTTTGCAAAACTTTGTTTTCAGAAAACATTCTAAGGGTGCCTGACCATACTGGCCACTTAGGGAGTCCCTGCAGGATCCGAGTTCCTCCGGGAAAGTGGTCATATTCAATTTTTTTACCAAAACCCGGCTTGCGACCCGCAAGTAATAGCTATTCAAAAGCCTGGGAAACCAGCGTCTGATTACAATTCATTCCGTCCGATCTCTATGCTATCATGTTTAAGGAAATTGTTAGAAAAAATGATCCTATCAAGGCTTGACCGTTGGGATGAATCAAACAACCTGCTATCAAATACGCAATTTGGTTTCCGAAAGAGCAAAGGAACAAACGATTGTTTAGCGTCGCTTTCATCTGACATACAACTGGCCTTTGCGCACAAGAAGCAATTAATTTCAGTATTTCTGGATATTAAGGGTGCATTTGATTCAGTTTCCATAGATATACTGGCAGATAGTCTGCAAAGTAGTGGTTTACCAGGAATTTTAAATAACTTTTTGTATAATTTACTGTCAGAAAAACAAATGACCTTTAATCTAGGTCAACTGACAACTTCCAGAATTAGCTACATGGGCTTACCCCAAGGCTCATGTTTAAGTCCCTTGCTTTATAATTTTTATGTTAAAGATATTGATAACTGCTTGGAAAATAGATGCACGCTAAGACAACTTGAAGACGATGCTGTGATCTCCTTTAGAGGTCCACGTGCGGAAATCTTGCAAAGACCATTGCAAAATTCCCTTGATAATCTGTCCTTCTGGGCCAGAGAAATGGGTATCGAGTTTTCACCGCAAAAAACCGAATTGGTAGTGTTTACTAGAAAGCGGTTTCCTGCCCTACTGCGTCTCAAGCTGTTGGGAAGAGACATTACCCAATCTCTAACCTTCAAATACCTTGGAGTCATGTTTAATTCAAAATGCACTTGGAGTACTCACATTGCGTATTTAAAACAGAAATGTCAACAAAGGGTCAATTTTCTAAGATCAATTTCCGGGACATGGTGCTCACCCGGCAGACCTCATTAAACTCTATAAAACGACGACTATTCTTTCAGTTCTCAAATATGGCTCGTGCTTCCTCTCGGCAAGAAACAGCCACTTCATTAAATTGGAACGCATTCAATATCGTTGTTTACGTATTGCCCTTGGCTGTATGCATTCAACGCACAATATGAGCCTGGAGGTTCTGGCAGGAGTAAAACCCTTACAGAACCGCTTCTGAGAGCTCTCATCTAGAACAATGATCAAGTGTGGAATCAGTAACAACCTTGTGATTGAAAACTTCGAAGAAATGCTCGAATTGAGTACCCAGTCTAGATTCTTGCGAATCTATATTAACTATATGTCATCCAATATTAGTCTTCCTTGCTATAATTCTCCTAGTGTACGCTTCACTTATCACAGTTCCTCCATTGATGATGATCTCTCCATGAAACAGGCTATTCAAGGAGTTCCAGATCAACTTCAACCTATTTAAATTCCCCATATTTTTATTGAAAAGTAGCAACATGTCAATTGCAATAGGAGAATTTTCACTGATGGGTCGCGCATTGATGGATCCATTGGATTTCCGACATGATCCATTGGGGATATTAGACCATTATTTCATCTTCTCGGAAAGTCTCAGTTCCATTTAGGCCCTCTAGTCGATGAAAACAGTGAGGCACGCATCTTACTTTCTTTCAAAAATAAGGGAGCAGATGTGTGCGTAGGTCGAAAGATCATTTAAGATCATCACATTTCTCAATTTCAGGCAATGAGAAAGCGGACACTCTAACAAAGGGTGGCGCACAAAAAGGCGAGATTTTTGAAAGAAGAATTTCACATGACGAATTTTTCCCATTAGTACGTCAGAGTTCTCTTTAAAGTTGGCACAACGATTGGACAAGTAATTCTCTTGGGCGGTGGTTACATTCCATAATTCCAAATGTTTCGTCGAGATCGTGGTTCAAAGGTCTAGATGTAAGTCACGGTTTCATTCGTGTGATGTCAAGACTTATGTCCAACCACTACTCGCTAGACGCACATCTCTACAGAATTAACCTCGTCGATAGCAATTTATGTAGGTGCGGAACCGATTATGATGACATCGCTCGCGCAGTTTGGCATTGCCCGGATAATGATGCCTCCAGAGCACGACTATTGGATACCCTAGTGGCCCGAGGTAAACAACCCTTCCGCGAGGTAAGTGATGTTTTGAGAATGCGTGATCTCCCCTACATGCAAGCGATTTACGAATTCCTTTGTTTGTCTGATCTAAGAGTGTAACGTCATCATCCCCCTTCCTTCCACTCTAGTAAATTCCTTGCCAGTGTCCCAGTTATATAATCCTTTTCTTTCTGTGCTACTTGTACCTGCCCAGCAAGCTGTGGTCACCCATCTGCGGCTTAGTTCCTGAAAGGGACTACGAACTGATTAAAAAAAAAGGTTCAGTTATAGGTGTTTCATATAAAAATTGTAACAATGCTTAGCATATTATGTATTTAATCTGGGATTGGCTGTTGTCGAGACGATCGAAGCGCCAGAAAAACCAACTTGGAAACGACAAGCTTTTTCAGCATCGTTTCCTTTGTTCAACACAACTAGTTCTGTCACCTTATGAATTAAATTTAAAATTGCCTTTAATTAAAACAACAATATATTTCGCATATCAATGTGGCATAAACCACAACATTAATTTTCGTGTGCCTAATAAAAGAAGTTTAACTTCAAGAAGTTTAACTACGGAACTATTGCAGTTCGATTGAAATAATGGCTTTTTCTTATATACCGTTTGTTGTGTTAAATTCCAATGAAAGTAGCTTTCGAAATTCCCAAATGCTTTTGTACCATTTTCTGATATGCCCTGCACGTTTAACTAAACTCAACTCGTGAACTCCACTCTTCTCAAGAGAATCTACTTGAAGATGATTAACCATTCAGAATTTTATCTTGTTAACAAGGCAGCGCCATGTATATTTAAACTGAAAACTGCGTCGGTCGAAACTCGAATGAAATCGCCCTATGCGGGTAGTCCTTGTCCCACTTCCGACGACCCAAAAACAAAGACTGGTGGTGACATATTTCAAGAACCATTATTATCCCTTTCCTAACGTGGTAATCGGATATCACATATATACGTAAGCTGGAAATATGGTTTCAACATTTCTTGGAACATAACTTTTCACCTTAGAATCCAGTGCAGAATGAAGAAAGATATTTTTCAACCCAGCATTGCACAGTAAAAGCAAAAGACCTTTTGTCCTACCTTTGGGCTTCCGTCCTTGGCTGCTTGTCATCAACCGGCGGCGTTTGCTGTAGCTGCACAATTTCCTGTCGGGAGTGAAATTTATTTCCAGTTCTATAAAGCTCTACAATCACTACACCAAAAGACACTGAACAACAAGGGAATCGTAAATACGGTACTTGAGTGTCACGATTGTAGGATTTTTCGTTTTTGTTTTTCAATTATAATTCTAGCCAAGCTGGGCGGAAGGTGCAGCAGAACCGTTTTGCTAAGTTGTATACAATCTAGCAAAGGGCTGGAATCGTCGTTTTTGGCAAAGTTACTACTTTTTATGTACATTTTTTATGATGCCTGCGAGCTAAAATTTATGGAACTATGTGCGACTGACCGGAACGAGTACTATGTATTGGACTACTGCTAATATGGTCAAATAATGTGTAAGTGTGTATTTACAGTTCTACCGTTTATGTCCTATGGATTATTGTACGGGTGGGTGATCTCATTTGTGCCTCCTAAAAGAAGTAAATCCCTCTAATCAACATTAAGCCAACAGTTTTGCTCCCATTCCAGCTAGCTAGCAGTAAGTCTAATTTACTATCAGCTAATATTGGACAACATTCCGATTCTAGGAATCTAGCGAGGTGTACGGTAGTAGTTACACCGAAAGCAAGGAGGATAATTAAGTGTGACAGACAGTGAACGAGATTGGACAATCACACAGACCTATTAACGGACGCATGCACATCGTGCGATGATGGTGGTTTCAGATCTTGTGCAAACGGGATCGCATCGTACTTGGGACGATGAATTGGGCTAAAAAAAGACAAGAAAAAAACAAACAGACAAGGAAAATCTCGATGAATAATGGAAAACAATTGTTAGGAGGAATTCGAATAGCCAAACGAGCAACGGGTAACGTGATTTGCAATAATGGAATTAACCTTTATTACATTACAGTGTTAGTTGAGACTGGTTGATTGATTGTGCCTGCTCGGAGGCATTTCGTAACGTTTAGTTCAGGTTTTACTAGGAAAATTGGCCAAAGCCACAACTTTAAACGAATCAGCATGAGAATCATAACCGTATGGGTTTCGGGGGAAGATAAAGTGTTGTTTTCAGATAACACATTTTTAAAAGTTATAATTAACCTGAACTGCTGCACGTTTTCGTGTAGGGTAACTGGGTATAAAATGAACAGGTAGGGTAAAATGAAGAGCAAGAATGATCACGAAAACAAGATTTTAATTCAGGGCTAAATTCATACCCACCCTATCCGAATAGTATTTTGTGTTGTTAGAAACACCCTGTGCTGACCAGATGCTGTCAGATGTGAAATAAAGTAAAGAAGAACAAAAGCACCTTCTTGATTCTGGCTGTGATAGTAACTTTTAGTCACAGCTTATAAGCTTTCTTGAAGTGATTAATCGACATCCCATCGAATATACTCGTCAGGCTTGTTTATTGGACATATTGTTGCAGATTCATTGAAGATTGTAAGTGTTTAAAACAATCATTTGCTTAAAATAAACAATTAAAACAAAAGTTGCTTTGGGGGTTAAATAGACAGCTCAGAATGGGGATAAAATGAGCATTGTTTATAATCACAGGTTTTTTTTTTGTAGATGCTTCGGGACGGACATGGATGTACACGGAAATGATAAAACTTGCCGTTGGATGCGGAATGTCTGTAAGACCGGAGAACCTTTCTTTCCGGACACCTGAAGCTACATCTACGGCTCGTGCAAGAGGGTTCAATAAAGTATTGATGCTTTCTATGACAGCAAGCACTTTCCTCAGTCCCGTATTTTCAACGCTGACGAGACCAGAAACAGCACGTTAAATATGATGTTTCTTATAAAAATTTCAAATCAACTTGATAGTGTTTTCACGAACACAGGTCCCTCCAAAGAAGATGAATATTGCTGCTAAGAAGTGCAAGAAGCAAGTAGGATCTACAAAATCATGCGAGAGAGGTGTACTAATGACAGTACGATGTGCATGTCCTCGACAGGGCAATATATGTCACCTTATTTGATTTTTCTCCAAGTACGCATGCACGATTTGCTTAAAAAAGGTCCACCGAATGGAACTTCGTTCAACTGTAATCCATCCGGCTAATGGGGAACATAAACCCAACAAAATTCTGGCACTGTTCATTATCGACGCTAATAATTCCCATACCAATAATTTGGCATTTGCTGAAAGAGCTCGTGCCAATTTCGTTACCATTGTCGTGTTGCCGCCACGTTTTAGTACCAAGATACAGCCCTTGTATGTGGCATATATGGGACTCTTTAAAAGGTACTACGCATGTGCATCTGAGGGTTACATGCACCAATTCCCTGGATGAAACATTGGAATATATTACTTCGATGAACTGATGGTTCCCGCAATTCTCAAATCCGCTTGTAGTAGTGTGGCTACGAGCGGTTTTTGTAAAAGTGGTTTTTGGCCATATAGCAAAAATGTCTTCACTAACGATTACTTTGCCCCGGCTGAAGTGACCGATTATCCAGAAACCTCTACGAACTCATCGTAATATTAATAACAGTGCCTAGTCCGATGGTAGTTGATGAATCAGCAGTGCAGCAAGTTACACTTCCGGCATGTAAGACTGTTTCAATTGTTCCTCTCCAAAACCTGGATTGCACTGGCGAGTATTTAGTTGGTCGACCAGATTCTTCAGTTCCTGCTCAAGGCGATCCAGTTTCTGATGCTTCTCCGAACTCATCATTCAACACCACACCGCAGCAAATTTTACCTTTTATCGAACTTGTCTGTTCCTAGAATAACAAAACAAAAGCGCAAGTCGGAAAAAGTAGTAGAGATAACCAACGAAGTCTACCGCCAAGATCTGGCTACCGCCTCATGTTTTTAAGATAAGACATGTTTGTTTACATCTGACATTTTGTTTGCAAATTTTGTTGTATATTTTGTCTTCCGTATTTCAAGAAACAAACATATTAAAGAAATGTCAAACATATCATGTTCGTGTCGTATTGGACCTCGAATGACTGTTCCTGTACTTTTAAGTAAGACTAATGACTAACAAATATGTATTTATATCACATAAATTTTCACCAATGAAACATTCAATAACCTTATTCCATGCCAGTATGATGCTTAATTACATGCCAGGATACTGAAAAATACTGAAAAAAGTTTCTTTGCACTATCGAACATTATTTGCAGCTAAAGCGTTATCGAATAATCATCAAAATATAGCCAATCTTTTCAAATTAAACTCATACTTTTTGTTTGAATTCTTTTATACTAAAATGAGTAACTATGTTCTCTATCACATTGGTGATAGTTTAAATAACGATGGAAAGGTTTAAGAGGGTTCTGATGATTCCATTTCTTACATGTTAAAATTGTCAAGTGGTAAGAAGACCGATCTTGTAAGCTTAGAATTCATGGTTCAAACCTGGTTCCTCAATACCTTATTGAAAAACGACCAAAATATCTTCTACTGTAGCCTTAGATTTTTTTTGTTTATGATCATTGTCAAACTTAAATTTTGTTTCTCTTTCAATTCTTTTGTAGTACCCTATAAGGTTTTCAATCACAGGTAACATAATTATTTGTCACATTAAAGCATAAATGCATACAATGAAACATTGCGTGGCACTTGGGTGGTTTCATGAATTAAGATTGAATGAATAAATGATTTTGTATATTGATACATTTTATTATGATACAAAAAAAATTATGAGGAAATCTTTTCATCCATCCTTCACATCAACACTAAAAGGATGAAAATACATTAAAATATTTATTTTAAGGCTTGCTTCATTTAGAACTGGAACAAACTTTTGCTCATATTGTGGCGCTCCTGGTGGACGGATTTGGAAGTTCTTGGCGCCCACGTGTCGGGAATTTTGTCAGCTTCACGTATGTATTTTTGACATTCCGCAAATCGACTGTACTTTGTAAACAATCAACATGGAAGCCGAAAGAAGGGAAAAAATTGTGCACAGTTATTTGGAAAATCCATTGTGGTCTGCATCTAGGCTAGCTAAACAGCTGAAATTGCCCAGAAATACCGTATGGTGCGTTATCAAACGGTATAAGGAAACATTGACGACGATTCGGAAGCCACTCCGAATCGTCGGAGTGGAACTGTCGACCGGAAACTGCGTGGTAAGATTTTGAAGACGATTAAGAGGAATCCCAATCTGTCAGACCGTGATTTGGCCAGAAAATTCGGTGCTGCCCATAGTACCGTGAGGAGAACTCGACTCCGGGAAGGAATCAAGTCGTATCGAGCTAGCAAACAGCCAAATCGGACCATAAAACAGAATAGTGTGGCCAAAATCCGTGCTCGGAAGCTATACGACCAGGTGCTGACCAAGTTCGACGGGTGTCTTCTGATGGACGATGAAACCTATGTCAAGGCTGACTTCGGGCAAATCCCAGGTCAAAAATTTTACTTGGCAACGGCTCGGGGGAATGTTCCAACCAAATTTAAATTTGTTTTTGCCGACAAATTTGCACGAAAATTCATCATTTGGCAGGGCATTTGCAGCTGTGGCAAAAAAACGAAAGTTTTCGTTACAAATAAGACAATGACGTCGGAACTATACCAAAAAGAGTGTCTCCAAAAACGAATTTTGCCGTTCATTCGATTCCACAACCATCCCGTAATGTATTGGCCAGATTTGGCAAGCTGTCATTACAGCAAAGTCGTTCAAGAATGGTATGCAGAGAAAGGGGTCCAGGTTGTTCCGAAAAACCTTAACCCACCCAACTGCCCCCAGTTCCGCCCTATTGAGAAATACTGGGCAATCATGAAGAGAAGACTCAAGGCAAAGGGAAAGGTTGTCAAAGACATCAATCAGATGAAGACCTGGTGGAATAAGATAGCTAAAACGATGGACGAAGAAGGTGTGCGCCGCCTAATGAGCCGTGTTTCAGGAAAAATTTGAGAATTCCTTCGAAACCGTGACGAATAATTTTATCCGTATTTTTTCTTAAAAGTATGAAGAAAACGCTACATTTGAATAAAAAAAGATCTTGAATTCAATAATAAATAACTGAAATACAGGCAATTGTTTTTGTTCCAATTCTATCTGAAGCAAGCTTTACTCTAAATACTGGTTCAAATTATTTCCACTATATGTTCATTTAACCCCCGTCACATGTTCGCTTTACCCCCAGCAACTGATTATTTTACCCACCTGCTTGAAATCAACTGTGAGTTGTTGTAAACACCCACAATTTAACGTCGAATGGTTGATTTTGTAACATTGCTATATTCTACTATCAACTATATGAATCGAAGCATTACTTCACATGTTACGTTCACCATTTTGCAACTTTATAAACGAGATAATGCTGAAATTGCTAAGGATTTTCATTTTACCCCCAATAATAGTAACACAAAAATTTTATCAAACGTTTTGTTACATATGACATTTTACAAAATTCCAGAAAATATACTCAAAAATACTGAATTCCTGTAATTTAAAGAATAATACCGAATATTATAAATAAAAAACTACCGATCGAAACTGTTTACCGCTGCAATTCTGCAACACTGTAAAAAAAACTACGAATATACTGTAAATTTAATCTTTTGCAAAATAATCTGTAAAAAAAACGGAACAAATTGAAAATTTATTCCATGCTGGCAAACTCGTTTGAAGGTACAGCCAAAAGTTTGGTGACAAAAGCAGTTAGGTTTATTTATTTTTTTGACTAAATTTTTTAAATAAATTTTAATGAACTTTGTTTTCAGAATGACTTTAACTCTCTGCCAAAGTTTGAAGAACCTGAAAAGAAATTCAATAGAGGTTGCTTCGGAAGGATGCATTGCATGGAATGATTGGACAATATGTATTGAGAGAGACGCTGAATATTGTTTTTCGAGAAAAATGAAACCTTACTACGACAAAACATTTGTTAAAATGGACTTTGAACACCTCTCGGGACACAAGTTTTACCTTGCCAAACGCAAGGATAATGCTCCAGATAGATTCAAATTTGTCTATGCAGACAACTTTGCTCCCAAGTTGATGATATGGCTAGGCATCTGCAGTTATGGAAAAAATAAAACGAAGGTTTTCATCACTGGAGCGACTATGAATGGGCAGGTGTACAAGGAGGAGTGACTTCAGAAACGAATTTGGCCATTTATTCAACTTAGCCAGCTTCCATTACAGCCGGGTTGTCATGGAATGGTGAATGATATTGACGTTATTGAAAAATTCTGAACCCACCAAATTGTCCAAATTTTCGTCCCATAGTATTGACCAATTATCAAAAATAAACTGAAGAAATGGGGCAAAACAATCGAAAAACCATCTGATTTGCAGAAGTGGTGGAAAAAGATGGCAGATCAAGTTGATGGCTCTACTGTGCAAAAGTTGATGGATGGTATTAATCGAGATGTGCGAGAATTAATCCGAAATGCTGATGAATAATTTTTTATTGTTTTCTCCTTTGAAGTTCAAGCAGAATTTAGAATTTATAGCTTTTTCATGTACTTTTTTGGCGAAGAAATGTCTCATTTTGTGCGGCCAAATACTAAGTGGATCAAGTTTTATGTTAAAAAATAACGATTTTCAGAGAAAAAAACAACATTTTTTACCTGAAATATATCATGGTTTCTACGTATATTTGTAACATTGATGATTCATAAATAAAATGTCTCTAAAGCTTTTTTTGTACTTTAAAATATGTGGAAAATAAACTTTCATGGCGATGTACGTATTCGAATATGTATCGCTGAAGCTTGCGCTAGTTAAGAGATGCGAGAAAACGTCATCTGCATCGTTTGTTTACATCAAACGCATGGGTTCTAAACCACAATTCAACGCCTATTAGAACGTAAGCCATGCAAATTTCCATTGGGATTTTACTTATTTTACGAATTCCTATTGATCTAAACCTGCAATGCTTCCACAAATGAAGCTGCACATGAAAGATCCAAAAGATCTGGTCATAAATGTTCAATATCGACAACAAAAGCATACGAAACCACCAACGGGATCACAGCAAATTTGGCGCAGAAAACATAATAAGGCCTGTACTCGAAAAAAATGCACCATTTTTATCCGTGTGTAACTTTTTTGTCCGTGGGTAAAAATTTATGCAAATCTGGGTATAACTAGTTTGGAGCGAATTGTTTACATGTGCAAAATTTTCATTCATAACAATCGGTTCAGTGGTTATTGAGATGTCATCGAAACAAAAAGAAAATCGTCGGAGAATTTAGCGAGCCGTCATGGCAAATCCGACTGCGACTATGCGATGGATCGGAAAACCACTGGGAATCACCCATACAACTGTGTCTCGGGTGGTAAAATCGTTTAGACGACCGAGCGGCGGGCTGGAAGTGGAAGAAAATCGAAGACAGCTGACCCTGTTTAGGCCCGGAAGGTGTTGGATTTTTTCAAGTGTAATCCGAACCTTTCGATTCGCGATGCGGCTCCGAAGGCAAAGTGTTCCGCCTGGTTCGTTCAGCAAACCATGAAACGAGCTGGGCTTTGTGTATTCAAGGTTCACAAGGCACCGAACCGGCGTGATCAACAAAACACGGCGGCCAAATCCCGCGCAAAGAAGCTGTATCGAGAGTGATTAACGAAGCCGATGTGTGTGGTTATGGATGACGAAACCTAGATCAAGGCAGACGCAAAGCAGATACCGGGGATGGAGTTCTACGTTGCCAAATCACGGTTTGATGTTCCGGAAGACATAAGGAAGAAGAAAGTGGACAAATTCGCCAAAAAATTTCCTTACCTCTGGCAGGCCATATGCCAATGCGGTAAACTGAGTAAACCGTACATCACAACGGGTACCATCAACAACGAAATTTACCGCACCGAGTGCCCTAGAAGCGTCTGTTGCCCTTCCTGTGGTCCCACGGAGGCGAGACATTATTTTGGCCGGACCTGGCATCATGCCATTACGCGCGATCGACGTTGGATTGGTACAGAGACAATAACGTTGTTTTCGTACCAAAAACCGCCAACCCCCCAAATTCACCAGAGATTCGTCCGGTGAAAAGATTTTGGGCCATAATGAAGGCCAAAGTTCGAAAATCGTCCAAGGTTTAAGAACGAGCTGGAGTTGAAGAAAGAATGGATGAAAGGGACCAAAAAGGTTGGCTCCACAATTGCACTAAATGTAATGAGGGGTCTTAAGGAAAAGGTGCGGGCTTTCAGCGATGGAAAGGAAATTGAATAAAGTAATTATGCCGAAACATAATCTATATTTATTAGTTCATTCCCTGAAAGTTTCAAAAAAATCCGGCTTAAAATAAATGTTTGGCGAACACTTTTTTTCGAGTACAGGGCTTATGATATATGTCATAACGCTGTGTTGTTTAACTATTCACCACCAGTTGCTGAAACGATCGCTTGCTTTTTATTAAATTGATCTATAAGAAGTAGCAAAATAAATATACCTCCTGATGAAATTTTTTAAGATTTGTATTCAAATATGGGTTTGAAAACCATGATTTTGATGTAAAAAAAAAAAAAAAAAACTGTTTGGATGACATTTTCTCTCATCTCTACTCTAGCGCACCCTACATGTTTATTTAAATCAGCCTAGTGGGGCCATCGTCGTACTATGTTTATGTTTAAAAATTGTACTTGAAAAAAAATGCAACACTTTCTTTTGTGCATTACTTTTTATTGCATCAGTAACAATTGATGAAATTTTTGTCAAGAGGCTATCTAGATGGACTCCAAGCAAGAAGTGCTTCGACAAAAAATTATGGGTGCGGTCGTGGAAAATACAGGCCAGTTCCACAGGTGAATAGCGAAACAGTTGGGAATCAACAATTCGACCATGTCTCGTGCGATAAAATCATTCAGGAGACCCAGACGACCTAGCAGCGAGCTGGCCATGGGATAAAAGCGAAGACGACCGACCCCGTGAACGCAAGCAGGGCGATTCGGGACGTGGCCAAGAAGGTCAATTCTTCCGTCTGGTTCCTTCCAACAGACAATTAAGCGGGCTGGAAATCATGTCTACAAGGTAAGGAAGGCGCCTAATCAAACCGATAAAAAAAAAAAAAAAAATGCAAAATGCGGTGGCCAAATCCCGCCCCAGGAAGCTGTACAGCGAGTGGTTGGTGCAGCCAAAATACATCGTAATGGACGACGAGATGTACAATAAAGCGGGCGCCAAGCAGATCCTCAGCCTGGAGTTTTTCGTCGGTCAGTCCCGACTGGATGTTCTGGAGAAGTTCCGGAAAAGGAAGGTCGACGAATTTGCCAAGAAGTACTTGGTGTGGTAGGCGATTTGTGGGTGCGGCAAATTCAGCAAGCCGTACATAAAGATGCCTCCAGAAGCGCCTGCTGCCCTTTCTCCGGTCCCACGAAGGTGACACTCTGTTTTAACCGGATCTGGTATCGTGCCATTACGCGAAACTAGTGATGGAGTGGCACGAAGCCAACGATGTTTTTTTTGTGCCGACGGAGGCAAATCCGCCAAATTCGTCAGAAATTCGCCCAATAGAAAAATTTTGGGCGATTATGAAGGGCAAGCTCCGGAAAGCAGGAAAGGTCTTCAAAAACGACAAGAATTTGCACAGGATTTGATGGGTAGCGTTAAGTCTAAGGTGCGGGCATTTAGCCTAAGAGATGAGGTTGAATAAACCAACTTTGCAAAAACATAGAAAATATGTGTTTATTTATTCCCTGAGAGTTTCAAAAATATCCGGACTTAACCTGAATTTTCGATGATCATTTTTGTCTGTTGCATCTTTAATTTTAAAGAGTGTCAATTTTCGACACATGATGTGTCCTTTTTCTCATCGTACTGCATTGCAAAATAAATCATATGGACCTTTACGTGCTATTATGCGTCCTGTCTGCTCTCACCTTGAAAACATCATCCTCCGTAAATGTCAAATTTTATACCATTATGCAGGACAGCACCAAAAATCTGTAAAGGTCCTTTACACTGTTAGACTTTGCAAACCTAATCTGTAATTGCAGATTACATACGATGTGCAATTAGCAGCAAAAATGAAATATGCCATTGTAAGGCCACCGCTTTTCCACGCATAAGCAATATTTGTATTTTATACAATTTGTTTGCTTTGCTAGTAGCACACTTGTTTTAAATCAGTTTAGGTAAGTGCATTGTGACTCAATTAGGGCCCAATCAAGTTTTTACAACTATGTTCGATCGTTGTGTGCTGGTTGGGTTGCATATATGTTGGTATGTTGGAATGTTGGTAAAAACATTTTCAATGTATGTTTATTCTGTTTAAATTCTATCAGGCTCTCTACCAGAAAATTCACTATAGTATGCTACAAAACTGCGAAAACTGAATAGCGGTTTTGGGTATTAACATTTGATTTGTCTATTTAAATAGAAACATTGCTTCTTTCCCAAACGATCAGCTTTCTGCAAAATCGACAAATGCAACCAAATTTCAAATCATTCACGTCGGTCGTGAACCTCTCATCCTGTAACAACCTCAAATGAAGTTCCCAAACGAATTCGAGAACAACAACTTTTAATTAATCTCGGGTAACAGTCTGTGCCTGAGCGTGCTTTCCCTGTGTTTCTTCAAATCCCAACTTACCTGGCTGGGAATATCACTTCGTGAAAAGTTGTGGAAGTTCAACTGCGTCCGTTAAAGCAAAAAACAAAAACGAAATGTTTGCATTGTTTCTGACAACGCTTTAAATTTTGCCAATGAATTTGGGAGGCGATGCAGATGTTAATTAATGATTTCTGAGTCCGATGAGTATTCACGTCGGTATTTAAATTTGGGACACAAACAATTCACGGAAACGACTCAGTTTCAACATTGTAACACTTTCTTCCCTTTCTATCTACATATTTGTTTTGAAAAACGCTCTTTAGAGAACTCCACCGGTTGACATTGTTTTGACTTTTCACAAAAAAAATCAAATTTGTTTATCAAATGGAAGTTCTATACTTTGGCACCAACTTTGGTGGAGGTGTCTTATAGGGGAAGGTTCGGAAACTTTCCCAGGAAACGCTGAAATGCAATCAACTTAGGTTATAATTTGATTGCCGGCGGTATATTTTTCAGATGTGGGTGGTTTGTGTATCTGAGCTTACTCTCTGCAGGGTTGGAGAGAATGATGATAGTCCGTAGGCCGAAAGCAAAATGGCACAGTTGGGTGACGGTGATAATCAAGTTTGGATCTTCTTTCGATGAGCTATATTTTTGGTACGGAAAGTAATTTGGATAGGATTACCGAATGGGTGGTATCGTGGTAGAAAAGGTCGCATGAGTGATCTCCTGGCGGATTATATGGTCAATTTTGAAACATTCTGGCTGATTTAAACGTAAGTTAGTGAACTAAAATCGGGGAAAACAAAGCGTGTTTATCTTCTGGTAGGCAGTCTTGTTTACAAAGAAAGTTTTGAGGTAGATAGTATTTGTTTAAGAAAAAAGTTGATAGAATAAGTGAGAGGCCACTGTTATGGCAGAAAAGAATTGGGTCACCACTTTGCATTGGTTCGGGATTTGGCTTGGGAAATTTACCAGTGAACGTTTCTCCACATTTCTCGACACTCAATGACAAGCTAGTTTGGCGTATCATGTTTGCATATTGTTTACATTTGTGTAAGTTTTTTCTTTCAGAAAGCTTCGATAAAAACTATTGGACTGATATTTAAAAAAAGAAAGGTATAAGCATGATTTTGTTATACAGAGATTCAATACCTTTATCAATTTTAATTTTTCTTCTAGATTTTTCAATGTCTCATTTGCAAAACTGCGTACTTTGCATGAACGTCATTTGGCGCAATCCTTGGTCCACCTCAACGTGAAATTCTTTAAATTTGAGCTGAGTCGCTTACTCAGTTGAATTCCTAGAATCAACGAGTTTTGATAATAATGGCGCCACTAAAGATAATGTTTCGTCCAAAAGCTCGTCCGGGTTGCCGTTCTTTTTGGGTACGGCCTTGATTGCGGCTCGATGGTATCGAAGGAAAATAATTTGTTGTGTTCTAAAATTTCATTATATCAAATTCGTTACAAAAGTAAACCTTGTTTTCTTCTGACAGCCATGCTTCCTCGAGCTTCAACTAATAGCCATCGTTCATGATAAATATCGAATCGCTGAGACCCATCCGGTTGGTGCACCGGATTTATCAAATAAATTCTAGAAATTAACAAATTTTTTTATTTAGGTTTACTTTAACGATGTTTTTACTTGTCGATACCCTTAAAGCATCCCAGTACTTCCGGTACTTCTGGACACTGACAGATTTAGTCAGGGACGATGAAATAATACAACTGATTTGTTGCCAGATAGCATCTTTAGCTATCTTGTTTGAATACTTGTTGCTTATTATTTGGTACATGGAAGGATGTTTCGAAATTTCTTTCGCAAAGAGCAAGTTTAACGTCAATCTCCTTTTTCCGTTTTGTCGTTTTGGCTACGCGCATTTTTTTTTGCGGGTGCGCTTTATGTTTTACGTCCAATATTTCTTCTAGGGTTAGTTGTTCATAAGGTTTATCCTGACTGTCAAAACTATCCAAATCTTCGAGCACATCAATATCGAAAATAAAACTGTATCAGAACTCAGTTAGCCTTCTGACATTTTAATTTGTTTTCTGTTCGGATTCAAACATGCAAAATCCGCGCGGAAAAAAATCGGAATGATTTGTTCCCGCCGAAGAAAAAGTGTTAAAAGATGAATTTTATTTCCCGGAGTAAATGCCGCGGTTGCGTTTACACTTCAGGAAAACTGTAATTTTAGTGTACACTTAATTCTTGCCACGGGAACTAAAATACTGGGCTCCATTTAAAACACACAGGCGCCCAAATCCTGTGACGCTTTTCCCGAACTTTAAACCAGCCTTAAGCCCCATCGTTGGCCATCGAGAAGGAAACGTAGAATTCGTCTTTAATTTTTTCGTTGATAATTGAATTTAACCTTTGGTACGGCACTCTTGTGTCTGAGCTACAACATGATGTATGAAATTGTGAAATTCATGATGTTCACTCGCTTCGTTCTGTAATCAAATGAAAACAGAAATGGAACTGTTTCCATTTTTTCATTCCATTGTTGATTAGGCGTTTCAGTATATTTTTAACTGAACGAAACACGCCTTACTGCATAGAAATAGCAAGAAATGTTCAAGATATTTCTGAGATTTGTTTAATAACACAAGAACCAAATCAAAATCCTTTCTTCAAATTTTTTTGGACATTTAGTTTAATTTTTAAAGAGAGGACATAAAAATACCGGTGATGTTACCTTTAAAATTAAAAACTAATCAAAACAAAAGCCAAACAGTGCCTCTATCAAGATACTCAAAAGATCTGAGATGACATTTTTTTAAATTGGTAAGTTTTGAAAGATTTTAGAACAGTGTTTCTGAATCCTACATAAAATTATATTTAATGCAATCAACTCTGCTCCAGAGTGAGATTTCAAAGCAGAGTTTAAAGGATTCCAAACCCACTTGAACGGTTTTCTGAAGCTTTGCGTTCATTAGAAAGAAATTTATGTGGTCACGTTAAGCGAGAAAGTTACCTTAAGAATATTGATAACATTGGCATTGTTGTTTATAGAACATTTTTTAAAAAATGAAAGCGTTTTCAATATATAATCCTAAGAATTAGAGTCACATTAATCCAAAATAGCCTTCAGGGACCATGAAGGGGTTCCTCAACCCATTCCGAAAGAATATAGAGATATAGAAGAAATTACATTTTGTATGAATCCGGTGATTATGAATGACACTAATAATATGTTCAAAGGTAAATTTTTATAACAGATATTCTAAAATTGAAGAATACTTCAAAATTTATTAGACAATCTTAAGATCACGGTGAGCGTTACAGGCGTTCAGGCGTAAATAAGTTGCGTACCATGAAGTGTGAGTTCAATTACGACTTCAGCCGATTTTTTTTTTCACAACTTGAAAATTTCTCAACTAACCCACTGGACGTTGTTACTTAACTGTCCAAGGTCCTTGATTTTGTTTAGTGTATTGCTTAAAATAACTTCAAATTAATAAGAGGATGTTCATAAGAATCTTCAATTCATTCGAACAGAGTTCTTGAGATGATTCCATGAGAAATCGAGGCGGTATATCATGGAGCATATTTTTTCTCTTTCTTTTAATCATCTCTTAGTATTTTAATACCAGCCTAAAAATATTTTCTTTTATATATTTTGTCAGTTAGCATTTTAAATAAATCTATTATTATTAAATCGGTATGGTTGTGTAATCTAAGTCTATATCCTGGAATGAAAAATCCAACGTGAAAAATTAGAAAATAAGATCGGGAATCGAACCTAGCCGTCTCCACTATGGTCGTGTTTAAGTAGCAGTGCCTTAACAGACTGAACTTAAATTTACTAGAAATTCTAGAGGGTTCAAATAGAAATGCAGGGACCTATGATTCTCATGATTCTAACGATTCTCAGATCCTGAAAAGTCCAGACCAGAAGGAAACAACACAATTATTTTGTTATTCAGTTACGCTACTTTAACAACGAGAGTTCCAAAAAGTAGTTCGCGAATCTAGTTAAAGTAACTGGAATTGTAGCAAACAATGCTCTAGATATATCAAAAAGGTATCACAAACATAACAAACCTTGTAATCGTTTTGCTACAATTCAATTGAATCATAACACTTAAGATTATCAGTTATGGATAACAAGGTAAGAAATAATTTTATTAATTTTATGTTCTCCCCTGTTGATTGGGGTCCATTAATGTTATATTCACCAATCTGTCAAAATGGCTTATAAAAATAATAATAACATTACTGCTGAAAAGTAAACATTGATGACAAAAATGTAAGCACTTTAAGAACCAACGCTAAGGGCTGCCACCTTTTGGGTCCTTTTTTGTTAGGAACAAAACATTTGACATTTGACTTTTATCATCTGTCATGAAAATGATCAAATCTTATTGTATACAGCAAACGTCTATGTATTTTGTTTTCCCCTAACAAATATCAGTCAGTAGCGCACATAAAATGGTAGATTCCATGGTTTTCTACTATTTATCTATAAACTCGTTTTGCTGTGTAACACATGTTGATGCTCGATTAGCCAATTAAAGTTTCTAAGTATTTTTTTTAAAGTTTCTTCCACAAACTTCCTCTTCTTTGGAAGCATACCAGAAGTGAGCAATATACAACCATCATAGTTATAGAGTTTAAGTCAACATAGGCATGCTACTACGGTATATACTCTGGAAGCATTCCTGAACTCATCCAGAAACAATTCTAAAATAATCCCAAAACAATTCCAATATCATCCCAGAACATTTTTAGATTCATCTTAGAACTATTTTGATTGTATCCCAGCATTACTCAAAAATCATCCCAAAATTATTCTTGAACCATCTCCGAATCACTCTGGAAGCATCCCAAAACAATTCTAGAAGCGTCACAAAAATAATTTGAAAGTATTCCAGAACTACTCTAGAAGCATCCCAGAACTAGTTTGAAGGTATCTCTGAAATACTCTGAGACGAGATATGCGTGTCTGTCGAGATAAGCAATAAAGGTAGTTAGAATTAAATGAAAATTACTATTCTTTCTTCTCGTTTTCCAGTTACAAGTGTTCCACAAAAAAGCTCGCACTCACCAGGATTTATCTCAAAACTATTCTGTTAGCGTCTGAGGACAAATCTGGATGTATTCTAGAATTACTTTGGAAGCATCTCAGATCTATTCTGTGATCATTCTAGAACAATACTAAGGGTATACCAGAATAATTATGGAAGTATCTCAGAAAAACTCTGGTAAAATCCAAGAAACATTTTAGTATTCATAACAGACCAACTCTGGGAGCACCTCAGAACCATTAAAAACAATTGTAAAAGTGTGCCAGAATTACTTTGGAAGTATCTCAAAACAATGCTGGAAGCATTCTAGACTTACTCCGCCGTTAAGAATAATTCTTTAAGTATGCCACAATTACTCTGGAACTATTTCAAAACAATTCTGGAAGCATTCCAGAATTACTCCGAAGGTATCTTATAAGGTAAATTATTCTGAAAGCATCCCCGAAAAAATCTGGAAGCATCTGAAACTTCAGAAGCATCAGAACTATTATGGAAACATCCCAAAATTATTCTGTATGCATTTGAGGATAATTTAGGAGGCATGATAGGATGTTTTTGAATTTTTCTCAGATCAATTCGGCAAGCATTTAAAAATGATTCTGGGTGTATTCTAGAACCACCCGAAAGAGTTCAGAATTTCCAGAATTACTTGGAGGCTACCAGAATAATTCAAGAATAATTCAAGAATAATTCCAGGAATTTCGGAATTATCTAGAATCTAGTATCATTTCAGGAATTCATTTCTGGAAACACCTCAAAACTAGTCTGAAAACATCTCTAAACAATTGTGGAAGCATCCCAGAATAATGCTGCAAGTCATCCATAATTATTCTGGATGAAATTCGGAACAATTTTGGAAGCATCCCAGAACTACTCTATTGGCATCTCAAAACTTTTCTTAAAAGAACCCAAAACTACTCTGAATGATATGACCTAGAGTTTATATCCATTCTGTAACCATACCAAAATTATGATGGAAGCATCTATAAATTATTCTGAAAACATGCCAGATTATGAATCATCCCAAACTACTAAAAAAGCATCCCAGATCTATTCTGGATACATTTGAGGTGAATCCAGGAGGTATTGCAGCGCAATTCTGGAATCTTCTTAGAACAACTCTTCAAGTATTTAAGAACAATGCTGGATATTAGCCATACCACTTGGAATGAATTCAGAACAGTTCTGGAAGCATCTTAGAATTACTCTAGAAGAATCCAATAATAAACCTAGAATTACTACAGAATTACTCTGGAAGCATCTCAAAACTATTCTAGAAGTATCCCAGAATAATTTTGGAGGCATCCCATAACTATTTTTGAACCATCCTTAAGCTAAAAAGGAAGCATCTCAGAATTATTCTGGAATCATGCAGGATGTTCGCCAGACCCACACAGAATGAATTCAGAACAGTTCTGGAAGCATCCCAGAATGACTGGAAGCATTCCAGAATAATTCTAGAACCATTCCAGAATTACTCTGAAAGTTGGAAGCATTTCAAAACATTTCAGTTATTATCGCAAAACTACCGTATAGCATCCCAGAACTATTCTGAATGTATGCGAGCATCAATATGATGGAATTTATCAATTGAAGAATCATTCAAAAATTACTCTGGAGGCATCTTAAAATTATTATGAAAGCCTCCCAGAACAGTTCTAGAAGCATCCCTTAATTATTCTGGAAGAAATTCAGAACCATTCTGGAAACATTCCAAAACAACTCTATAAGCATCTCAAAACTTCTCTTGTAGCCCCCATTCTGTACATGGCCGTTGAAAATAACACCATGCTTATCTCACACGCGCATTGCATGTTACCTATTACTAATGCCTTCTCTCCTTTCTCCTATCTCCTTTCTCCTAACCGCGAGCACTACCATACGGCACATACATGGTGGGTCTGGATCTGCATGATTGAAATAAGATCTTCAAAAACAAAAACACTGTGACAATCACCCGGAGATCTTGGAGGAATCTGAATAGAACCAGTTGGATCTCGCAAAGGGTTTTCGAACACATTAGAGGTGGTAATTGCTCTTAATAACGTGGGGCAAAACAGGTTATTATTATCCATTTTGTCCCTATATCCCTATATTTTGACCCTACATAAAAATATAATTTAACCAATTAATGAGGAATGGTATGTTTTCTAACACCTTTTCCTTCACCCACACTGACGAAACTACCCATGCAGTATCAATCATAGTAACCCATGAGTCAGCAGACAAAATTTGACAGCTCTATCAGTCGAACTCTAACCGTGATGGCAAAAACAGGGAAGCAACTCCGTTCAGAAGTGTGCGCGTTCAAAGAACGGTACCCCGCCGCGTCGAAAACGGATATCGTGCGGAACTTTGTGGACGCCAGATACGCCCGTTCCGGCATCTACAACATCTTGGCACTATTAGACAACAATCAGAGCATCGAAAGAAAGTCCGGTTCCGGACGCCCGACGACCCTGAGCGACACGAAGCTCCAAAGGATGCTGAAGAGGAAGACCGATGGAAAAGTGGCTACATCGCTGCGTGCGCTTGGCCGGGAGGTCGGTTCATCCGGCCAAACAGTGAAAAAGTACCTGGCGAACATGAACATACATGTCAGGAAGCGGAAGTCGCGTCCACTGGTTTCGGAGCTGCAGGCAATGACGCAGCGGCAGCGGCTGAATAAGAGGTCAGGGCGAGGGCGGGGTGGACGCGGCGGATGGCACGCGCGCGGAAGAGACGGGGGAGGGAGGGGGGGGTAGCGGGGCTGACAGGGGGTGCGGGCGCGCAGAGGGGAGTGGGGCCGGGGGCGGCGGGGGGGGGCGGGGTGGAGAGGAAAAGAAACAGAAAACAAAGACGGAGGGGGGGGGGGGGATAGGATCCCTGTATTGTCTCCTCAATTTTTTTGGGTTGATGATCGCAAGTGTAGGAACTAGGGGGGGAGGAGAGGAGAGGAGTGGTGGGGCCCACCGTCCGTGGGGGCGGTGGGGTGACGAAAAAATTTGAAAATCACATATGCATAAAAACGGGTGACATAGGGTAGGTCAAACAAGAACGTCCAATTTTTGCGTGACGTAATTAATGGACGTTCCGACATATTTAATGTTGGATAAATGGTTTGAATTTTTTTTTTATTGATAAAATGACAGGAAGTTGGACACACGCAAAATTTCAATAAGGTAAATTTAGGTTATTTTTACCGACACACTACATAATAATATTAATTTCAACCTAGTTTCTGAGAAATTTGGAAATTACTAGCGTAACATGTTATTGAAATGATAGGAAATAACAAAAGGATGGAAAAACGTCAAAAAGCTGGACTGAAACGCGATTATATGGGGTGGATAATTTTTATTAACATACCCTTCAAATAACTCAAACATTGAAAGTATGTCTCTTCAGCCATCAAGCTATTGGTAAACATTGTGGTTTCCATCTACATCTTTTCAAAAATTAAAAACTTTCACTTCCTGGAAGCTTTCATTAAAATTTCTCAAAATAGTAGTCTTAAAATTTAATTCTTGACCTCAATTTGAACCAACGTTTTAGCTTCAATAAAAACCTAAATTCATCAAATTTCTCAGATTAAAAATAAAACTTGCTTAATATCAATATTGCAATAGGCAAGTTGGTAAGGTTTGTTAATTAACAAATAAAATACCAGTAACGCTGATAATCTCGCAATTCTGAGCGTCAATTCTTTTGTGGAAACTTGTGGAAACACAGTCTTCTATGATATGGATTCAATTTTCCACAATTGGTTGTTTTGATCTAGCAGAAGGGTATACAACTCGCTTGTAATCGCGTTTGTATTCAGGAAAATTTCATCGTTTTGAAACTTTAAACAAAATATAAAATAATTGTTAAAGGCATTATTTCAAATAAATATTCAAATGGACTCACTCGAAATGGTTTAAAAATTGATAACTAAAAATTGAAAATTGAAAATTAAGTAGCTAATTCCTGAGAAAGTAGCCGCGTTCGATGGTAGACACAATATATAAGACTTGTGTGAGAAAATTTGCATAGTTTATGCTACAAGTACGGTGTGTATTATCAATTTGATTACAGGTACCATCAGAGACACGTTCTGTTTCGCTAGAAGCTTTCTGTCGTCAAGTCGTTGCTTACTGCTGCAGCTGATTTGCAAACTGTCTAATTTCTACACACGTATCACACCGATCGCGCGTCAGTACTGCTTTATTTTTTTTTAGTTATAGTCGGTGTGAAGCAAATTGTTGTTTGTTCATTTATTTTCTATTACATAGTCGGATCACGCCATGTCGTCAATAATTTAAAAATAAATATGTAAGCTATATTTCATTCATACCTCTTAAAACGAGACCAGCTGAAACCCGCTCTTTTGTTAATACCCCATCCAGGCTACAGTCTATATAACATGTTATAGAGTATCTTGATATCATGTGTCGTACATATTATTTCCAGTGAAACCTAGATGTATGAATGTTGATATCAAGACATGCTATATCAAGTAATAAAGGTTGTAGTGTAAATGGGTTATAACCATTAATCATATTAGGACATCTTTTTTTGTTGTCCTAGAATCGAAAGTGTTGTGTTTTTTCCCTTCGAATATAATCATCGCGGACGAAGCATCCTTTTATAATTTCGTACATAGAAGAGAGTAAACGTAGAAGTTGCTTTAAATAACCGTTGTAATGCCTTTCCTTCTGCTAACTTTTTGAATATGATCGGTAATTAGTGCTAATTAATGATGTTAGGAAAGATGTTAAAGTCTTCGTTTCACGAAGAGGAAGCACCTCGTCTATGCAAAATGTGTTTTCGAACACAGTCTCTTTCAATATGGTGTATTTTGCGCATGGTCATTCACAAACGAGAAGGTGAGGACGTAAAAGTTGGGAAATTGTGTTATCAAAGGAATATTTTTGAGGGAAAAAAAGACGAGAATAAATAAAATGTGTGTGCTGTTATCGGTAGTTTTTGGTACAAATAATAGAGTTCACGACAGACGAAGGTGTAAAAAGGAGTGAGAAATATGTTCATTCAGTGTTAGTAAAAGAACTAAATTAGTTAAATTGGGGAAAGCAATAATAGGGAAAATGCTCGTTTTTTCACTGTCGAGCACATTTTCCCATTCAGAACAGAGACCTGGCCCAAACCGGTGCACGAAGTTTTCGCCTCTGAATGACAGTTTTTCCAATCGGTGGTCCCGTGGGACCACTGTGGGTTGGCGGGGCAGAAGTCGTGACGCCCCGCCGGGGTTCCTTACTGGTGGCATTGCTGACGTTGCAACTGTCTCCTGCGGTTCCGACGTTGTTAGTTTTAGCACCACCGCCACCACCACAACCGTCTCTGCTGTTTGCTGCATTAACATCACCACCACCACCGCCTTCCTCTTGACTGGGTCATCGGTCATCGTCACATTTTGATATCGATCCAGTCGGGGGGTGCGAGTAGCAGTGATGATATTGTTTTTTTTTTTACATTCGTTTTGCAATTTTTAAAATGGAACCATTTGTCATCATAGCATGGCAGCGAAATTAAAAATTGCAATTAGCAGCACAACAGCGCGAGGATTAGTGTGATATCGATTTTGGATTTTGGGGTTTTCATTTGTTTGCGAGATTCATATTACATTTCGGGTCAGAACGAAAAGAAAAGAAAAAGTTGTCTTATAGCTATGGATTCTTGTGGTGACTTACAAACTAGATATACTTATGGTACTAATGGATGATGTAATTAGTGGATGACCAAATGGTTGCAATGGAAATCGTTCCGGTTATTTTGAATCATTCTTTTTTTTAACGATAATAGTAGACAACAACAAAAAGTCTCAGCGGTTTCGTTTGGAATACATTTCCCCCTCTTTTTTTCATTGGTCGTTCTTAATAAATTGATATGTTGATGTTGGGTTTGGTATGTTCTGTCAAATAAAGACATATAGTTTAATGATAAACACAATACAAAAACCGCGTTACTATTGGCAAACCACGTTTCAAGCCATATTACGAGCAGATATCATTAAAGGTTTGATAAATTATGTAGGAAAGTTTGATGATTATGTAAGAATGTTTGAAATAATGACGTTTTTCAACCAGATTTTGAATAAACCTCTCCTCTTAAAGTGTCCTTTTTCTCGATTACATATCATTGCTTCTCATATTGCAGGTTGATTAGCTCAAAATTTATAAGTCAAAATCATATGTGAACTAATCATTTGACTGCTTTATAGTTTGAGAATGACAATAAAGCTCAAGGTATGCCCAATGACTCTCACTTTTCATACAGTTCAAAATTGTAGTTGTAAATTGTTATGTCAAGTAACTGCAATACCTAGTTTATTTTCGCCAAACAACTGTTATCAAAAGCTTATGCCAAATGGCCCAGACCCACATCAAGGTGGGGTTGTTTTTCAATTTAACTGATTTCACTGTAAATCTTAAATTAAAAAAAAACGGGAATTATTCTGTGAGTGTTAGTAGACTTTAGAGGAAAAATGTGGAAAATAGTTTCTCTTTTGTTTTGTTTATTGGTTTGAAATAAAAAAAATATAATACTGTAAACTTGTACAATGTGTGACACTCCGTCTATGTGACACAGCGTATTGAACAGAAATTATTGCTACTTATTACATCCATTTAAGGAAAACAAAACAAAGTTATTCATAGCACTATAACAGTAGGGTGGGGCTTATTTACAAAAATAATTCGGGCACATGTTTCTCCATGTGGAAAATGATTTTTAGAGTCCGTTAGATGACATACGAAAATTTGAGATTTTTTCGTTAAGGTTTAGAGGTGCTGAGAAGGACGTAAGTGCAAAATTTCGTACGGTAGCAATTATTGGCCAAAACAGATGCATCTAAAAGTAAACACGTGATTTTGTGACTCTAAAGACGAAAATTTTGTCCGTTTTGCGATATCTCTCAACGCTATTGAGATATATGATAAAGGGCGATACGGTCAAAATTTGGTCAATATCAACTTGACGTATTTCTTTCAATTTTGCATTTAAAAAACCTGAACACCCCTCATTTTGAAGGTGTGTGTGTGTAGAATGTTGCTCTATTTTGATTTTGGAATTCACTCTTCAGTTGTCAAAATGCCGTCCAAGCAAGAAGAGCAGCGTATCAAAATTTTGCTCGCGCATCGCGAAAATCCGAGCTACTCGCACGCAAAGTTGGCAAAATCGCTAAAAGTTGCCAAATCAACCGTTACAAATGTAATTAAAGTGTTTGGGGAACGTTTGTCGACAGCCAGGAAGTCTGGATCGGGGGGAAATCGAAAACCGGAAGCCGCTGAGACGACAAAGAGAGTTGCCGGTAGTTTCAAGCGAAACCCTAACCTATCTCTCCGAGATGCCGCAAATAAGCTGGGTGTATCGTTACAACCGTGCATCGAGCCAAAAAACGAGCCGGACTATGACTTACAAGAAGGTAGTGACTCCAAATCGCGATGATAAACAAAATACGACGGCCAAAGCGCGATCCCGGAGGCTGTACACGACGATGCTGACGAAGTTTGACTGCGTGGTAATGGACGACGAAACCTACGTCAAAGCCGACTACAAGCAGCTTCCGGGACAGGAGTTTTATACGGCAAAAGGAAGGGAAAGGTAGCAGATATTTTCAAGCACACGAAACTGTCAAAGTTCGCAAAGAAATATCTGGTTTGGCAAGCCATCTGTCCTGTGGCTTGAAAAGCAGCATTTTCATAGCTTCCGGGACTGTCAACCAAGAAATTTACGTGAAAGAGTGTTTGAATAAACGTCTGCTGCCTTTCCTGAAGAAACACGGTTGTTCCGTACTGTTTTGGCCGGATTTGGCATCTTGCCATTACGGTAAAAAGGCCATGGAGTGGTACGCCGCCAACAACGTGCAGGTGGTTCCCAAGGACAAGAACCCTCCCAACACGCCAGAGCTCCGCCCAATTGAGAATACTGGGCTATGTCAAGCGGAACTAAAGAAGACCAAAAAAAAAGGACGAGCAGCAGTTAAGGAAACTGGCTTTCTGCGGCGAAGAAGGTGGACAAGGTGGCTGTACAAAATCTGATGGCAGGGGTCAAGCGTAAGGCCCGGCAATTCGGATTTGGAAAAGCGGAAGCCTAATGATTTTTTCCTGAATTTTATACTAATTGAACTTGAAAAAGAAATTTAATTTGATTTTTTAAATAAACGATTTCACCGATTTACACGCGTTTTCCCTTGACCAAATTTTGACCGTATACCCTTTAAGCCTGAACAATCAACGCTCATTCGGACTTACGTCAACAAACTTGAACTGTCATAAGCAGCTTCCTTGTATCATCCGATCAATAAAATGTAGCCAAGCAGTTATCGGTAGATGACACACAAATTTTCGAAAAGATCAGAAGAAGATAGAGAAAAAGAGCACTTGGAAAAATCAGGCTAAGATAGTTACAAAAAACAGAACAAGAAAACGATAAGGTAATTTCTAGAAAATTAGGGTCGGAGTCCATTTCAATATTTTACTCAGGGGAGCAACCATCGGGTGCTTCTTTTGAATATGATGACAGTGATTCTGAAGCAGATGAAGTACTAGCGCTGGATGTGTACAAATTTAGCAACAGGAATACCACCTTGATCCTAGCTGCTGGTGCTAAAACCTTTGGAGCTTCTATCAAAGATTCCAACATCAACGTAACTTCAATTAAATGGAAGCCAAATGAGGTCCGCAATACCATGGCATCGAATGTGATTAACACATTAGACACTGAAGAAGTGTTGACTGTTCACTGGGATGGCAAAATTATGAATACATTGACTGGTCGTGATAAAGTTGATCGTCAAGCCATAGTAATCACTGTCATTAAGACTGATCAGCTGCTGGGTGCATCTGCGTTAAAACATGATACCGGTAAAGCGATTGCTGAGTCAGTTATTGAACAAATATCAAATACGATGGCTGTAAACACAGGTACGTTGTTCAAACATTTTTAAATGAAGAAATGGGTCCTAAAAATTGTACTTAACGGTATGTACAAGGGGAGCAACAACCTATTTTGGAATATGGTGTCAGTTTACCACTCTATAATAAGACCATCAACAGGCCCTGAAATTAGCAGTTTCAGCAGCAACAGCCCACCATCAATAAATAAAATTAAATTTTCACAAAACATATCCTTCTACGTTGAATGCAGCTCGTCGAGCAGAAATAATGACATTCGCTAAAAATCACATTTCTGTAAGTTATCTTCTGCTAAACTATCGGAAGCTTGACTTATTTGCTTCTTAACTTCTTAGAGATTGGTCAACCTCGTGACGGTTCCCTGCATTTGCTTGAATTAACTATATTAACTTGGTGGCACTGATGCTAAAAGCGTGCAATTTCGTCAGTCTGAGCAAACACACGCTGCCAGGTGATTGGCGAAAGCCATTCATATCTTGAAAGTGTGGCTGTTCCGAACGCACTTCAAATTTTCTAGGATTGAAACTTCAGGACTTCTGGATATTAGTACGTTTGTTGCATCTAGGTATATTGAGGCCTGATTTTCAGCTACTCTTCCTGTGTTGGCACCTATAATGGATCTTCTATTGATCTTTGGGCTTCCCGCATTTCAAACTATTAATTTGACTGATGCAAACAGTGCACAAAAGTTTTCTTCACATATGTGGTATCTGAGCGAGGAGCTTGTTGGTCTCGCCATTTTTGATTAATGGCTTCGCCGTTCCTTATTCAAAAGTATCCATATTGCAGGCTTTTGACAGTATTTCCCAATCTTTCTATGCCGTTTGCGATCTAAAAACATCGATATTGCAGGGCATTTGATAGTATTTCTTACTTTTTACGCAACATCAGCCACCATCTTTAATTCCAAAATGGCGTCAGACATCGAATTTGTTCCTTATACGCCGTTTCCGATCCAAAAATATCCATTTCGCAGGGTTTTGACAGCGGAAGCCACCATCTTGGATTCCAAATTGGCGTCAGACATCGACTTACGGCCTCCAGCTGCCACCTATACAACTTTGTCCAAGACGGCATCTTCCTAGATGGCCAGAGTGTTGGGATACAGCTTGTACAAGATATTCATAGGTACAATAACGTTTCCATTTAAAAAAATGGACAAAAAAAAGCCGATTTTTCATGGGTTTACCTACACCCGCACTGACGAAACTACCCATGCAGCATCAATCATAGTAACCCATGAGTGAGCAGACAAAATTTGACAGCTCTATGAGTCGAACTCTAACAGTGATGGCAAAAACAGTGAAGCAACTCCGTTCATAAGTGTGCGCGTTCAAAGAACGACACCCCGCCGCGTCAAAAAAGGACATCGTGCGGCACTTTGTGGACGACGGATACGCCCGTTCCGACATCTACAACATCTTGGCACTATTAGACAACAATCAGAACATCGAAAAAAAGCCCGGTTCCGGACGGCCGACGACCCTGAGCGACAAGAAGCTCCAAAGGATGCTGAAGAGGAAGACCGAGGGAAAAGTGGCTACATCGCTGCGTGCGCTTGGACGGGAGGATTTTGTCGCGAAAACTGAGGAGGAATTAATAAATAAAATGAAGAAAGAACTCAAAAACATGCCTATTCGCATGTTTTCGTTCGCCATGGCGAATGTTCCAGTTAACTGCCGAAAGGCCGCTCGCAAGGGCGTAGCATTTTTTTGCAAGTAAGCTTAAATAATTACCTTCCATGGGAAATTTATCAAAAGCAATTATCTGTCTTAGATTTTTTTTTATCATCATCTGAAAAAAGTCTATTTTTTTATTGCAAACGTTAGCGCTGCTTGATGAGCCAATTATGCACTACTATCCAACAGCCGAAAGGCTATGACCTGAACTACTTCTGAAGATAGTAATTTACCATATGGCCAGGCTCTCGAGATTTTCTATGTTGGAACCAATTAATATAAGCATTTTGTATGCCAGGTAGCGCCACCTACCGAGCCAATTGCGACCTTGTTTGTCCACCTCTTGCCCTTCTCAATAAATTTCCCCAAGGCACCATGCAGCTAAAAGGTGAAAATCAAAAGAATATTACACATTCAAATTATATTTATTTTATCAGCTACGTGCACCTCTATCCCAATAGGTAAAATTGCTGTAGCCGGGTGCCAACACTCACATTCAGACAGTGGTGCCACTTTGAAAAGTGTAATATCATTGTACAAAATTGAGCAGCACTTTAAAATTGAATAGTTTTCATATTCTAAACTCAAATTAATCACGGTTTGTTTCAAATGAAAGAGTGCACGTGTTTTCAAGGTTCCTTTGATTTTTCAGCTCAATTTTAAAATAGCTTTTTTGAATAAAAATTTAAAACACTACTTCCCCATACTGAAACAGTCAAAATTCCATTCGAAATTTCAAATCAATAGTC
The DNA here is from genome assembly GCA_024533555.2 of Aedes koreicus. Classification (NCBI taxonomy): domain Eukaryota; kingdom Metazoa; phylum Arthropoda; class Insecta; order Diptera; family Culicidae; genus Aedes; species Aedes koreicus. The sequence goes on from JAHHFK020003050.1 coordinate 165,253, forward strand.
GTGAACATTTGATGCCAAGCGATTTTTTTTAAATTCTGAAACTTTTCAGGGATGGTTTTTGGAACATTCCCAATCATAATTTAAATGCAAATTCCCAAATTCATTTTTTTTGAAAATCCATTCAGGATTATAATAGTAACATAATTCAAAACGAGAACTATTTCCAAAACCTTTTTGTAAACGTAAATTTTCATAAACAACACCTCCCTAACTTGAAGACAAGGACAATCGTTAATAAGTATTGGGCAGGGCGTGTGATTTTAAGCGCATCAATATTAATCAGTAAATAAATACGTTCAAATATGTTCAAATTTCATGTAAACATTCAATTATAAGATCATTCTCTTTTTTTCTCTTTGTCTCTCTCGCTTTCTCTCTCTCTATCTTTCTCTCTCTCTCTCTCTCTCTCTCTCTCTCTCTCTCTCTCTCTCTCTCTCTCTCTCTCTCTCTCTCTCTCTCTCTCTCCTTGCTCCTTTCAATATATCATTTTCATCATTGGGTACAGCAAAGATGCTACTTGCGGTTGTTCAAATTTGTTGGCGTTAGTGCAAGCGCTCATTCATTTTGGAGGCTTATATCTCAATAGCGTTAAGAGATATCGCAAAACGGACAAAATCTTCGTCTCTAGAAGCACCAAATCACGTGTTTATTTATAGATGCACCCGTTTTGGTCAATATTTGCTTATGTTCGACATTTTGCACTTACGCCGTTTTCGGCACCTCTACCTCTACGGCACCTTAACGAAAAAATATTCAATTTTAGTATGTCGTCTTATGACCCTAAAAATCATTTTCTACAAGGGAATACATGTGCCCGAATCATTTTTTTTAAAAATAAGCTCCCATATAAAAGTTTCGCAATTAATCCTACTCTAAATTAAATAATTGTTGCGAGAGTGGATCGGTTTGAAATGTTTGTATTTGTTATAAGATTTAAGCAAACTGTACTACGAAGAAGAAACCAATCTCTTGTCACTTTAATCCTTTGAAGGCAATTTTTTTCCAAGCGTTATGTCCGATGTCCAAAGACATCCAAACTGTCCTTGAGTTCAGAATTTAAGATCTACTGTAGTAACAGTAGCTTCATCTACTATACAAAGTTACGATATGTATTCAATCATATTCAATGAATGTCCTGGAAAACTAACAGACATTATGAGATAATATCTTAGGATATTATATGCCAAGCAATCTGTCCTGGAGTTCAGAACTTAAGATCTACTGTTGTAACAGTAGCTTACTCCACTATACAATGTTATGATATGTAATCAAACATATTCAATGATTGTCCTAGAAGACCAACAGGCATTATGAGATAATCCTTGGATATTCTATGCCATCTAAACTGTCCTGGAGTTCAAAACTTAAGATCTACTGTTGTAACAGTAGCTTTATCCACAATACAATGTTATTATGTATTTATACATGTATGCATGTAAGGTAGCCACCATCCCTTCTAAGACCTTGTCATGTATGCAGCTCCACTTAATAGCAAGATCAAATTGAGTTACCGGTTTGCATTCACATTAACGCTGTATGAAGGGCCAAAAACGTGGGGCGACCCGAAACAAGACACACCCAACCCGGAAAAATCCCCAACATACGATCCAACAAAAAACCAATCCTAAACCCGGGAAGATCAAATTGAGTTACGGGTCACATAACGCGATGAAGGGCAAAAGGGCAGAGACGAATATCCCCCAACCTCTCACTGAAATTGTTGGAGTAGAATTCACAGCATCACAATCGAATCGGATAAAGAAAATGATACTGTTTGTTCCCTCCTAGACGCCGGTTGTCATACCACTCCATTGTCCAATTCCAGCTTGAGTGATACCCTGATGCTCTCTCCTTTCCCAATATATATTCAGTGTCATATAGTAATATTTAAAATCTTGTGAATTAATATTATAATTATAATAAATATAGCGAATGAATATTATAATGACAAATAATATAGTGAATAAATATAAGAATGAAAATAACAATTCCATTTGTGGACCTGAAAGTTTAGACAATGTAGCTGCGAGAAAAAAAAAATTGATTTAAAATTATCTCATCAAACTTGGAATATCCATGGATAATCTGAAATAATATAGCAATAGAAAAGTAAACCTAAAATTTCGATGTGCTGTTCCGTTTCCTTGCAATAATTTATGTAGTGAGTCTCATCGAAAATAGCGATTTTAATGAAATGAATATAAATGCAATTACGTCACATCATTTAATATCACAACATAAAATAATAAACTGACGTCAAAATATAAAATAATAATACCAGCAAGCCAGTAAACTATAGTAGAATACATATATCCGTAACTAATCTGACCATCCACTCATCGAAATACTGTTGCAGTTTCTATTGAAATAAGATCTACTAAGATTAGAATTTGTTTTCACAATAATAGTCAGACATAATAAGCGTAGGTACAAGATATATATGACATCTACTGGTATGTTACTGAAAATAAACATTAGATGTATATTAATATCATAATAATATTAGAAAAACTGAAGACAGCTTAAGGCGAAATAAATTTCAGATGAGTATGAATCTAAAAACTGAATCTTAATAAAACTAAAATAAAAAATTAGGAAATTGAATTTTTCTATAGCTCTTGTACACCCATAAATGATTCCTCATGTCTGTGAAATAGGAAATGAATGATTGTAAACTGTTAGGTTTTGAATTAATATATATTTCTGATGAAGAAGGAAAGTGCTGTTATAAGTAAAATTTTTCGAATATGATCCTTTCTAAAAACAAAAAAAAACATTAAAAACCTTCCTATCTTTTCAAATACATAACGTAGGTTAGATGAGCTATAACTGACAAGGATGTATAAACGCGAAGCTGAAAATGACTTATAAAAAAGCATACAAAATGTAGTGAATGGATGTTATAATATAAAACGATAATAATTTCATTTCTATTTACGTGTCTGCAGATTGTGGTCCTGCTGCAATTGTATACGGACCCGCACATCCACCATGAACCTGAAAGCTTAGATAATGTATCATGGCCATCAGAAAAAAATTGATTTTAAATTATTTTACAAAACTTGGGATATCCATGGATGATCTGAAATTGTATAGCATATAAAGAATAATGAACCTAAAATTTCGATGTGCTGCTCTGCTAATAAATGTGATACAACCACAATGGAACTGACTCTTAGCTTCGGGTCTTGATCCCTACTGAGCCCTTGCGGCACGTCAAGCCGGCCAGTTCAGCGCAAGGGCATGTTATTATCTATTTATACATATTCAATTAATGTCCTGGATGACCAAAAGACAATATGAGAAAATCTTAGGATATTTTATGCCAAAAAAAAAATGTCCTGAAGTTCAGAACTTAAGATCTACTGTTGTAACAGTAGCTTTATCCACTTTACAAAGTAATGATATGTATTGAAAGTTACAGCTGTAGATTTTTAGTTTTGAACTCAAGGATGGTTTGGATGACCTAGATCATCCCAGTTTTTCTCATAACGTTTTTTTAAGTTCAAAAATATTTACTGAACATGGCTGAATACGTAACGTAACTTTGTATAGCCCAAAAAGCTTTAGTTACTACTGTAGATCTTAAGTTCTGAACTCAATGACAATTAGGATGACCTTGAACATCACAAAAGTATCAAATAATGACCTTCCAAAAGATTTATTCAATATGTTTGAACACATATCGTAAACTTATATAGTCCTTAAAGCTACTGTTACAACTGTAGATCTGAAGTTCTGAACTCAAGTACATTATGGATAACTTAGAACATCCCAGAAAGATATTAAAAAGTTTTACGTTTATCAACGAGGATTTAATAATACGTGTGCATATGTACCATATTCTAAAACAACGCTTTACAATATTAATAAGGCATTTTTTTTTTTTGAACTGCTTCATATTCAGGATGTTCTAGGTCGTCAATTAGGCCTTAACCGCATGTTTTTTTTTTAATTTTTTCCAAGATAGAAGAATTGATGAAGAACAAATTTTCCGAATAAAAAGTACAGTTCTATTCAGTCTGTGGGTTAAAACATCACCATGAGGCCCCAAGAGTGGACAGTATTTTTTTGCTAGAACGAAAGATATGAAGAAAGAGTGTTGATAGTTGATAGATAGGAGCTATCATGAGCTCTCTCTTCGTATATTTCTTTCTAGCAAAAAAAAAAAAAAAAAAATTGCTGTCCACTCTTGGGGCCTCATGGTGATGAGAGAATGTAGTAGATCTTCTACATCATCATAATCGTTATTCCACGTATGGAGAATACAAAAACATAACAATTATAGTATGATTTTATGCAGCCAATTTCCTTTTGGGGTCATATATGACCCCTTAGGCCTGAAGGAGTTAATCTCTTGATTCAGCTTAGGACAAATACAGGAACAATTCGATTAATATGGGATGGATATAATCATGGTTTTATTTATAAACTACTGAATAGTTTGGAATAGTAGTCAAGCCGGTTCTTCTATTGGATAATCATCGGAGCCTAATGGGTACAATAATAATAAGTATTGAGAGTAGAATTCGAATAAAGGCCTAATGATACTAATAAATTCTTCCATTGATTTGGTCGTTTCCAGTTTCAATTGAATTTTTTTCATGTTCTCATGACCAAAGAGCAAGTCTATTCGCGCTTCTGTTATGTAGCAACTGATAGCATTGATTTGTAGCTTGAAGCATTCTGAATTTTGAAATTGTTCGAAATCTGTTATATATGAAACATAATTATCTTCAAATAAGAAGTTAAAATTCAGCCTCCAGTTACAGTTTTGACATTAGTTGTTTCTTAATTGGTCTTGATGTGCTGCAGGTTTTGACCGATGTTTTGTTTCACCGAGGCATTAGTTTTGAAAAAAAAAAACTTCCTCATTAAATTCCCACTACCATCAATTTGCTATTACTACTACCTTGATGGAATTTGGTTATCAACACCGTGTTGCGCTCTTAGTCTTCCGATTTGAGTTTTGTTTTTTTTAGGTTGCCACATCTGTCATTGACATTCTATGAAATTTCTAGCTTGATAACTTGAAATTTGTAAAAGTTACACTGTGTTGATTACATCTGCGATTGTGTGTGTTCTCGATTTTGTACAATTTTGCAAATGTTAGAAAAGTGTTTCGGTAGCGAGAAGGCAACTGGAGAAAACAGTCGTTTATTTGTGGTACGAACGTTTCAGAAGTGGTCGCGAGTTCGTGAACGATGATGAGAGAAGTGGTAGGCCATCGACATCGAAAACCGACGAAAGCAAATTGACCATTAGTGAGATAACAGAGGAGTTGAAAGTTGCTTTTGGATCCATTTGGAACCGAAGACATGATTTCCAAGGCCGAATACCATTCAGCAACCACCAAATTCACCTGATTTGGCTCCCTGCGACTTGAAGGTGGCTCTGATGGCCATACCGCAAACCGAATATAAAAAAAAACTGTTTCGAGGATTGAATCAAGCGCTGGTATAAGTGCGCTGCTGTCGATGGCGAGTACTTTGAAGGAGACAATATCGATTTTGATGTTTTGATGTTTGATTTTGCATTTTTAATTTCTTGAATTAATTCCGTGAACCTTTTTGATCAAGGTAAAGTATGGGAAGAGTGTCAAACGAGAGGAAGGGGCAAACCTCTATTTTACTCAATGGATCTACATCTGCGAAGAAATTAACTTGAATTTCAAGCTGTGTAGATATTTCAATCTAATAGATTATGCATTACGTTATTTTGAAACACTACACCAAAGCTGACTACTTGTGACCTAGGACAGGGCTTGCCAGCTGCTAATGAATAAACGCAACCAATTGTCTTTGCAAATTTTGCAGACAATCTGTCAGAAAATGCCACTTCTGATTGGTCCAGTTGGAAAAAATGCATTGTTGGCAAAACATTATTTTATTATGCCTGGGTCACTTTAATTTTTGCTAGAATATAACGGCATTTGCTGCTTCTACCATGTCATACCTTGCCAAAAAATCTACCTATCTATCTGCTCGGTTTGTTGCCTGAACCTCGTAAGGATGTTTGTTTATTTTTTAAACATACGAGCTCCTATCCGTTACTCATGGCGGTCGTTGAGAATGCAGAGCTACATAAAGTGCACTTAAGGTGTAAATATCCTACTCCTGTACTCATGCTGAACGCATGAGTGCCAGTCTTAAACATGTTACATGAGTACTGAAAAGTTAATGAAAGCAGCCGTATAAACTTCATCCATGAAATATAGACATGAATTCCAAAGAAAACATTCGTTTCATTTATATCCCCAAACAACCACGCGTTCGTAGTAATTTATTGATTTGCGAAGACTCAGGTTCTTGCTGTTTCATCGAACACGTTGCTAAAAAAACACCAACTCAGCAAAAAAAAAACAATGGCCCGATCGTACCATAAGAAAATTAAATATGATTTTATCCGCTTTGTTTTCCTAAGTCGATTTTTTCAGACAGCTTGAGGCGTTTGCCAGATCCAATGATTCATTATTGGTTTACTTCATTGGCGAAGAAAACCAGCAACAACAAAAACTTTCTTAGAATGGAACGCCATAGAAAAAAAAGAAGAAGAAAACGTACGGAACGATTTCCATATTGACCGATTGGAAGATGATGTCAGTATGTATGATGGTCGAAATGAGCGGTGATACTTATGAATGAGAATGCGCATCTTCGTTTTTCCTTCTCCCCAGCCAAAGCATTGCCTGGCTCAGTGGAGGTATGAAAAATGAAGATGACTAGTGGAAATCTGATTCCGCCTGCAGCGTCAGCATTCAGGATCAGTTAATTTTTTTTCCTGTGCTACTCTACTGACATTGACACTGATACTTAGAATGTGTTAGCAGGAGAGAATATTGTCGGTACAAGAGAAATTACAAATGGTTGCCAGCGACAATCAATTTTTCCCTAATTCCGTTCGAGTAACAGTGTCGCATGTAGAGCGCTGTACTGTGCAAAAGAAGCGTTATACCGTGAATTACTTTCGACACTATTTTAAACGTATGGAACCAGAATAAAATCCATTGTCGCTCATCGCATAATTTAGATTTCTGCTGTACCGACGATATAAAAATGTACGGCGAACGATGTTTTCCTAGAGAAGAGTACTCTAGGAGTAAAAACGATTGATAGATTATGCATTAAGTTACGTTATGGTGTGTATGTGTGGGAGCCCACCGAATGGAATACTTACTTTGTCTCGTCGATAAAAACAGCTTCAAGTACGCGTGCAGCGTAATGAAGGTTTTTCTGCAGCAGTTCAGCGGATATTTCACCGCGCTGCAGCTGCCGCAAAAGACAACGGAGTCTGAAATAAAAAAAAAAGACAAAATTGATGACATTGTTTGGAAGTTTATTAAATTTAGAAAGCATATAATAAATAATGTTAAGTAGACTATGGTCTCCGCTTGTTCCATTGTGTTTTATTCTAAATTAACTGAACTGCAAACGTTGTACTGCCTGCAATTGTTGTTTTTATGAATCAATAAACCAACAAAATAAAGTTTAAAATAATTTGCAAATCGGTCGTGCCGTTTGTGAGTTTATGATACTGAAATTTGGCAGTATATTCCATTGGTTTTCAGGATATTTATTAGTTGTTATTCGTTGTTATTTGAATTAAATGAGTATAAGTAAATTTCCTTTCCGACGATTCGGGGAATCCCGGAATTCAAATGATTCCAAACCATATACATGAAGAATTTATAACAAATGTAAGTATCTTTAGTACTGCTTCAAATAAATTTCCCTATTTCATTTTGCATTTTCAAATGTTCAACAGGATCTGCCAAGAAAAGCATCATGTTGCGCAAAAACCCGGTAGGGAAAATAAATTGATTAATATTTTCATGGGGGCTTAGGGTTAGGGCCATCAGGGTAATTCACAGTATCAAATCCCCCCCTCCCGTCTAACTCGACCATATCCCGTCCTGTTCATTCTGACATCTGAGCACATTTGGTTGCAAACTCGTACTGCACTGACCATTAGAAATATATATGGGAATTACTATCAAAAAAATAAACTTTTTGTCCTTAACCTCCTAGCTCTCTGACATGAAGACATACGAAAATAGAGATTGTACTCGTAAAAATGCAACATTTTCTTTTGTGTATGACTGTTTATTGCATGGGTAAAAATTTATGAAATTTTGAGTAAAACTAGTTTAGAGTGTAATGTTTACATTGCAAAATCACAATCTGTCAAGTGGTTATTGAGATGGCTTCCAAACAAGAAGTATTTCGATAAACAATTATCCAGGCTACAGGTGGATCGCGAACCAATTGGGAATCGATAATTCGACTGTTGTCTAGTGTAGTAAAATCGTTCAAGGAGACCCAGACGACCCAACGGCTAGCTGGCAGTGGAAGAAATCCGTAGACGACCGACCCCGTGAACGCAAAGAAGATGAGGGTCTACCTCAAGCGCAATCCGAACCATTCGATTCGAAACATGGCCAGAAAGGTCAATTTTTTCATCTGTTTCGTTCAGCAGCGGGCCGGACTTCTTGTCTTCAATCCCTTCTGTGTCATAACTATAGAACCAGTCATTTTATCGAGGTTTTTGAGTAATAAAAGAGAATATAACGACTGTTCCAGAAAGTATAAGCACACCTTATTTTAACGGTCACTTTGAATATAATGAAATATTTCAACATGTTTTGGCTGCTTCCTTTTGTTTGCACATTTCTGAATGACATAGCATCAAATAAGTGCTCAGTTTTGTGTTACCTATCAAAATGCGCGGTCTTACTTCGGAACAACGAAAAAGTATCGTGCACAAATGGTGCACTGTGAGCGGACTCTCCTTGAGAAAATTGGCCAAGGAAGAGGGTGTAAGAGTCGGAGCGCTACGATCTGCGATTCAAAAATATAGAGAACAGTCTACGTTTGAAGATGCGCCGAGGAGTGGTCGGAAATCCGGTCCTGTTAGTCCGGATATCGATAAAAAGATCAGGGATGCCTACAAGTAAAAACCAGCGACTTCCGTTCGGGATGTTGCGAAAAAACTAGGGACCTCGTCGAGTAACGTCATGCGTGCCAAAGAAAGACTTGGGCTAAAAACATACAGGAAGCAGAATAAACCCAAAAGGAACCCAAAACAGGCCGCGTCCGTAAAATCACGGGCCAGCAAACTCTACGATTCGTTATTGTGTAGAAATTCTGGGTGTATAATAATGGACGATGAAACGTATGTGAAACTAGATTACAAAACGCTTCCCGGACCACAATTCTATACTGTAAGAGAAGACAAAGACATCCCCGAAACGGAGAAGGCAATTTTTACCGAAAAATTCGGTAAGAAGGTTATGGTTTAGCAGGCAATATGCGAGTGTGGTAAAACATCTAGTCCGTACATCACAACGGAGACGATGAACACTCAGAAATACGTTAAGGAATGTCTCCAGAAGCGATTATTGCCGATGATCAGGCAGCACGAAGGTCAATTAGTGTTTTGGCCTGATTTGGCGTCATGTCATTACGCAAAGGACACTTCAGAATGGTACTAAAGTCAAAATGTATGTTTCGTGCCGAAAGACATGAATCCGCCGAACTGCCCGGAGGCACGGCCAATCGAGACTTTTTGGGCTTTAACCAAAGCAAAGCTTCGAAAATTTATAAAACCAGCGGACGACATCCAAAAATTTAAAAAAGATTGGCCAAAAAGTGGTCAAAATGGTGGGAAGTACCACTGTGCAGAAGCTAATGGGTCATGTTCGAGTAAAAGTTAGGAGTCTTGGCTATGATTAAATATTTTGATTAAACGAGAGTAAAATATCATATAAAACACAAATACAAATATGATTTGCCAAATAAAATTATTAAAACTAATAAAAAACATGACTTTTTTGTTATTTTGAAAGTGTGCTTATACTTTCTGGAACAGTCTATATATTGGAAATGAAGTGCAAAGGATTGGAAATGGTCTTTATCTATGTTTACAAGAATGTTTTTACATCTTTGATTGTTCTGGTAAGTTACTCAATAATGTAAACAAAAAAGCTGTGTTTCATAACTATAGAACCAGACGTAAAATTAATTTTTGCCAAAATAGTTTACATCAATTTTGCATTGATTGCAACATGTTAGTAATGTGTAGGACCTCCTTTGTTCTCAGACAGTTCAAACAACCTATTTGGCATACTTTCCACCAGGCGGCGACATGTAGATACTTGTATCTCGTTCCACGCTGATGAGATTGCTCCTTTGAGCTCTTGAACATTCCCGTACTGCTTGTTGTCTGCATACACTGTACATACCATCAGTCTTCACATGTTTTCGATCGGATTCTGATCTGGAGAACAAGCTGGCCACTCCATAACTTGGATTTTATGTTCAGATAACCACGCAATGGTCACTTGGCTTATATGAACTGATGCGTTATCTAGTTGGAATACTGCAAGAATGGTAGCAAATAGTTTTGAAGCATCTCGATGTACTCTTGGCTGTTCATTCTTGTTGACGGATAAACAATCTGCATCGGAAATCAATGGTGCGGCTACAGTGTAGAGGACATTGTGCATCAGCTTTTCGAAAACTTTGCTCAAACAACACAAAATGGAAACACCACGATAATTTGTGACTCGGTTGACGTTTCCTGATTTATGGATGGGAACGATAGAAGCAGTCTTCCAAAGGGAAGGAAATGTTTTTTCGCTAAGCGATCGGTTGAATAAAAGCGTGACAGGGGCTGCGAGTCCCACAGCACACTTTTTCAGGAATAGTGGTGGTATGCCGTCTGTTCCGGATCCTTTCTTGGGGTCTTGTTTGTATGACATTCAGCACTTCATCAGAAGAGAATGGGATGACGGGAAAGTTAATGTTGTGCGAAGAAATATGCTCAAAGCAATCGAGACGTGGTACGGGACACGACTTACTGAATACATTCTCGAAGAATTCGGCGTAGAGGTTAGCGGCTTCTGCGTTAGAGCTAGCATGAGTCTTCTCATATGTAATCTTGCAGGGGATGCTAGCAGAGGATCTCAGTTTTCTAACAAAACCCCAGAAACGTGTTGGTTCCTGTTTGATGCTTGCTTGAATCCTGGATAAGTAGTCGTCATGAGTGGATTGCAAAACAGATTTGAATGTTGCCTCAACTTCTCTTAGAATGGTTTTGTCGGCCTCAGATTTCGAGAGGAAATAGTGATTACGTGCCTTCCTGAGTAAGTTGCGAAGATGTCGCAACTCAGAGGTCCACCACGGTTTGTTGAAAGTCGAGTTAACCGCACGTCGTGTGCGTGGTACAAAAATGCTGCAAATTTCGAAGAGCTTGTCGTAAAATGTGAGATGTTTCGCGGTCGTGGGCCTGAAACAATCTTTCTGGAGGAGAGCAGACGGAGGGGGAAGGGACGAAGAAAGGGAGAGGGTGTGGTTTTTTTTTTTTGTTGTTTGTTGGCGAGCAGGCTGGGGAGGTGGGGGGGGCGGGGAGGGGGGGAGGGGAGGAAGGGGGGGGGGAGAAGTGGTGAGGGAGGGATGGGGGGGGGGTGGGGGGGGGAGGGGGTGGGGGGGGGGGGTGGGGGGTCCATCAGGATTCTTCAAAAAATTCAAAACAACGTGATGAGATCTGTTCAAACGACGAGCGATTTCGCGAATTCTGATATCACAATCACAGATAAGCCAAAATCTTCCCTTTTTCCTGCTCTGACAAATAATTTCCACGCGGCATTTTAGAGCTCATACAAAACACGTCATAACATGTTAATTGACGAAAGAAAACTGAGCTGCAGTTGAAGCGAATGGCTTTATTCAGGTATTGGTTCTATAGTTGTGCAACAGCAAATTTTCTAAATTCGTCTTTTGCTATTCATAAACAATGTTTATTGATGCAGATGCATAGTGGTGCTAGTCAGCTCTCGTACACGGTCATTACGAAATAGTGAATAAAGAAAATAAATACACTCTCAAAAAAATATAAACGTTTTTTGAGTGGTTCTATTGATATGAAGCGGAGTGTATAAGGATGGCGCCTAATCGAACCGATAAACCGATGTTTATTAGTTCCCTGAAAGTTTTAAAAATATCTGATATAAAACTAATTTTTGGAGATCATTTTTGTCTGTTGCATTTTTTGCGAGTAAATCAAGTAAATTGGAGTAATCTTCATTACTTCAATGTACTTTATTCTGTCTATATTATTTACATTTGCTGCTCGAACTACTTTGCAAATAACACTGATTTATCTACTTATTTAATTTATGCCTACTCTAATTGAATATTAATTTTTATTTTTTTCTGTGTAGATGTAATTCTTCACATATAGACTGTTCCGATAATTATAAATGATAAACCGTCAATCCAAAATGCGTGCAGTGTTCAACCAAATGTAAACTGATGTTATTTTTTTTTTAATTTTCGCACGGAAGTTTGAAAATACATGGTCTTTCTCCCGAGCAAACGCAGCAAGAACACGGATTGTGCAAAACCGGTGCACCGTCAGTGGTCTTTCGATCAAAAAACTGGCTAAGGAAGAAAGTGTAAGCGTCGCAGCAGTTCAAACTACATTACGAAAATATCAACAACAGTGCTCTTTCGTAGATTCCCCGAGACGGGGTAGAAAACCCGGGCCCGCTGACCCTACAATCGACAGAAAGGCAAGGGGCTATTTCAAACGTCATCCTTCAGCATCAGTCCGAGATGTGGCGAAAAAGCTAAGTACTTCGGCGACTAATGTTACGCGTGCCAACGAGAGAATGGGCCTGCAGACTCGTCGGAAGCAGAAGCAGCCAAAACGAAGCATCAAACAGGCTGAATCTGTGAAACCGAGGGCTCGAAAGCTGTACGCCGAACTGCAGACCGAAAAATCGGGCTGTGTCATCATGGACGATGAAACCTACATGAAACTCGATTATAAAACTCTGCCGGGACAACAATTTTATACGCCGAAGGTAAAGGATGTTCCTGGATCAATGAAAGCTATTTACACCGAAAAATTCAGCAAGAAGGCAATCGTGGGGCAGACCATATGCGGATGTGGAAAAATATCTCGTCCATTCATTACGGTAGACATAACGAATGGTCAAATCTACGTGAAGGAGTGTCTGCAAAAAATGTTGCTACCCTTGATCAAACAGCATAACAAGCCTACAATCTTTTGGCCTCATCTTGCTTCCTGCCATTACTCTAAATATGCACAAGAGTGGTAAAAAAGGAACAATGTCGTATTTGTACCAAAGGAGATGAATCCACCAAACTGCCCAGAGATTCGTCGTATCGAAACTTTCTGGGCTTTGACGAAGGCGAAGCTGAGATAACACATGAAACCAGCGGATAGTGTTGAATAATTTAAGAAAGATTGGCCTGAGGTGGTGACAATGGTAGGAGAAAGCACTGTGCAGAAGCTTATGAGTTGTGTTAAAGGAAAAGTTAGAGAACTTGTCTACCCTACGAAAAATCAAGCAAATTGAAATGAAGATGGAAAGAATACATTGTTATTTACTTTGTTTGAGAATAAAATAATCAAAAATCACAGTATGGTCTTTTTTTATTTGAGAAAGAAAGTGTATTTATATTTTTTCGGAGCAGTCTTTAATATAAGTATGATGGATTTATTTATAACTTTAAGGGCGACCCGGCGCAGTGGTTAAAGTCCATACCTCTCACGCGAAAGTCGCGAGACACTGCTTGCTTTAATTAGCTTGAAAATAGATGAATGTTCAAAGTTTGTTCATATTTTTTTAAAGTTACTTTGATATCACTTGCCGTGGTGTAATGAACTAAATTTGTTTTCTTATATTGAAGATAAGATTTAGTTTAAATGCATTTATGAACTGCGGAGTGAAGTCTCACAGCAGCGTTTAAAATTTATTAATATTTATTACACCATTTCTTCAATAAATGTATCTTATTCCATGTATTCAAACTGAACAAATTTGCAAAGCACGCTATTTGATCGACATGCTTGGACAAAATTAGTCCAAACAGCAAGTTGAACAATATTGATTCATGCACTCTGTGGCATTCTGAATTTATCGATAGCGTTATGCAATCAACAATTTTGCATTTTCGATTGTCAAGTCAATACCCAGTTTCTTCTCAAAACATGCAAAGCACATTACCATACAAACACATGAATGCCTTACCTTAGTGCAGCTTTATCACATGCATCTGGTGTATCGACCGCTGGTAGATTGTCTGTGGCCAAGTCAACATTTTCTAATTCATCCCCTGTGAGCGTATCGGCACGGTGCACGACGGCGCTGGACGGTGGCGACCCGGACCCGGACCCGGCTGTTGGTTGCATACTCTCGAGCTCTCGGCTGAGCTGGCTGTTCACGAACGCGAGTTCACTTTCCGACAGAGGTTGCTGGGAAAAATCTCCCTCTGACTGTTGTGCTTGGCTCTGATAGTCACCGGTGTCAGAGTCCAGTAGCTCTTGTTGATGTTGAAGTTGCTGCTGCAGGATGTGCGTATTTTTCCTACTGTTGGTGCGTCTTACTATTGTCAGACTACCTTGTTCTGAAAGAAAGGAAGAAGGGGAGAGAAGCAATTGTGAGGTCAAGTTCGATAGTGTATGATGTTGAATGCAAGCGAAGCAAGCGATGATAATAGTAGTCAAAGGAAACAGCAGGAACACTTGAGCTGTCAAATTTTCCAGCCACTTGGAGACTGATGGAGAATGTATTGTGTTTATGAAATACTTTTCATCCTGTGATGGCCAACAAACCCGGTTGCTTAGTTCCTAGTAGGCATACGCTTACAGCTATATGTTTCGACGAAGCAGAATGGTACTTGTACTTTCATGGCTTCTTGAAGGCACAACCCTGAGGGTATGTTCCGCTCTTCAAGCTTTAGGAGATGGAAGTGAAATTTGCAAATAAATTGAAATTATTCGTGCGTAGTGGAATGTAATTAGAAATCCCACCATTATCACCGTTTATGTGGAGGTTTCAGATAGGAGAGCGATGCAATGTTAATTTACAACTAAGTTGGACAATTTAGTTCTGGCAACAGTTGTAATGTTGTAACACCTGCAGAGTGATTGCCGGTGTTCTCACTTGTGTTACAGATTCCCTAAAACTTAATTAATTCTCGGCACGAAAACAGTTAGCGTGATAAATTTATTCATAACGATAACTCTAATTTATCAATTCAAGACTTGCATCCACCACTTGTGTTGCAATATCATTGCCGCCTATAGGGATTGGTGCTTCCATTCTTCTGAGAAAATTTTATTAAAATTTATTTCAGCTGCTGAACACCAGCAAGCCAACCATGGAATGCTCCACAGGTCGAAAATGAGCAAATTTTATCCATGAGTAACTTACACGAATAGCGTTCTGAATCTAGAAATGCGAGACAAGTGAAACTTTTTTGCAGTAGATTTGTGGCAAGCGCAAACCAGAACTCCTACTTGGAATTACGTTCATGTTGTGAAAGCTGCACTAAAATGGTTGCACGTTGCTCATTTGAAATTCATTCTTTTTTTTTATTCTAGCGCATTATGGTGGAGCACTACTTCATCAGTGGCCCCATTTCCGTGAATCATCGCTATTACTTAGCCGTGTTTAGACCAAATGAATTGATGTTTTGAACTTATACTCAAATCATGTACAGTAATCAAGTCGTTTATTTAAATTCGTTTGAGCGATAGCGATAGTGAAGTTTCTTCCAGTCATTGGAGGTTGATCTATGCTTATGATTATATTGTCCATCATCTGGCACTATCATATGCAATAAAAAATATGTTTTGAAGCTGTCCAATAGTACCCAACAATAAATAATGCTTCGCTGTTAAGCTGTAGCTATGGCATCACTGTTGCTTTTGAGAGAGTCCATGTTTCCTCTCTTCTTTGTTAACCAAGGATATAGCGCACCGGTAATGTAAAGCCTGCTGTCTCTTGCATTTGTTTGTTTTTAAACGAAGCATCCCGTTTGTCGTCAGAGTTGCTTTGGCTAACATTTGCGTGAGAGTAAATGAAATAAGAAATACACATTGCCAATCTAAAGATCAATGACAAACTAAAAGTTTGGTCGTGTACGTCTGTCTCATAGCCTGCTAGTAGACGAGTCTGTGGTCGTAGCAATCGACATGTTTTGGTTGATTGTTTTCAAGAGCGGATTGGTAAAACGAAGGAGCGGGTTGAAGAAATTGACGTTTGCAGCAAATCGTGAACTGGCCTATAGACCAAATCACCGTAACTCCGCCCCTCAGATTTGACAGATACTGGTGTCCTTGTGTTCAGAAATTCGTGTGTGACAAACAAGGACGGGTGACACGACAGCTGTTGCTATCTCTTATACCCTTTTATCCGTCCTTGTTTTTCACACAGGAATTTCTGAACACAACGGCACCAGTATCTGTCAAATCTGAGGTGTGACGTCACTGTGATCTACTCTATTTCATTTCGTCTTCGCACACATGCAGAGAATCGCACTCATACAATATTGTTAGTTTATGTACAGATTGAGGAGCTGAAGAAAACATTTTTTTAATCGGAAAGCAATCCGCATGTGTTTAAGAAGTCCCTGCAATTGGGAACTTTATTCCGTGGCTATGAAATTTTCTGAGCCTAATGCTCGTTGCTGAAGGTATGTTCCGACGTAAGACGTAAGCAGAGGGATTAATGTCTAAATATTGGCAGTTCTAATAATAGATTACACACAGCTTCATAAAATGTCTCAGGGGCTGACTAAACTGCTTAAAACCCGTCCCGTACCCTAGTTGAATTCAGAAGAAGCAGAGTTTACCAAGGAAGAAGCATATTAATTGAAAAGAGTTACACTAAACTGTGAAGATGTCAGGGAATTCAATCGTGAAGGCTTCGGTATGTTAGCGAACAATATCGTCAAACAGCTAATTATGTTCCTTCCACCACATGGGTGTACTCGGAAAGATAAGAAGGGGGTCGCTCACGGGCACCATTATTGGCAGGACGTACGGAACTTGAGCATTCCACAGATGTTTCAGATGACATCGTTTCTCGCCACTGTTCAACCTTATTCGTTTGTTTTACGTGGCGCTTGAGCTGCTGACCATCTGAACAACAAACCACCAAGCAGCCGTTTTGTTGCTGTACCACAGTGAAATGCTTATTACCGGATCTGCTGTCATCATTACCTCGAGATGGACGTTGAACGATAAATAACCGTATACCTGGTTTTACCTTACTCGCCTTTACACCACGCTTGACGTCCTCCCTTTGTTTTGAAAGCATTTTGGCCTCACGATTTCTTCCATCCAGTAACTGATCATCATGTCCGGGCTTTTCGTAGGTCAAAAGTGGCAAACCACCAGGGACCTGGTGGACAGCGATTTTCCTGTAGCCATCTCTTACAATCAAACGTCAAAAGATGCATTGTTTGTAAACAATGTTGGCGTTCCTACCCGTAGTAACAAACGTCAGACGGGCCTTATTCAAATAAGGCCCGTGATATGTTGCATACTGTCAAACGCTAGTAAATAGGATAGGGTTGCCAGGTCCCTGCAAACCAAGCATGATCAACACTTCTTCAGGGGGGAGTTTGATAATGCTGTAATCGGCTGCATTATAAGACTGAACTGCACTGATAAAAAAGTAATGATAATATCTATGTGTCCCACACATGAATATTTGCAATTAGATCAACAAATGGTATCTATTTGTAACCACACATATTTTCTATGTGTACACATAACCACTATGTGTGGCCACACATACTTTTCATCTGCCACATACATTTCTTATGTGTTTCTCAAGGGTTCTGTTTATGTGTGAACAAATGACTATTATGTGGAATTTTACATGGATTTTTGTCATTAAGTAAATATGTGTGGATTTTTACCCGTGTGCAGCTTGCAATTCTATTCAACAGTTGCCTCCCGTCGATATTGCAGCAGACATGGCTTTATATACTTTCATATAGCCTTCTTCCAACCGGGGTCGAGAGTATGGTTTGAATATCACGCACAGAGCAGTATCTAGCATTATCTTCGTCATTGAATGGCGGTCCATTATCGGACTTCTTTGCTTTTGGAAACTCCTCCCTGCCACAAACGACATCGAGCGCTGCTCTCGCGAGATCAAAACTTGTTGAATTTACAGGTCTTGCAAAGGCGTACCGAGAACGGAGGTCCATTATAACCATATCGATATTCCTCCTAACTTCATATATGGACTGTTAAAAACAAGATTGCTCAGATTTCTCAAACGCTTTTTGGGCAAATTTTCTTTTCTTTGGTCTTTCTGGTCGTCCATTTACAGAACAAATGGCTCAAGATTTTACCCACTTTTCTGTATCGCCGGCCATTTTAGGCCACCATTCGCGTCTATGGATACTTTTTAACTTAACTTCAAGCCGATGTCCTGCGTGAGCTAGCTCCAATGTTTTTTTTCTCGAAGTCCTAGGGGGATAACGGCACACCCATTGTTAACTAAGCCCTCAGTGTAAACAAGATCTTTTGCATTGGATTGAATTTAATCAAACTCTTAGGCCACGTTTGAGTATCAATGGCTTGAACTAAATGTGTTAGGGTGTCGTCTCGCCTTGTGAATTCGCGAATTGCTTTCTCAGTGAGAAATTTATTGCTAGTGCAAGTGGCAGACTTCCCATGGACTAATTTCTTCCTTTAAGGGCTTGCGCTGAAGCACTCTCGACAGCAGCCATTACCTCAAAATGTAGTATTGATATAACTCAGAATCTGTTAATATTCATATCTGTAGATATGTTATCATTATAGATATTCAATGTTTCATCACATCAGTTTGTATGCTTACTTGCTGTGAGAAATCTGATGGAGTTCTATTCCATTCACTAACAATCGAGATATATAAATTTTAAATATCAAGGTTCGTTTTCGAGAGAGAGAGAGAGAGAGAGAGAGAGAGAGAGAGAGAGAGAGAGAGGAAAATATAGGAAAAAATAGCAGCAATTCACCTTAACGCATCATAATCTCCACAATATAAGGCCTGTACTCGAAAAAAATGCACCATTTTTATCCGTGTGTAACTTTTTTGTCCGTGAGTAGAAATTGATGAAAATCTAGGTATAACTAGTTTGGAGTGAATTGTTTACATGTGCAAAATCGGTTCAGTGGTTATTGAGATGTCATCGAAACAAGAAAAAAAATTAAGGAGTCCCAGACGACCAAGCGGCGGGCTGCAAGTGGAAGAAAATCGAAGACAGCTGACCCTGTGAAGGCCCGGGAGGTGTTGGATTATTTTAAGTGTAATCTGAACCTTTCGATTCGCGACGCGGCTCTGAAGGCAAAGTGTTCCACCTGGTTCTTTCAGCAAACCATGAAACGAGCTGGACTTCGTGTATTCAAGGTCCGTAAGGCATTGAACTGGCGTGATGAACAAAACACGGCGGCCAAATCCCGCGCAAGGAAGCTGTATCGAGAGTGGTTAACGAAACCGATGTGTGTGGTTATGGATGACGAAACCTACATCAAAGCAGACGCAAAGCACATACCGGGGCTGGAGTTCTACGTTGCCAAATTGATGTTCCGGAAGACATAAGGAAGAAGAAAGTGGACAAATTCGCCAAAAAAATACTTGCTCTGGCAGGCCATATGCCAGTATGCCAATAAACAGAGTAAACCGTACATCACAACGGGTACCATCAACAGCCAAATTAACCGCTTCGAGTGCCTCCAGAAGCGTCTGTTGCCCTTCCTGTGGTCCCACGGAGGCGAGACATTATTTTGGCCGGACCTCATTCATGCCATTACGCGCGATCGACGTTGGATTGATACAGAGACAATAACGTTGTTTTTTTTTTTTTTTTTTTTTTTTTTTTTTTTTTTTATTTTCTTGCAGTTCAGTATATTAAACAGGTTTTTATTCCTGCGTGTCAGTATAACAATAATAATCTTAAAACTAAAAACAAACTAACATTAATCTTAACTAAGCATAAAGGGAATTAATCATTGCAATAGAAGATTGCAACGATTTTTGTCTGAAATTATTAATTATTTTGTTGGACATTTGTTCTAAAGTCTCAACATTCGAAATTCTATGTAATTCAATAGTACTGAACCAGGGTGGCAGTTTCAAAATCATTTTCAGAACTTTGTTCTGAATCCTAGTAGCACAACAACTAGACCATATTGGCACAGCATAAAGCATGGCCGGTCTAAAAATTTGTTTCAATATTAGAAGTTTGTTCTTCAAACAAAGTTTGGATTTTCTGTTTATAAGAGGATATAAACATTTTATATATTTATTACATTTGGCTTGAATGCCTTCAATGTGATTTTTAAAATTTAATTTTTGATCAAGTAATAGACCAAGGTATTTCACTTCGCTTGACCAGGAAATTGGAACACCGCTCATAGTAACGATGTGACTACTACTAGGTTTCAAAAAAGAAGCTCTAGGTTTATGTGGGAATATTATTAGTTGTGTTTTGGAAGCGTTGGGAGAAATCTTCCATTTCTGTAAATAAGAAGAGAAAATGTCCAAACTTTTCTGCAGTCTCCTGCAAATGACACGAAGACTTCTTCCTTTAGCGGAGATGCCTGTGTCATCAGCAAACAAGGATTTCTGACAACCCTGAGGCAAATCAGGGAGGTCGGAAGTAAAAATGTTATATAGTATCGGCCCAAGAATGCTACCCTGAGGAACTCCAGCTCTAACAGGTAGTCGATCAGATTTGGAATTCTGATAAGTTACCTGCAGAGTTCTGTCAGTTAAATAATTTTGAATTAATTTTATAATATAGAGCGGAAAATTAAAGTTTTTCAATTTAGCAATCAAACCTTCATGCCAAACACTGTCGAATGCTTTTTCTATGTCTAGAAGAGCAACTCCAGTTGAGCAGCCTTCAGATTTGTTTGAACGAATTAAATTAGTAACTCTCAAAAGTTGATGAGTATGTGAATGGCCATGGCGAAAACCAAATTGCTCATCTGCAAAAATTGAGTTTGTATTGATGTGAAGCATCATTCTATTCAAAATTAGCTTTTCAAAAAGTTTACTGATTGAAGGAAGTAAACTTATTGGTCTGTAGCTAGAAGCTTCAGCTGGATCTTTCTCGGGCTTCAAAATTGGAACAACTTTGGCATTTTTCCATTTGCCAGGAAAGTATGACAAATGAAAACATTTATTAAATAATTTTACCATGAAAGACAAGGTACTCACTGGGAGTTTTTTGATGAGTATATAGAAAATTCCATCATCACCTGGAGCCTTCATATTTTTTAACTTTTTAGTTATAGTTTTTACTTCATCCAAATCAGTACCCCAGGATTCATCAAAAATATTTTCCCTTGAGGAAATATTCAGATAATCAAGAGAAACCTGATTCTCAATAGGACTAGTAAGACCCAAACTGAAATTATGGGAACTCTCAAACTGCTCAGCAAGTTTTTGAGCTTTTTCCACATTTGTTAGCAATATTTTATCACCTTCTTTGAGCGCTGGAATAGGCTTTTGAGGTTTCTTTAAAATTTTGGAGAGTTTCCAAAAAGGTTTGGAACTCGGCTCTAATTTTGACACATTATTTTCGAATTGTTTGTTCCTTAGGGCAGAGAAGCGTTTTTTAATTTGTTTTTGCAAATCTCGCCAGATAACTTTCATGGCGGGATCGCGTGTTCTTTGATATTGTCTTCTACGGATATTTTTCAGACGGATCAAAAGCTGAAGATCGTCGTCTATTATAATTGTATTGAACTTTACCTCGCATTTTGGAACTGAGACAGCTCTTGCTTCAACTATGGAAGTAGTCAGAGAGTCAAGAGCATTATCGATATCATTTTTAGTTTCCAAAGGAATATTAGGATCAAAGTTATATTCCATGAATGTTTGATATTGGTTCCAATCAGCTCTATGATAATTGAAAGTAGAACTGTTGGGATTAGAAATTATTTCTTGAGATATTTCAAAAGTTACTGGAAGGTGATCCGAACCGAAGTCAGCATGGGTAACCAATTGGCTACAAAGTTGACATGAATCAGTTAAGACCAAATCAATAGTTGAGGGATGTCTGGCAAAACCAAAACGAAATAAGACTGTTGAAATTTTTTGTCCTGAAAGTGAAACCTTAAAAAACCGTTTTCTGGCTGCTCAATTGTATCATTTCATCAAAAAAATCCCGAGATAGAGCTGATTTATTGCGTCTTCTGTGTATCGGTGTATCAAATGAAAAATTTAGTATTTCACACCGCAATTCAATATTCAATCTTCATGCATAAAGCTTTTTCCTCCAGTAATTGAGTATAGTGCTGGAATATCACAAAGCAAGCTACGAACATGCTATAGCAAATACTATCTATCTATCTATCTATCTATCTATCTATCTATCTATCTATCTATCTATCTATCTATCTATCTATCTATCTATCTATCTATCTATCTATCTATCTATCTATCTATCTATCTATCTATCTATCTATCTATCTATCTATCTATCTATCTATCTATCTATCTATCTATCTATCTATCTATCTATCTATCTATCTATCTATCTATCTATCTATCTATCTATCTATCTATCTATCTATCTATCTATCTATCTATCTATCTATCTATCTATCTATCTATCTATCTATCTATCTATCTATCTATCTATCTATCTATCTATCTATCTATCTATCTATCTATCTATCTATCTATCTATCTATCTATCTATCTATCTATCTATCTATCTATCTATCTATCTATCTATCTATCTATCTATCTATCTATCTATCTATCTATCTATCTATCTATCTATCTATCTATCTATCTATCTATCTATCTATCTATCTATCTATCTATCTATCTATCTATCTATCTATCTATCTATCTATCTATCTATCTATCTATCTATCTATCTATCTATCTATCTATCTATCTATCTATCTATCTATCTATCTATCTATCTATCTATCTATCTATCTATCTATCTATCTATCTATCTATCTATCTATCTATCTATCTATCTATCTATCTATCTATCTATCTATCTATCTATCTATCTATCTATCTATCTATCTATCTATCTATCTATCTATCTATCTATCTATCTATCTATCTATCTATCTATCTATCTATCTATCTATCTATCTATCTATCTATCTATCTATCTATCTATCTATCTATCTATCTATCTATCTATCTATCTATCTATCTATCTATCTATCTATCTATCTATCTATCTATCTATCTATCTATCTATCTATCTATCTATCTATCTATCTATCTATCTATCTATCTATCTATCTATCTATCTATCTATCTATCTATCTATCTATCTATCTATCTATCTATCTATCTATCTATCTATCTATCTATCTATCTATCTATCTATCTATCTATCTATCTATCTATCTATCTATCTATCTATCTATCTATCTATCTATCTATCTATCTATCTATCTATCTATCTATCTATCTATCTATCTATCTATCTATCTATCTATCTATCTATCTATCTATCTATCTATCTATCTATCTATCTATCTATCTATCTATCTATCTATCTATCTATCTATCTATCTATCTATCTATCTATCTATCTATCTATCTATCTATCTATCTATCTATCTATCTATCTATCTATCTATCTATCTATCTATCTATCTATCTATCTATCTATCTATCTATCTATCTATCTATCTATCTATCTATCTATCTATCTATCTATCTATCTATCTATCTATCTATCTATCTATCTATCTATCTATCTATCTATCTATCTATCTATCTATCTATCTATCTATCTATCTATCTATCTATCTATCTATCTATCTATCTATCTATCTATCTATCTATCTATCTATCTATCTATCTATCTATCTATCTATCTATCTATCTATCTATCTATCTATCTATCTATCTATCTATCTATCTATCTATCTATCTATCTATCTATCTATCTATCTATCTATCTATCTATCTATCTATCTATCTATCTATCTATCTATCTATCTATCTATCTATCTATCTATCTATCTATCTATCTATCTATCTATCTATCTATCTATCTATCTATCTATCTATCTATCTATCTATCTATCTATCTATCTATCTATCTATCTATCTATCTATCTATCTATCTATCTATCTATCTATCTATCTATCTATCTATCTATCTATCTATCTATCTATCTATCTATCTATCTATCTATCTATCTATCTATCTATCTATCTATCTATCTATCTATCTATCTATCTATCTATCTATCTATCTATCTATCTATCTATCTATCTATCTATCTATCTATCTATCTATCTATCTATCTATCTATCTATCTATCTATCTATCTATCTATCTATCTATCTATCTATCTATCTATCTATCTATCTATCTATCTATCTATCTATCTATATAAAAATAAATTCTGTCTGTCTGTTTGACCCTTATAGACTCGGAAACCATTGATCCGATTGGCGTAAAAATTTGTATGCAGAAGTTTTTGGGACCGGGGAAAGTTCTTAGGATGGTTTTAGACCCTCTGGAAAGGGAGGCTCTCATACAAATGAAACACAAATTTCTGCATAACTCGAGAACTAATCAAGCAAATAGAACCAAATTTGGCATATGGGGGTTTTTGGAAGCAAAAAATGTTTTTATAGAAGTTCGAGACCCCTTCCCTCTCTGGAGGGGAGGCTCTCAGACAAATGAAGCAGTTATTTCTGCATAACTCGAGAACTAATCAAGCAAATGGAATCAAGTTTTGCATATGGGGGTTGTTAGAGGCAAAATTTTTTTTCTATGGTGATATGAGATCCTTTTCATCTCTAGAAGGGTGTACTCTTTTACAAATGAAACACACATTTCTGCATAATTCGAGAACTAATCAAGCAAATTGAACCAAATTTGACATATTTCGGTTTTTGAAGGCAAGAAATGTTTCTATGGTGGTTTGCGAGCCCTCCCTTCTCTGAAATATAAAAATACAAAATACAAATGGAACACAAATTTCAACCAAACATGAGTATTATCCAGGAAACTAAAACTCAAAATGTGTATTTCTCGGGTAAAAAGCATGTTTGAAACCCTTCTCAGTCAAGAAAGTTAATCTAAGCTTCTGCAAGAGGAAATTACGTTCAAACTGACATGATATTATGTCTATGAAATGCTGCTACACAGAAGAATAAACCATGGTAGAAACTACCAATCCGAGGGCTGAATATTAAACACAAAAAAAAAACAAAATAAAAGAATTAAACTCTATAATTGAAGTCACACATTAGCAAACGAAAATATTTTAACAAAACCGAACAAAACCGAAAAACAACCATAAACGCGCCAGTTCTATTAAATTTTCATTCAACGCCTACACCGTGTTCAGCTAGTGTACAATAAATTGGAAGAACTCAACAAGTGTTCGACACTGAAGTGCAATTTTCATTCGATCATTGAAAATCTTATTTCTGTAACTGTACTTACAAATAGAAGAAGAAGAACTGAAAACAAAACAATCCACAACTGAAAAAAATGAAAAATAAAAAACAGAAAGAACGCCAGACGGTATCGCACCCGTATTTTTAGAAGAATCTACCAGAAGGACTAACCCTTCCCTAGAAACGCCTGTTCAATATGTTTCTGAAGAATGGGAAACGTCCTGAAATTTGGAAAACTTTATATTTTATGCCTATTTTCAAATCAGGTATGACATTCAAAACTATCTTGGAATTGCCACTATCTCTTGCGTTCCAAAACTTTTCGAATCAATTGTTAACGACAAAAACAATCAGCAAGTAAAAAAATAAAATTATGAATCAATCAATCAACATGACTTTTTTAAAGGCGAAATAAATAAAATGCTATTCACTCTGACAAATATCCTTAAGTGAATCAAAACATAAATTACAGTGCGATTTTTTTTTAATTTGGAGCATTGTTTTTGTAACTTCTGAACAGAAATGGACTCAACACAATTCACGACTCACAATATGTTTATTATTCCCAGGAAAAATTAAACAGTAAATACCAAAGCAACACACGGTGGGCCGCTTTTTCGATAAAGCCAACCTTTAATCAGCTTAAAAAAACACGCTGTTAAATTTTATTATAATGATTACGGGGAGAATAAGCTTCTGGCATCGTCATCACAATAAAAGCCCACATCAAGAGCAGCTATTGGGCAATGTAATGGATTGAATCGCAGTTGTTGTGACTTTGATGTGTTGAACTGAGTCTACCTTTGAATCCCGGAGCCAAGGCACAGTCTGCAACACAGAATGGAAATTGTGGTCTAATAGCAAATAACAGCGAATGGATGTTATCGTTTGATAGCATCGGTGGGTCCTATGACAACAGGACTCCCCATAGTAGTGGATATTGCAGGTCGAATCGATTTTTGCTGCCAAAGTAATGACATTGCGGGTGCATTCTGCTAAATCGCCCAACAGGTTTTGAGGATACAGGCTGCATACATACTAGATGTCAAAAAATCGCTTGCATCTCATCAAAATGTTGGCTTGTCACCAGTACAGAAACACAATGGGTCACCTAATACGGCGGAGGTGCAGCTGGTTATATTGACCGTGCGCGCACTTGCATCATCAAATGCATCCCATCCTATCATATTTGCAGACAATGATTACCACCATCAGGAGCCGAGGGAAAATAGGAAAAACCACCGCCTGGCTCACACAACGGGAGTTCTTCAAGAGAAGGTTAACGATCAATTATGGTGGGGCTTTGCGATGAGGCAGAAAACAACTTGCTGCTCCACATCCGACCGGAACGCGTATAATAAGTACGTATCCCAGCAGGACTACTGACGGCCGTGCAGTCTACCGATCGTCCTGGTGGACATTTCGCTAATTAATTGGCGATAAACTTTTATTCCAGGATGCGTTGCAAAGACCTTCGGGCACATGCCGTATTGTATCTGTATAATAGTAATGGTTATTGAAGACAAGCAAATGGCATATCTGGCTTTCCAGTTTTGCAGTTTTACCATCACGGCTTTTTCATTCGATATGGCGAATGCAGTTTCCGAAATGATGGGGATTGTTTTACAAAGAGATGAATCCTAGCCAACTTGGATGATATCCTGCTCGTAAATGTGCAACATTGTAACGGTTACTGCATCATAGTTGTTTTATTTTATTAATCTGACTGTTGATCGGCAAAAGAAGACTTCAAAAAACTGGGAGCCTCTCTCACATCTCTAACATCACAGCTGAGTAAACTTCAGGATGACATCGCCTCGGATATGGAGAGACTACAAGAGGAGAATAAACGAATGTTTTCCACAATTTCATCTTCGATCGACAAGGCAAACAAACAGACATCGTAGTTAGTGGCATTCCGTTCGTGGATGGTGAAGACCTGCTATCGTTTTTTCATGCATAGTGTAGAACTTTTGGCTACGTTGAGAGCAATTTCCCACTGGTGGAAATCCGTCGGCTATCAAAAGGAGCTATGTCTGCTGGCAACGTGTATATGATCTTGGTGCAGTTGGCAATCACCGTCCAGCGGAATGACTTTTACTCCCTGTATCTACACGGCCAGCCATGTCGACTCAATTTTGAGTCGTTTTTGACTCACTTTCGTCATTAGTGGAGTCACTCAAATTTGAGTAAATGTAACTGGGATTGACAAGCCGACAAATCAAAAACATCTATCGGATTTGAGTCGATGTTTTTGATTTGTCGACTTGACAATACCAGTTACATTTACTCAAATTTGAGTGACTCCACTAATGACGGAAGTGAGTCAAAAACGACTCAAAATTGAGTCGACATGGCTGGCCGTGTACGCTCTCGTTCCTAGTCACTCTCTGAGATAGGATTCTCAGTGAACAAACGAATTTACATCAATGAAAATTTGGGACCTAACATCAGATATTTACGGTCCAAGGCATTGCAGCTGAAGAAGGAAGGAAAGCTGAATGGGGTGTTCACGCGTGGAGGTATCTTGTTTGTAAAGAAAAGTGGCGAAGAGAAGGAGACTGCTGTATCGTCAGAGAGTGATTTTATGTAGCTGATCAGTTTAAACCCTTTCCTTACTAGCTTTTATAAATCCTTTCTTTCCTTTCCCTATATCCTGTGTTTTCCCCTCCTAAAAGTTTGTTCGAGTTGCTGCTGTTGCTGCTGATGCTGTTAGTGCTTCTGCTGTTGGTTTGCTTTGTTTTTGTTCCAACCTGGATCCTGCTGACTCTGGTGAAAAAAATCTTTATTAGCTGTTGTTACTGTATGCGTCAATTTTTCAGTAGAATAGTTTGTAATAGAAATGAAGAATGTAAATTATGTTTTCGAAGAAATGCTCGTATATAATTCCCTCTATATTGCTGTGTCATGTTCTTATTTTCCTAATGGCTAATAATGGCTAATGGCTACACTTCGACGAACTGGTGTATACCTGGTACTGTAATGAAATCAGCGCTATTCAATGGAAAGCTTTCTGTATGTTGTGTGAACAGCCAAAGTATTGTGCTCGTAAACTGTGTCAAATTGGGGAATTGGGGCAGATTATATTCTTTTGTTGTTTTTTTTTTGTGTGTGTGAGTGAAACATGGGTGGGCGAGTTTTTTTCTCACTCTTTTTTAACTATCAGTGGGTACTATTTTGTTAGACATGGGCGTGTTGGGCGTGGGGGGGGTGGTATTTTTATTTATATTAAAATTTTTCTTTCTTTTTATATTTATTTGAAAAAAAACAACACACCCAAAATACTGGTAAGGTGCGCGTATTGATCGTTGCAACAAAACACATTTCTTGCATGCGTTTCAGTCAACAGTTTTATCTAAGACACAGATCCTACTATTTTCAGAAATTTTGTTTTGCTATAAACTAGTTATAAGCACACACACTAAGATATTTTTGTATCGTTTCGCTTATGTTTGGACTAATAACAGAACCATCATGTAATTGTGTAAGTGTAAGCCTGAATCTGAGTGGCATAACACACATACAATATTGTTATTTTGCATCAAAATAATTCAGATTTTGATTTTCAGCGATCGGTCGTCAAGCTGGAGAAATCGTGAGTTTTTCACGTAAATTCAATCCGTGACGTGATCAAAGATTTTGCTCCGCGAGGCGCAGTAATTGTCGATCCGGAGCCTTCGTTGGCACTGACAGTTTTGTGGTTCCACGCGTGATTGGGATAAATAATCCAATCGGAAAAAAGAGATTAAAAGTTAGCATATTAGAAGATTGTGATTCTGTAAGAAATAGCTGACGTAATTTATTTTTGCAGTGCTAGTTATAAAAATGTTTAAAATACATGGGTTAATTTTTTTTGCATTCAAATTGTGTGTTATTTTTACACCTCGTGTGTTATTTTTGCGTTACCCGGAAATTTTTAATACTTATATTCAGCAGTTGTTTCTTCCAGAGGACATCAAATTTTTATCAAACTGCTACCGAAACCAAACTACGGTCATCACAGCATCACAAGTTTCTGATTTATCTTCATCTTCATCTTCATCTTTACCTGCTACTGTCCTGTGCCTTCAATAAACTTTTCTGCTCCGTGATCCTTATGTTTTTCACATGTACAAAGTGAGTGCTTAAATGGGACATCTGTTTACGATGTGCGATCCTAACGATAAAGTGGTCAGTACTATCAATCTTCCGGAAAATTCAAGCAAAAATACTGGTTTGGTATGTTGTGAGAGGAGGGATATTTGGTGATCGCAGACTTGGTGAGGACGTTCTTTTTCAATTTACCTTATCTGTTACCTTATCATATTTTTCATTCTTAGGTTTTATCAGATCTTCAAATGGGATTGGGTTTTTTTGTTTGTTTTCTTTTCAGAAAGTGCGTAATGGTGCTATAATCTTCCTGAAAAAGGTTGAGAAATTGTGCTCGTTTACCAACAATAAAAACAATTAAGTGAATGTGCAAAATGCTTGGCGTATAAGCTTGAATACATTGGGCAAATATATGTAGTGTGTATATAAAGTTTGGTTTAGTTGTTTCGCTCCCAACGGCTTATCTTATTTACATTGTTTTTCGTTTGGTTCAATAGAGGAAGTTGATATCGAAAGAACTTACTCGTAAAACATTAATCCAGCTGGAGTGACCAAAAACAGTTTAAGCAAATTAACAAATTTTAATTAAAATATGCTGACCTTTTTATTGAATTGAGTCTGGGCAATAGCCCATCAAATTTACATAGGATAATAGATTATTAGTTCATTGGATGAATTTAATAATTTTGGTCGTTACGTTCATGGGAATATAACGGAAAAAATAGAATTTGCAACGAGTAACGGATTTTTTAAACAACAAACGTTTATCTTAAACAGTTTACCAATTGATAATATCCACCATTTTATTCGTACATTTAGATTATTTGAAGAATAACAAGGTGATGATAATTCTGCCAGAATTAAGGCAAATCTAATCATTTATTCATGCTATACTTCTAAGATTTATTTTCCTAGGACAGGACATTTGAATGAACGTTAAAATTTTAAAATTGTTTTTATTTTGATGATAAGTACGACAATATGAACTAAAACTGGTATTACAGAAGCTCATAATTTTCCTCTATAAAGTCAAACGAAATACTTATCCTGCATTCGACAATATTCATTTGATAACCGATTATAATTTTTTTTAGTACTTCGCGCACAAATACAATGAAAATCACAGGTAAAAAACACTTCCGAGAAAAAATTCAACTTGAAAAATCACAATTTCTGTGCAACGAAAGAAAAAAAAGCTTCACAGCTCTCCCTTTGTACACCACGTGGTGAGCGCATCTGAAATTACATGTCAGCCACTCACGCGCGCATACGCGTTAGCTTCGTTCGTTGCTTCTGACCAGCAAATGGCCGTTTTCTACATTGCACCGGTTTTCTTTTTTCTCTCTCCACCCTCTGTCAATAGTCAGAATCCCCCGCTGTGAGGCGACTCTATATCGACTTCAAAACTGCCTATAATCATCAATTCACTCGCGACAAGGCGGAAAAATACTTTATTTTAATAATATGTCCGCGTGGCACAATACTAATAGCAATAAAAAATACAACTCCACAGTATATTACCCGGATTGTTATATGAAAAATGTTATATTCACTACAATACTCAACTCATATTCAATGGTGAATATCATTTGAATATTCCGATATTCTACTATCATGCCCCAGATGTTAAAGTCAATTTATAAAAATAATCAAGCACACCATCTTCCATGATATTTTGAAAATCAGCTTCTGGAACGTGTTGTCGGATAATGAATCGCATTGAGTTGAAATAACTATTTACAGCTTAACTAACTAGAAACAAACAACTCTATCGTCTGGCTACAATATACCTTGTAGGTACGAAAACCTAACCACTAGAACTACGGTGATATACAATTTCACTTGTTTATGAACCTTTTCCTACTTAAGTTTCTTTTCTAATTAGAAATCAAACTTCTAGTTTGATTCATCTAGTTTATTATGGTTTTACGCAATGTCATTCAAACCAGAGTCTCGAAGAAAATTAATTCTCACCTTGAGTGTTATATCAACAGTGGTTGTCAGTGAGGGTTGTCAAGCGTAATTTTTCACGGAATTTAAAGAAATTCTTGGAGCAAGGTTCCAGCAACTAAATAATGAACTGAACTCTTAAATTACCAAAAGTTTTTGTTTTTTTTTATATAGGTCCTATGACCAATACTACATTAAACTGCTTTCAACTTCAATTTCGTATGGACTTGAAACTCCATACCACCATCCCAAAACTTGTTTTAATATCCAAACAAACCTCCATTAATTTGGACCATTCCACAAATTTCCAAATACCCTATGGTTTTGTTCGGACATATGAAGAGCTTGATTGATCTAGAACATCTTTTAAATACATGTCGTATTTTTAAGCATAGGATTTTGAACCTGAATTTGTTTTATGCAAAATAAAAGTTCACTTGTTTGATTTGAATGAAAAGACATAAACTTCAAACCAAGAACACACTTTTATACCTAATGGTTTGAAAAAGGTTTTTTTTTAATTTTTTAATTTTTATTATCACGACACTACTTTCAGCTAAACATTCAGCTTAGGCTGTAATTCAAGAATTTGATTTGTGTAAAACAAAAGATCGCTTGTTGTGTTTGATAATCTGAAGATATAAATTCCAAAGAGCTCTTGGATAACCTAGGACAACCTTTTACCACCACTTTTAGCCTTTAGCGATACACATATATTTATGTGTACCACCTATAATGCGGCTTAAGCGATCTGAAAAGGTGAATATAATGTTCTGAGCACAGTGTTACATCGCTCGAACAGATTTTGTTTTACAGAAATGATTATAAAACTGACAATACGTGTGAATCGAACCGTATCGCCTGATTGATTGGTTACGCAGCTAGCCGCACGACCACTAACCTCACAAGAAAGCATGAGCTCTAGTAGAATATCTTTAAAAATCTGGGATATGCGTGATATGCGCTCAGTAGGATTTCGTTGCGATGAAAATTTTTTCACTTCCCAGGAATTATGGAGCCTGTTTTGGGATGGTCAATGTAGTCTTAAAATAAAGTATGAGATCTACTGAAAAATCTATCAAGTTCATATGATTGTGATATGTCACTGAATTTTGTTGAAATGCTAATTCTACCACTTCCCCATTTTACCTTTAAACCTGTTCTGGGTCATCATATGACCCAAGAGAATCGAAAAGATCACATAAGCACATATGCCCATGAGGGACAACTTTCTATCAACTATACATAATCCAAACAATAGAATAAAAGTACGGAAATTGAAAACCTAATTATTTGCAAAAATAATTCAACTTATAAATGAGAACTTTGAACATTAAAGCTTTTTTGTATATATAATTTAAATATTCATCACATTGTAGTTTTTATGAATTATAGTTCATTTTGGATTAGACTAAGATATTTAGATTGAAATTGTATATCATTCTTCTCTGCTGTACTTCATAGTGGGCTGTTTTTATTTTTCAACAAATAATCAGTTGCACCAGAGCTTCGTTTTCCATCGTAGCATTCAATTCATCATACTCCATACATTCAATGGCAACATACTCCGCATCGGAATCCTTCAGCAAGCCGTTCCGATTAAAATGGTTAACGCCGTGGACCTCTTCCCCCACAAAATCGACTCAGTTTTTTTGAAAACTGTGTGCTCAACAATTTTCAACATCAGCTTATTCTCGCTGTAAATCTTCTCACTATCCATTGCCCTAAAAGTAGAAAAAACGAGAAATAAATAAATTTGTGTTTGCCTACTACAGCAATTGATTCCGTTCATCAAAAATACTTACTTCTGCTGCTGCGATCTTACCACTGGAGAACTGAAAAAAAAACATTCAAGTTTTTTCCAACAAAACAGTTAGGTTGATTTGACAGTTCTAGAGCAATAGTTGAAAAGTGTTTGATTCGAAACGTAAACAACTAACTTGACCGCCGTATTCTCGAAAATCAAGAATTCAATAGAAACAATTTTATTTTTTTGAAAAAATATCTTTAGCGAGTTAAATAGCTAGATTCCTATAATTCAATGAATCGTGAAAAATACCTAATTAAAGTGATGGTTCACATTTTGAATATGCCTTTGTGACTTGACGATCTAGAATTTGTTTACCTCAGTAAAGAAAATACAAGCGTGCACACATACGCAAGAAAAAAGCTAACTAATACATACGCATGAAGCGCTCAAAATTCACTAACACATTCTCAGCTCGCAACATTATTTATCACACACTCATACATATACAAGAACGAACAAAACGATATTTTTTATGGCATGTGTGAATAGGAGTTGTTGTCTCCACTAGCGCAGTTTTTGATACTAGGCCGACGATCAATTGTTGTATTACGGCATTCATAATACAACAGTTGTGAGTCTTTCTATCACCAGTGCAGCAAAAACCGTCAACGACTATTTTGGGTGCAGGAGCTACCACCACAGAATAAAGACTGTATTCGATGAAATTTGGACACACGCAATTGTCTGTAACTTTTTAGCGTGTGGGTAAAAATTATTGAAATTTTAACTGAATATATTTCATTGTGTTGAGTCAATTGTGTAATGAGTTTCGTGAAAATCGGTCGAGTGATTTCAGTGATGGCTTCGAATGAAGAAATAGTGCGCCAACAAATTTTGGGCACTCACTTCGAAAACCCAAACGCTTCTCATCGATGGATCGGAAAACAGCTCGGAATCGCACATTCAACCGTATCTCATGTGATCAAAACGTTCAAGGACCGCAAGACAACCAAGCGGAAAAATGGTAGTGGCAAAAAACGTGGCACATCAAATCCGGAGAAGGCCAGGATGGTATTGAACCAATTTAAGCGTTATCCCAACATTTCGATCAGGGATGTTGCGAAAAAGGCGAAAGTTTCAGTTTGTTTTGTGCAGAAAACAATGAAACGTTATGGATTACATGTGTACAAGGTCCAAAAGGCACCGAACCGGAGCGATAAACAGAACTCGGTGACCAAAACTCGTGCAAGAAAACTGTACAGGGAGTGGCTCACAAAACCGTTCTGCATTGTGATGGACGATGAGACCTACATTAAAGCTGACACCAAACAAATGCCAGGACAGGAACACTACGTCGCCACCTCTAAGTTGGCCGTTCCGGAGAGTGTACGGAAGAAGAAACTGTCGAAATTCGCCAAAAAATTCCTTGTCTGGCAAGCGATCTGCGGATGTGGCAAAATGAGTCAGCCCTTCATCACCTCTGGGACCGTCAACGGACAAATCTACAAGGACGAATGCATCCAAAAACGACTTCTGCCCTTCTTGAGATCTCACGATGGCCCGACACTGTTTTGGCCGGATTTGGCATCTTGCCACTATGCCCGGCCCGACTTAGACTGGTACAAAGATAATAATGTAGTTTTTGTACCAAAAGACGTCAACCCTCCAAACACTCCGGAACTTCGCCCAATTTAAAAATTTTGGGCAATCATGAAGGCAACGCTCGTTAAAACTCCAAAACTGATAGAAAATGAACTTGAACTAAAGAAAGTGTGGTTAAAAGTAAGTAAGCAAGTCGGTCCTATCATTGCCCAAAATTTGATGAAAGGGGTCAAGGCAAAGGTGCGGGCATTTGGGTTGGGAGAAGAGGTTCAATAAACCAATGATGTCAAAACTTAACCATTTAGTAGTACTTTATTTCCAGAAAGTTTGAAAAGAATCGGGTTCAAGGAAAAGTTTTGGTGACCTATTTTGTGTGTCCAAATTTCATCGAATACAGTCTATATATTACCATAGAGGTTGCCATTCAAAATGAAAAACTGATGATAACTGCATTTTACAATCCTCCTGAAATTGACTGTTCAAATACAATAAAGTACTTACTGTCTACTTATGGTTTTTCCTATAAGTATGTTTTCTTTATGGGTGATTTCAACACGAATCTGCTAAGCAGTCTTTCAGCTGAGTCTGCCAGACTTCGTAACCTGATGACTACTCATTCCTTAAACAGCTTAGGTAATGAACCCACGTTCTTTCACAGAAATGGAGCGTCGCAATTGGATTTAATCTTAACGAATGAACCATCAAAAGTGTTGAGATTGAAGTACCTGTATTATCCA
Organism: Aedes koreicus; assembly: GCA_024533555.2. Lineage (NCBI taxonomy): Eukaryota > Metazoa > Arthropoda > Insecta > Diptera > Culicidae > Aedes > Aedes koreicus. The sequence continues at coordinate 200,609 of JAHHFK020003050.1, forward strand.
ACGACGACTTAATTTTTGCATCCCTTGATTTCAGTTTCATACCTTCTCCCAAAATGATCGAATATCGTGATTATAATGCCATGCCAATTGATTCGTTGGTGGAAGCTTTTAATTCAGTTGACTGGAGTCATAGGCGTAGCCAGGATTTCAAATAGGGGGGGGGGGGGGGGGGCGAGTTTTTTTTTAGGGGAGAGAGAGAGAGAGAGAGAGAGAGAGAGAATTACATCGTCTCCAACCAGTGGGTGCACATACTGAACAATTAACATTAACGGACACTTAACGGACAATACAACGCCCGGTGGACCAGTAGAGTAGGGTCATTTTCATGTTCCGACAGATGGAGCGGGAATGGAGCCCTATTTATGTGACATTACGCCTGAATGCTGGTGGATTATCTTCTCTACTCTCACCCAAAGTATTTGACAATACCCGTCCGTTTCTTGCAACAAGATTAAACAATTCTAGGCTTGTTCTGGAATAAAAAAAAACGATTTTAAAAACTTTCGATTTTTCCCATGTTTTTAAATCAAACCACATTGAATGCCAAACATTTAACGGGTCATGTTGAATTATGGAGAGTGTGAGCTGTCATGTTGGGTCATGTTGGATTTTTGTACAGAATAACCACCGAATTTGTTTGCAGTTTGTACTGAAAATGTACTTTTCATCCGCGACCCTCTCACCCAAAGCAACACAGAAGAAACACCGTTTTTTACTCACCATGCTCACACCGTTTGAATAGATTATATTTTTTTAATGGTTGTTCAAATAATAAGTGATTAGCTTTTAACAAACATACATTTTGAGTTTTGGTGGTTTATAGCTTATGGTTTGTGTCCCCTTTGCTCACCTTTGGTATAATTATTTTATCTGATATTTTCTAAACAGGAACATCAAACATAACCTTTTAAAACGACGTAAGTAACAAATGTAATCAAGCTGTGTTTTTTGTGCTGAATTGTTGCTACTTGCATTCTCAACACATGAGTAGTTAGTAAA
>JAHHFK020003051.1:0-110000 GCA_024533555.2 Aedes koreicus
ACATTTCTCTTAGACTGAGAGAAGTCTATAAATGTTAATGTGCACTTTTCTTATGTTTGTTAGCATGTTATTCAAATAAATACTCTAGAAATTACAGAAAAAATTAGGTGATTGTGAACGGAAATGTTTGTTGTTTCAACCGTTTTCGTTTGTTTCTTTCAAACAACAATCCAGTTAAAATCATACTAAAATTTGTTTGAAACATAAGTGTTGGTAGAATCAACCAACAAATCTGTTTGTTTTCGTAGCTGTCATAATGAAACAACCAACAAGGGGAAGTTCAAACCGATGTCAGTTGAACTTAACTGCTCAATTCCCGATACAATTACTCAAAATTTTAGTTTAATTTAAACACCATAGGTAGTCAAATCAAACTAATACGATGTTTGTGCTCAAATTCCGGTTAAATGAAACTAGAATATGTTTGAAATTCCGGTTAAATGAAATTCCGGTTGAATGAAACTAGAATATATTTGCGTTTAACAATCTTTTTTTCTCAGTGTAGCTAAGTTAAATATTTTTTCAGTGTATATTATTTGGTAGTTACCATTTTAAGGCTTTCGATACTGCAGCGTTTTTTCTGCGATGCGTTTTTATTCGCGTCGATTTGTGCGTTCCCATAAACCGCCATATAATCTCATTGCGGAGATTTTTTCGCTGCGATTTTTCGCTGTCGCGGCGGAAAAGAACGCGGCAGTCTGCAGAACCTTTTAAATTGTCTCAAAAATCTTCAATGTGATCCTACGGGACTAGAATTTTAGCCAGCGATTTCTATTGTCTGTTCTTTATTTTTTACATTGCAATTTTTTTTGCACAAAACAAAAATGTGCATCTCTGGATTTTAGAGAAAAAGTGATGGATAATATTTTCCATCAAAGTTTTTGCATAGGCCTAACGTATTTGTATTTTAAAATAAATACTTAACACATTTTTTTATTGCTCATCTTTAAGTCCAATCGATTGAAGTCGAAGGACAACATTAGAACCATCCCCCTATGTCTTCACGCAGACTTGGCGTGACATTTCGTTAGCCTGTATTGATATCGACGGTGCTACCGATTTAAACTTTTTGTTCATTCCGTTGTCATTATCATGCTTTGTGCTACCGCCGAAAATCGAACAAAACATTCGACAACAAAGACTCTTGCATGGATAAAACTCTCATCAGAACTGCACAAGCAGTTGATTTTACACCAATTTTAAGAGGCATCAGTTCCACTTCAGACATCAACCCGAAACGACACTTCAACAATGAATTCAGCTTTGACTTGCTTCATACTGGTGCTGGCCGCTGCAACAGCTACCTCCGTAAGTGAATCGATGGATAATTGTTGAACCAGTGACGAAAACTTATAGATTTTTAATTATGTTTCTCCAACAGACCACCTACAACAAGGCACAGACCAAGGCAATTGATGCTGTGGGTAAGGAATGTTTGGGCACTCTGAACATCTCCGAAGACTCGGACGTAATCGATCGAGTTCGCTACAACCGAGGTGTCGTCAAGGATGATGAAACAATGGTAAATTTCGTTTTACTCATCCCTTACGGTACGATTCTGATTCTGCAAATAAAAATAATTAACTTTTCAGAAATATATGGCGTGTATAACTGAAATGCTTGAGTGGGTGGATGGAAATGGAAATCTCAACACATCACCAATGATTGGCTTCTTCTCACAGAATGCGGAACGTGATTTAGTGGCAGATGTGTTCGACAAGTGCGCCGACTCTTACGAAGGGTCTTCAGTAGGGGAAAAGATGTTTAACTTCCATGCGTGTTATTTCCAAAAGAAGAAGTTTTAAACGGCCCTGACGTATATTGTAGAGAATAATTGAACAGTTTCCGCTATTTTAGAATAAAGATGACTACTTGCTTGTAAAACTCAATAATATCTGATCAGTTTTATTTATATGAGAAATCCGAACCTTCAAGAGAACATGGAAAGGTTCAGTGTTAAACTAAATTGGGCTCGATTCGTGAATAAGCACATGAACACGAGATGTTTGCATGTTGCATCGACACACGATTGTTGTCTTAAGGTGGATTGATCTGGGAATGAATATTCTCATTGAGTTGATCATCTAGTAAGAGAAATCAAATTTGTGGGGTTTTTGGGAAACCAAAATTTGGGAATGCCGGGGAGTGAAACAAAAAAAAAAAATGCAGGGGGGGAAGGGTTGTTTGTTGTTTGGGGTTTTGCGAGAGGGGTTTCCGAAGTAAGTGGGGGGGGGCCTGGGGAGGACAAGTTTTGTTTTTGGGGGGGGGGGGTTATTTTTTTTTTTTTTAAAAAGCCGGGTCCGTTTTTTTTGTTTGGGTGTGGGGGGGGTTTTTATTTTTTTTTTTGGTTCTTTTTTTTTTTTTTTTTTTTTTTTTTTTTTCTTTCCCTATAATTAGGGTATGTGTCCCTTAACTCAGCCTATTATGCAATGATCGATTACATTTTTTATGATAACTCATAAAGTTTTTAAGCTGTAAGCGACATTCAACTAGTACGACACTTGCTAAGATAAGTTTGATAAGACATTTGGTAGTATGTTTCACGAAAAGTTACACAACTCTTTTTATAAAGTCAGAAACATTCGAGTGATATGGATTTAATGTCGGTCTATGTGCACCAAATTGGGTCTATTCATGGATGCAACTTCGTCCCATTCGATGGACTTATTACTAAATGCAGTCTTTGTACGGTTTTTTTTTTCAAATTTTATGAATTAAGGCATTGCTAGCTGTATTTGATTTACTAAATACAACATTTCACAAAACAAACTTAAGTAAAACTGCCTCGAAACACTTAAGTGATGTTCATATATGATTTATCAGCTATTCAATGATGAAAACATTATAATTCACTGTACAATGATTTCGTTCCTTCGGTTTGTGTTTAGATGAGCCACTTGAATATAAACAACCGCAAATTCATGCATTTCCACTTGAAATTTTACCAATAACAACCTTTCTACTATGTTATTGATACAACAGTCCATAGTTGGGAACATACAAAAAAATATGTCCCCAACATTGGGTCTATGATTTTCTTGTAAAATCATTGTTATTTTAGCTATGTGAACAGTAATTTTTTAACGTGTAACTATTTTCTGCACATCCAGACTGCATTACTTGCTTTATCGATTCAATTCAGCCAAATTTAGATCACTTGAAGATCGTGTAGATCATCTGTTCAGCTTAACCAGTGAAATCATGATGCCCCAAAAGTTCAAGAAATCGACAATTACGCGGAAGTGAACAACTATAAGTTACCTAATATTGTCTCAGTTGCTTCGGATAACATCGGTCATCCTAATAGCAACATGATTTTGTTGATTATCGCTAAATTAATTACATATTTGGTACATAGGCCGAATGAAGGAGCTAGGCTTACATTACATCCCCTTACCCTATATATCAATCCCATATGGAAAGCGTAGGCATGGAGAAAACAGTAGTGAAGTTTCAAATTGAAATTTCTTTGTAAATCTTTGAAAGTTCACAAATCAATGAATCAGTTTCAATTCTTAAAATCAGTTGTAACGAAACTTGCATTAGTGGAAAATGTAGTAACTCAAAACCAGGGACCTGGTGGGCTGTCATTTTCCTGTAGTTAACATCTCTTACAACCAAACCTCAAAAGATTCATTGTTTGTCAAGGTCAAGTTCCCGAAGAAGGTTTTCCTGCGACCAATCATCAGTAGGGGAGCAACGTAGAAGCACTGTTCTTTTCCTCAGGACTTGCTGTGAATTGGGAGATTTACAGTACCAAATGCCTGCCGGAAGTGGAAACTTTCATCCGGCAGCACCGAGCAAAAGAGTACACACTTTGATTTTTTTTACAGAAATTTGTAAAATTTTACCGAATTCTCAACAGCTGAACGTTCGGTAATCCGATTTAATGGATTTCGGTGAAATTTGACAGTTGTCTGTAAAAAAGAAGCTAAGTGTGGACTCACTCGCTCGGTGCTGCGGTAATCCGTTAAATTGGAACGTTCTAGCTGTTGAGAATTCGGTAAAATTTTACAGATTTCTGACAAAAAATCTGAGTGTGTATGTAGTGTTTTGGTCGGACCTAGCATCGGCCGACTTCGCCTAAAGGCCATTGGAAGTGATGGACCACCTGAACATCACTGTGGTACCGAAGAACGTGAACCCTCCCTAGCTGCGAAAAACAGCTGATCGAAAATACGAAGAAGAAACTGTAGAATACACAGGAAAAAGTAATGCATTTTAACATGTTCCCTCCTTCAATTGCAAGCCAAGCAAGCGTAAACAACGAAATTGTTCACAAACTTTCATATAACATACCTGGTAAATGGCTCAAATTTACGTCAGAATTTGCAACAAATCTAATATTTATGTGCATTAGAAAACGCAGAAAATTACATGATTCTTTCAAACTGTGTATCCCAGCATCGTTCTTTTCTACGACTATGGCCAAGATCCCGGCTAACTGCCGTAAAGCCGTTGGTCAGGGTGGGTTAGAATTTGTGTAAAATGATCATCATATTTGATGAGATTTTCAACAATCATTTGAAATAATTAAGAGGTATGATTCTCAAAAAAATATGTGACTACAATTTCCATGGAATCTTAAGATCGAACAAATACAGAGCTGATTGAAATTTTTGAAATAAACTTAAAAGAAGTTTAAGACTGATTTCAAAATTCCCCCGAAGATCATGCAATAATATGCACAGCAGCCAGAACCATCGAGATTAAACGTTCTTTCGTCGGAAAAAATCACTTCGACCCATTCTGCCTTACAATCAATGTGCTGCTTGCTACTTCAGGGTGAGGTTGGGTTTTTGGCTTTTTTCTTGTTAACCAGATGTCTAGATCCTTGCAAAATTTGAGCGAAACGGCTCACCGTTATGGGAAAGTTAAGTTCCTGCTTTATTTTCGATGCATTGAACTTTTCAGTCTTACCATGCTGTATAATACGGTTCCGTTCTCGATTGTAGAGTTTGGAGTTTTATCTTTCGGATGCCATATTTTACACCTTTCTTCGGGAATTTTCTATCACTGTCCTTCCTCCATGATTCTCTAGGTAATTTCTCGGTTACTTAAACCGATATCCTTCCATTTGAGGATCAATCTCCGCTATGATTTGTCCAAGAACTTTACCTTCCGCATCGTGGTTGAAAAGCGTCAACAACACAATATTGCTATGCAGGTTATGGTTAAGACACAAGCTCTTAATACGCTCATTCGGATTTACCCAAAATTGAGTAACTTTGACCCATTTTCATAAAACAGGCTGAAACTTCAAACCATGGGTAAGACGATTTACGAAAGTGGTCCAATCCTTAAGCTGTTAGTCTACTGTTTGTACAATGGACAAATATTTGTACTTACCTGAGAGACGTGTTTATAAACTAAACTCAGTCGGACTATGCCAAATATTTGTCCATTGTACAAACAGTCGGGTCCTCCCTTAGCTCAGTCGGTAAAGGCGCAGCTACAAAGCAACACCATGCTGGAGGTGGCTGGGTTCGATTCCCGGTCTGGTTTAGGAATTTTTCGTAGAGGAAAATTTCTCGACTCCCTGGGTATGCCCTGGGTATAATAGATTTATATGCTATGGCATATGATTGTACTTGCCACACAATTATATTAATGCAAAAATGGTACTTGGCATCGAAAGCTCTCAATTAATAACTGTGGAAGTGCATTTAGAACACTAAGTTGAGAGCAAGCAATAAGCTAATTGTGAAAGCAATAAGCTTGAAATGCTAAAGAAGAAGAAGAACAAACAGTGTACTAGTTGGGACGTTTTTTTTTCACCCCGGTGCCGGTGCGGTATTTTCCATACAAAAAAAAAACTAAAGTTTAACGTCGTCGATAAGTACCCGGGAGCGCGTACTGGCCATGGCCGTCATCCTGGATCTATCGGTTTACAAATGAGCGTATTCGTATTTGAACATGTAGTCCAAACTGTTAAACTTTGTTTTGAGTGATATTTACTAATGACAATTAACGAGTTCAGATCGACGGTGATGAAATCGAGGTAGTAGGCGAATTCGTGTATCTGGGCTCATTGGTGACCGCCAATAACGACACCAGCAGAGAAGTACAAAGGCGCATTATGGCTGGCAATCGTGCCTACTTTGGACTCAGAAGGACGCTAAGATCGAACAAAGTTCGCCGAACCACAAAGTTGACCATCTACAAGACATTAATTCGACCGGTAATTCTCTACGGCCACGAAACATGGACATTGCTAGTGGAGGACCAACGCCCCCTTGGAGTCTTTGAACGTAAGGTACGATTTACGGTGGAGTACAGATGGAAGACGGAACGTGGAGGAGGCGAATGAACCACGAATTGCACCAGTTGCTGGGAGAACCTCTCATCGTACACATCGCAAAAATCGGTCGACTACGATGAGCTGAGCGTGTCGTAAGAATGTCGGACGACAGCCCTGTGAAAATAGTTCTCGAAAACGAACCGACAGGTACAAGAAGAAGAGGCGCGCAACGAGCAAGGTGGATCGATCAAGTAGAAGGCGACCTGCGGACCCTCCGCAGACAGCGAGGCTGGCGAGGTACAGCCATGGACCGATTACAATGGAAACAACTTCTGTGTACAGCAGAGGTCACGCCAGCCTTAGTCTGATTGGTAAGTAAGTAAGTTACTAATGCCTTAATTTTATTCTTCAAGCAACAAAAAACGCTTCATTGTTTGTGGAGAATGACTTCTTATATCGTATTATTTCAATGAAAAGTTACGTTAAAACATCATCATGGACAAGTTTTCCGATGTGTGAAAGTTGAAACAAAGTGGCAGCAACGTTGGTGGTCTTATAATCAAGAAGAAAGAAGCAGACAAGGACGTCTTCAAGAAACCGAAACTATCCTTGTTAGGGTTAGACAGACTAGCAGCAACACAGAGGGCTCGAAAGCAACAGGCGCGACTGTCGTTCAAAGATTCAGACGGGAATGATTTGGACGATGAAGATACTTTCAGAGATTACTCCGAGAGGCGTGACCGCAATAAAGAATTTTACTCATCGTCGTCGTCATCTAAGAAGTATCGAGCAAGTGTGGTGGAAACTCCATCATATACCGGAGGTGTACTGCCGTTCTACGCATAATTGTCCCATGTTCTATGGGTTTCCCTTTATTTATGGGACAGTTTTGCTTATAACGGCAGTGTAAGTGAAGCAGCAAAGAAACGGTTTGATGAGCGCTCAAAGGAAAAGGCTTGTATGTATGCATCGACTAAATCTAAGAAGGATCACGACAGAGACGACAACGATGATGATCTTAGGCGACACAAGTTTTCATCTAGCAGTTCCTGGAGCCATCGTGGAGAATCAACGTATCGAATCCCGGGCTATATTATTAATCAATAAATTTAATTGTAGGTGATTTTTATAAGGTTCGTTTTATTCATATACCCAAAACGTCAGAATCTGTACGCAGTTGAGTAGTGTACTTATACTCGACAGTCGAGTATAATTACACGAAACTGAAGAAGTCTGCACATTGTAGACGAAATACGCGTATCTGTCAAGATAAACAATAAAGGTAGTTGGAATTAAATGGAAATTACTAATCTTTCTTATAATTTTCATGTTAATAATATGGTTCTAGAATTGATATTTCTAATGGATCCTAAAATGACATCAGATCTGAGATTCGAGTGATAAAGCCCCATGTTATAACTCAGGAATATTTCACCAAAAAAAAAAGAAAGAAATACAGGTATTTCTGATAATTCCTAGACATTTTCAAACTAATTATGCAGACTGTCAAGAAAACAATCTGGCATCACTGGATTGCACACAGTGTGACAGCTTCATATATGATATATAACTCCAAATGATCGATTCAATAAGCAGCCAGAAAATGTTTGAGCAGAAAAATTATCTAGTAAAACCTCGCATTACGTGCCTGATGCGAGTGCTTGTCAAGCTCCCGATCTTACTTTCTCAGAGATTAATTGATAGTTTTTGGTGAATTAAAAAAAAACTGGACCAAATGGACAGTAATGATCACTTGAAGATGCGATGGGGAATCATTGCCCGGATATTTCCAAATGTAGCACGTAGTAAAATGTTTCTTGTATTCTATAACTAAACGTGATAGAATTGAGGAAACGAGTGGAAACCCATCGGGAACGATCTCTCATATGCATCCGTCGAACCCTTCTGAACGACCGTTGTAAGAATATCACCACGAAAATTTCACATGCGCATAGCATGTTACTAATTACTAATGCTTTTTCTCCTTTCTCCTGTTCTCTTCCCTATTCAATGACCGCGAGCAATACCACATGACACCGTGCATACCCATTGGCCATCATAAGCCTTCGCCTAAAGTCTGCTCTTCAAAACTAGAAACACCGAGCAATAAGTAAAAAACGGTTTATAACCCTAACCAATTTTACTTTCAGCCAAATTATCTAACACAAGGTAAGCAATCAAATGACCACAACAAAATATACTAAATATACATGACAAAACATACCCCCCGGTATAGCGGGGAAAGGGAGGGACTATCAGGGCACCCAAGTGAAACGATTTGGATAGGAAGCATGGGGCCGAGAAAGTGGGGGGAGGGGGGGGGCGCCCCCAATAGGCGAAGGGGGGGGGGGGGGAGGAAGAACGTGGAAAGAGATCTAACGCGGGGGGGAAAATAACATATAACGGGGAAAAGGAGGGACCATCAGGGCACCCAAGTGAAACGATTTGGATAGGGAGCATGGGAGCCTCCTCCCTATTGTTAACATTTCGCGGAACGAGGGCGGGCTCTTCAACCCCATCTATTGGGTTTATTCTGTCAATCGAGGGCTCGATTCTAGTGCTGTCTGTGTGAACTTGCTGTTGGAAGGAGATTCTCTTCTCTATATTCGCGGGTTTCGCGTAAGTGTCTCTGATTACGGGGCCGCACAAACGTGTTTGGCCCTTCATAAGGAGCTCGATGATCACAAACAACAATAGAATCCTGATCAAATCGTTTTTCAGTTTATTCCACTGCTATGGAAAGTTACCTTGCTACAATAGATGGTAGTATTACATCATCATCGTCATCATCATTAAATAAAATTCATATGGTTATAGTATATCAACGATACACAAAAGATGGATGCCACATTTATTTACCCGGGTGTGACCCCGGAGTAATGGTGAACATGTATACCTCTCACATCTAAGTCATGAGTTCAAACCTCACCTCGGACAAGTCACAAAAATACCCAGAAGGTGTTTAAGTAACTACGATGCGAGATGAACCAGCCCATGGCTGAAAATCTCGAGGATGATGAAACAAAACAAAAAATACCCTTCCATGTGCATTTTTTTTTATTCATGGTTGAAATTGTGTTAAAACTTGAGCACGTTGTCCTGTTGGCAAATTTGGCCCACTGCAAACGCATGTTGGCCGAATATACGCCCATCAAATTAAAAAAAAAAAGAAGAAATTCGGTGGGAGATCATCTTTTGTTTTTTAAAACAAAAGCGGTCAACATTTAAAATTTCACGCGTTATCATATCGTAGCTCTTGAATTGAAGTACCAACTGCTAAGATAAATTGAACACATTGAGATCACATATAAATGTAGCGTTTCTCCACTATTTATAGGCTAATAATAGCTAGGGCCACGGGAAAATTTCCTATCGGAAAGTTCTCCTGGACCGAACATCCAGCAAAGTAAAACCAGCGGCTGGATAGTCCTGAAGAAAATGAATATATTTTTTGGCCCAGGAAGTACTAGCTCACCGGTCCCAAGTTCTATCCCAAGCTTAATGATTCGCCCCTAATAACGTAACTCACAACCAACATACCATCAAATATTCTATCAAAACAAAGCCAAAGTACCGAAAGGTACTGAAAACCGCAAGAGTGTAAAGCAAAGTGCAGACTGCAAGGTGTACTTCGGACTTAGGGGTTCTACAACAGTGAACCAATTTCAAATCGCTAGTTTCATATTGATTGTTGGTAAAACCACGCCCTCTACGATCTAGCAATCTTAGAACCATCAATTTGATAGAATAAACTGTTTTACCACAATTACTTCAACTAAACAAATCGTCGGCTTGGAAACCGCACATGTATGAGTGCCAGTCTCTACACCAACCCCCAACAAAGTATTAGGAGTCTTCAATCAATGATTTGTATAACGTTGTTCAAATAAAATCACCATTACCTGCCTGCTTCGTTATAACGTCTTTTCTATATTTTCACTAAAATCACACCAATGATTACAAGCGTTACAATCTAGTCCAACAATATATCAATGCTCCAAGGTGACTAAGAACACAACACTGTAAAATCTGTCATTTATTTACTTGAATTAACTTAAATATCAAAAGTCTTATTCTTGAACACACATCTAATGTAGTTGTAAGCCTTATCCTCCTGGGTGGCACCTTTCGGTCTGAAGCACTTTTCAACAAATTCGCGCACCTTCTCGGAATCGTATTTCGGCGACATGAACTCAACCACAGCCTCCCGATTGATAACTCCTTCCGATTCCCATAGGCCCAAACCAGTGAGTAAGCAGTTGATATATTTCTGGAAGTTGCGAACCAATTCTTGTACAAACTTTCTGCATTTCATTAGAACGCCTTATTTACCTTGGTCACTTTGTCATCCACCAAGTTTCGATTGTACACCACACGTTCAACCAAATCCGAATCGAACGGGATGTCTAGTTTTCGATAGCACTGTTTGGTCACTTCCATTATATTTGCCATTTGCAGTTTACTGTAGTCGGCCTAAAATGTGTGAATTGTGCAAGTGACTGGTTACCGAAAGCAGTAGCTCTACTTACCGTGCAGATGCCGAAGGCAAAAACTGAAATTAGGATGAGAATCTTCATCGTTTCTTCTTGAAATGGTTTACAATGGTTGAGAAGGTAATGCAGATTGAATGCATCAGCATGATGGAAGTTTGCTTTTATGGAGGTTTTAAAAATTCGTTAAATTTTGGAGCTGGCTTATCTTCAAAAGGTGACGCTCACTGCAGGTTATCTCTAGTGGACGATTTTATTTTCTTATGTTTCGTGAGTGCATTTTTGGCTCAGTCACGTTTTTATACACCAGATATGGTTTTTGTTTTAATATGCAAGCAGGATCGTTGCGTGAACAATAATCAAAACATTCATTGATAGTCTCAAATCAAAAAGAAAAAAAAACAATGCATCCTTGATTGCGCACTTTCATCTTACTCCTGCATTCAATTGGCATTTATTCTCAGCCGCTGAAAACCAACCCGCAGAGGCGTTAAAGCCACGAATATTAATTTGCTGATCTCAGTGCTTTAGCTTTCGGCTTCTGCACTACTGTGCCAGTCGAAAACTGATATGCCTCGATAAACCTGGAAAATCGTCTTATTGAATTGAGGTCTGCGAGTACATTTCCTGAAGCTGATAAATACGACATTTGAAGAGAGACCAAAGTTGAAGCTGATAAATCGTACTGCTTAACTAAGGTAAACTCAATCTTCGTTATCGGGTGTTCCCGAAAATATAAGCACAATTTCAGAATGAAAAATTGAAACATTCTATTGACCAAATGTAATGATTGTTTCGTGTTTATTTTCTACACAGTTTGTTCATACAACCAACAATAAAAGAACACATTTCATTTAGCCATATGCCAAGGATTGAATCTTGCACTTGACCTTTCTCATAAGATTCTGTACGGACTTCTTTGCGATCAATTATGCTACATTTTTCCATTTTTTCTCAAACTGTTCCATGGTATCCGCTTCCTAGAAGTGCTTTCACAAGTATGACTTGACCAATGTACAAAATATTTGGCCGATTGGCCGTGCCTCTGCGCAATTTGGTGGATTCATCTCTTTTGGTACGAACTGGATCCCATTCCCCTCATACCACGCTACTCCAGCTGTTGCATAATGCATGGATGCCAAATCCGGCCAGAAGAGTACAGGTCCATCGTGGTGTCGAATAAATGGTAGTAGACGTCACTGTAAATATTGTTTGATGTAGGTCATTGTACCCGTCATCACAAATGAGTCCAATCCACATTCGCAAATGGCAGCATAATAAATCATCAATTAAAAGAAAGATTTGAGCAATAAAAAATGAAAAAAGTGCCACTAAATAATTAAGGCCTGTGCAAACAAACAATGTGTGATCAGCAGCAAAAATTAAGGAATGAGCAATAATAGATGAGAAATGATCTACGGCATAAGCAGGGTAAACTCCACCTTTTTGGGGAAAGCTAAACTTATATATAGAAACTTAAGACCCGTCAAAACACCCGGCAAGCGCTAACCAGCAGGTTAATTCCTCCGATTGCATTATATGGGCAAACGCATCTAATGAGCATTTTCGGGGTACAAAGTTTGGGGGGAATTTCCCAAAAAAGGGGGGATTACCCTTTGCCGTGATATAATTGTGGCCGGGATCTGTCTAAGCACAGCTATTAGTATACGTGCAAATAAATATGGCTTGATTTCCGCCTAATGATGTTATTTGAGCACTAAAATATTCGCATATGTCTTGGAATTTTATTGGATTTTCCCATAAAAATAGTAAAATGAGCAAAAAAAAACTGAATAACCAAAAAAAAAAAACCCAAATTTCCCAGGAGGAAAAAACAGTACCCCCCTTTTAAATTTAAAATAATTTGATATCGTGAAAACTATACCATGGAAAAAACAAAAATACAATTGAAAAGTCGATGGGAGCGGAGAAAAAAAAAAAAAAAAAAAAAAAAAAAAAAAGAAAAAAAAAAAAAATGTTTTGTTTTTGAAAAAAAAAAAAATTAAATTTATTTTGAAAAAAAAAAATAAATAATTAATAATTATTTATATTAAATAAAAATTTTTTTTTTTTTTAATGGATCGTAGTGTGCGGGGCGCGAAGCAAGACGTGAAAAAAATTCTTTTGTCATTTTTGCTCCGTTTTGATTTTATTTTTATTTGTATTTTGTTTAAATTTCGGTCGTGGAGTGCTCTCCGGAGTGTGCTTCCATTGATTGTTACAGAGTGCCAACCGACCACCATCACCAGTGCCAACCGACCAGCCCCAACGGTGTCCTTGCTACGATTGTGTGTGCCTTGCTCAATGCCCTGCCATGTGGATCAATCGTTTCTATGAAGTCTTGCATTGGAAGTTTTTCGACAATGTTTCGACGTAATTATCAACTGGACTTAATTCTGTGCTTCTAGTCGGATTATGAAGAAATTGTGCGATTAAACGACACCCGTGTCTTCAGTCTCCAGCTGGAGGTTATGGGCATTGCTCGATGCTAGTTGCCTGATCGGGCTTTTTGGATCGGACACGTAATTAAATGGAATTCAGCTAAGTACTTTTTACTTTTTATATTTTTGATATCAGTAGAGTTTAAGCTCCCGTAACGTTTGTTGATCAGCGGGGGAAATTCCTTTAATCGTACATACATTTTTTGACCGTTTGGTTCAATCTAAAGGTATTTACAAACCATGAATATGTGAATGTGTGAGTGTAAGTGTGTGTGTGCGTGTGTATGCATGTGTGTGAGAGAGTGTGTGCCTGTATGTGTGTATGTGTATGAGCGTATGACTCTGTGTCGGCGCGTCCTTCTTCTCTTTTCAGAAAGCGAGTAATGGCGCTATAACCATAAGCCATAAAAGGCTAGGATAAGAGTTAGTGCTCATGTCCCAACCGACAGTGAAGCTCTCACGCAAGAAAAGGCGCTACACCCTTGGATTTGGAGCTTGGATACAAGTAGGAAACGCCTGTGTGGACAACAAAGGAGTGCATTAACTTTCTTAGCTTCTTCACTCCCAACGACCTATATAAATATTCATATGCTTTCTCGCCAAGGAAAGCCTCCCGCACAATCCCATCCAACTTCCAACTCCAGATGTCTATGAAGGTAGCATGAGTTCTCAGCATCTTCTTAAGTAGACATCTAATCAACACTTCCCTCCCATCCCTTGCTGATCATAAGGACCTGGCCAGGTCAAAGCGATTGATGGATGAAGAACCTGTCACACCCAAGGCAGCTCTTCTGGCGCTTCCATCGTCTCTACAACAGCCAACCCAGGATTGTGTATGGTCGGAAAATGCTATGCTATGCTGCTATGCTATTTTACTATTTTAATGGGAAAATCCGATAAAATTCCAAAAATGCGAGTAGTTAGTGCTCAAATATATCATCGGGGAAACAAGCCATATTTTTGAAATAAGGGGTGGTTGGAGTTCGGGAAAATTACGGGGTTTTTTTTTTTTGGTCGGAATTGGAATATTGGTGGGGGGGGTGTTAGGGGTGTTCTGTTTTTGTGTTGTTTGTGGGGGGGAATTTGTTGAGGGCATGATTTTGTATTTGGGGAATGGGGGGGGGGGGGGGGGGGGGAAGGGGGAATAAAGGGAAGGGGGGGGAATGTTGACGTGATACTCGTTTTATTGGAAGCCGCGGAATCCACTGCACTTCCACGAGAAATCACTGGGATTTTGGATAACAGGATTGGGTGGCAGCAGGGTTCGTTTTGGTTAACGGTAAGCTGGCAAGTGTAATTAGTACCGATTTCCGATATGAACCGATTTAAACCAACAGTAAGGATGCTATTGGGGCCACTCACAAAGTGTGATTGTGGTTTTTTCATTTGGGAAAACAAAGTGATATTTAATAATGCTGAAAAGCCGATTTTGACCGATTTGAACCAACAGTAAGGATGCTATTGGGGCCACTCACAGAGTGTGATAGTGGTATTTCATTAGGAAAACTAGGTAATTCATCTCAACGCTTGAGAGCCAACTTGGTCCGATCTACACCAACAGTACGGATGCCGCCTGAGTCTCTTACAAAATGGGACAGTGGTTTATTTGTGCCAGGATAGGGTGGCCCGACGAGCATGGCGAACGAATAATTTGGATCCTAATTAATTATGTACCTCACCACCGACCGATCTTGCCCGGCGAACCACGACTTCTGATCATTCGCGCAACGAACAATAGACAACCGAAACAATAGACAAAGCGCTACGCCCGATTTAACCTATTCAACCGATGGTCGGCGCAAACCTATTAAAAATAAATTTTATTAATATAGATACAATGGATAACAATTACCTGTCTTGCTCCACGTCCTTGAGAGCACTTACCACATCACGAGTCGCCTGTACCCAACTCCAGATTTGTCCGTTTTGAGAAATAGAGAAATACCAGACACCGTCCTCAAAACTTGGTAGAAACAAACCATTTCAAGCTGAACAATGCATCAGGTCCCGAACAACACTGAGAGACTCTCGCCGTCGACCCTCTCTTTCATCAACTGCTTGTCTATCAAACGATTTGCTGATGTTTTTGACATATTGGATCCTTAATTACGCCTTATATTATTGTTCTGTGCGTTGAAAATACTTGAACATGTTCTTACACAGCCGTAGGAACACAAAGAGAAAGTCGATGAAGAGAGCCTCCCAATGCCACTCAGGACCCAATGCGTTGTTCAGCTTGATTTGTTGCCACATTAAACCGATCCGGCAGGGGCTCGCAAACGATGCAATCCGCCATGAACGATGCACTTTCCTCCCATGACCCGATCATTGGGAGGAAAACCGATTGCTTCAGCGACGAGCACACACCTGCACCGCACTCGTCCGGCAGCGCATGAATCAACGGTGAGGGAACCTTTGCTTGTACTTATAACTGGCTATTTCGTTTCAACCCAAAAATAGGCCCGTACCGGACACATCACGGTGCAAATAGAACACTTCTTCATGCTTATAAAGCCAGCTGGAAACATGAGATTTCTGCTAGGTTTCTTTCACATATTTGGCTGGCGTGAAGAGTCTCCCGGCTAAGAAACACCCGTCATCACCAATGTCACCAAAGCAGCTTAACCGAAAAGGAGACAATTTTTTGAGAAAAGGAAAACAAAAAATATTCACCCAATTTTTTGAATGAAGCAAGGATTGAGCATAAGGCTATACTACTGGCTCATCAAAGCTTATTGCAAAAAGGAATATATCTCGAGAACTTCTCCAAACAGACGCACCTGATCCTGCAAACAAAGAGGGGTAGTAAGATTCGAACGCAAATCTCTCAAGATCCTCCGCACCCTCACGGAAAATAGCATCACCATCATGTTAGGGAAATGTTATTCCTTGTGGCCCTAGTTTACATGAAAGTGCTAAGGGTTTCAAGAATCCAACGATTGAATCCCACGTCCCCTCATCGTCCACAAAAGCAGACACGTCCGGCTCAAAAATTACTCGAGATATTAGTAAATGTCCCGCGAAGCGAGGAAAAAAACGCAATGCGTATCCATGGCAATGATGGAAAAATAATGAAGTAATGGGCAAGAATATTTAATATAATGTTAAACACCTAATGAACGTTTACTTATCTTGATGACGTTTCGTTGGTCCTCATCCTGTTTCGGAATTGCACGGAAATCCAACCGTACAAAGTCTACCAGCATCATGATTTTGACTCCCATGCCAAAAAAGATACATCTCTAGTATTGCTGAAAATGTGCTACAGGCACTTCATGCGGAAGCAGTAGCACAATTCTTCGTTTCGTCACGTTATTGAAAAACAAACTGCACTAGAGAAATATGCCCCACGGCAACTCGAACACAACGCGAAACGTAAATTTTATAAATTTATTACTCCGCGACATTCTGAAATGCTAGATGAGCTATACTACTCGAACAGCAATTGGAGCACTGCCACCACTCTCATTGCTGAAATTTCCGAAACCAAATTCACAATTCCACATGTTCACAAATACCGATTTTTAACAAACAGAAAATAAAAAACGTGACAGCTCACGTAAAACACAACCGTCCAGGCAGTCGAAGGATTTGTTGACTGGACAAGGGTTCGTGGAGTCACCATTCCCTTGTTATGTAAAGACACGCGGCCTTCTGACCGTAGTCTTCCGAAGGTCCTCTTTGAGATCGACTGGTCCTTCTACAACAAGCCATCACGTAGGCTATTCTCACGGGGCAACCTGCTGAGGATAGTCCCGGAGACATAGGTAATCCTTGCACTGATCGATGAGCTTCTTATCACATCACATCACATCATTTCACTACAAGGTCACTTGCAGCGCTGAAGGAAATATTTGTGGTAATCTATTACAGTGTTTAAAATTGTATTGTGTCAGCTTAAGTTTTCAAAAAAATATGAAACAAGCATACTAACGAAACGAAAGCAACTTACGGAAGTGCGCAACTTAAGTGTATTTGAAAAATCTTGAGGCCACTCTCTCACAACTAATTGTTGCTGAAAGCATAGCAGGAAGGGATTGAAATCATGTATGTATGTATGTATGTATGGTAGCCACCATCCCTTCTAGCGCTTAGCTTGGATGCAGCTCCACTTAATAGCAAGATCAAATTGAGTCACCGATCTGAATTCACAATAAAACGGAGGGGTGGACCCGTAAGCAGAGACACTTTCGCGAAATCCACGGGAAATTAAGAATCTCCTTCCAATGATACGATCCAATAAATCGAATAACCCAAATCGCAATACTTATTAAGCTTTCTACAGGATGGCTTGTTAAGAAGGGCGCGTCACCCTCACTGAAACTGTTGGAGTAGAATCCCCAGCATCACAATCGAATCGGTAGGATAAGGAAAATGATGCTGTTCATTCCCTCCTAGACTCAGGCAGTCAATCAAACCATCGTCCAGCTTCAGCTTGAATGATACCCTGATACTCCCCTCCCAACCCAGTATTTATTATATATAATGTAAATAATATGTCATGATATGCAATATATGTAGTATGTAATAGAGCAACGAAATATACAAGAATATTTAATTAAAATATGTCATAGATGGAATTCGTCCTCCTGTTATTTTAATATGTTAAATATATAGTAATATGATGAAATAATTAAAATATGCAATAAAAAAGATAATAATATGCCGCTTGGTGCTTCTTTACAGCTCAATCAGTGTCCGATGACTGTAATTCTGGAATATGAAGGTCATATTGCAATTAACGGGGGGGGGGTACTTATCGATGCAATTTTGCATCTTTTGTTAGATTCAAAAACTCAAGCCAAACATTTATGGAATATTTTGGAGCTGTTGACGCTTGAAGATTTCATGATTCCTTTGGCTTCACTTGGCTTTTCCGAACAACCAATTATTTAACTTGTAACAGAACATATAAGTTTGAAAATTTAACCGTGGCTTACAAGAAAATATTTTCCATAGTCCACTGCATTTTGAAAACTACACGCCAATATGTACACCTGCCAGGTTACAAAACGAGGGTTTAAATCAATTTTAGCTATCAAAAATAGGTCACGACCTCAGATTGCTCATAGAAGTGCATAAAGCAGCAAAACGGTATTATCAGCATTTCCTTTTTCTGTTCGTGCGCCTTTTTGGGGATTCATCTTCCGCTTCTGATCAGCAACAGACCGTTTCCAGCTGTTGGTCGATAGACTTCGAAAATGAAGCATTGGTTATTCCTAGTGACAATTCTCGGCGTTGGCCTTTGTTCAGTAGGTTTTGTTATTTATTCAGAAAGTTGAAACAGAGTAATCAAATCAAAGTAAAATTGTAGGCCGATTTCAGCAAACAGGAGCTTAAGGGTATCCTGGATGGCGCAAGAGCATGCGTTAATAAACTTTCAATCGGTCCGGATGCGTCCAAGTTTGTGCAAAACGTCATGTACAACCGGGATGTGAAGAATGATCTGATCACTAAGGTTTGTTACGACTGAGATCGATTTGAAATTGGGAGGTTCTAACGAAACATGATTTGCAGCAATACATCACCTGCGTAATGCAGGCCATGGGTCTAATGGACACGGATGGAAAGATAATGACGCAGGTCTTGGTCGATTACTTCCGAGATAACTACGACGAAAAGTTGCTGGTAAAACTGATGAACACCTGCGGGGAGCCGGAAGGGGCCACCGTAGAGGATAAAGCTTTCAATTTTTACACGTGCTGCTATGCTAACAAGGAGTTTGATGTTTGAACAGTTGGAATATAAAAAGAGATATTCAGGGTTTTTTTTTAAATTTTTTGATCAAATATTCATGAAGAAAACTGAAAAGAAATAGATTGTTACCAGTTTAGAAAATTGAGTGTAATTATTTGTTTGAGCTGATTCGCCTTCTATACGGAGTTAATTTTATTAGAATCATTGATTGTTTTCGGTCATACACTCTATTTTGTACCCATATTCGATTTCATATACGAGTCTCTAGATACGGGTCTTCCTGATTCCTTCTGGCCATTCATAGTGCGATACATATAATTTTCTGTTAAATGGATTTGCATGCAGGGCAGGACCCAAACTAGGATGGTGGCTTCCTACATATAGTGACCGGCACAAAAAAAGATCCACCCACAATAAATATACGCGTCCTTCACGGTAAAGGGCATTCAGTGCTCAATCCAGGTTGACACAATTTATTAAAAAATCAGGGAAGACACGAACTGCGATCAGTTAAGTGATTTATTTTATTTTATTTTATTTTATTTCAAAAGAATAAAAGTAAATAATTTCAAATGATTCCCGAAATCATGTATTGGGACACTTTTGGAAGGAAGTCACAATTATTGTGACAAATTTTGGACCTACGCAGGGAAATTCGAATTTTATACTTTCACGTATTGCTGCGTTAGTAAAACATCGTATGTAGCAGATTCTGCGGAAATTTTCTACGGTTTTCTCTGGTTTTGATTCTTCTTCTTTGCAGCATTCTTTTGACTATTTTCTTCATCCCTTTTTCGGTTCTGATGCTTGCACGGCCAGCCAGTTTAACTCTTTTTTGAATCGTTTTTGACTCACTTTCATCAAAAGTGGAGTCACTCAAATTTGAGTAAATGTAACTGGGATTGACAAGTCGACAAATCTCAAACATCGACAAAAATCAGATGGATATTTTTGATTTGTCGACTTGTCAATCCCAGTTACATCTACTCAAATTTGAGAAACTAAACTTTTGACGAAAGTGAGTAAAAAACAACTCAAAACTGAGTTAACGTGGCTGGCCGTGTGTGCGCTTCAATCCTAGCTTTCCTGAAATTCTCCTTTTCTCTCTTCTCCCGATCTACTTGCTCTTTTGATTGGCGCTTCTTTTCTTCTTTTGTCTCCTTCTAAAGCTTGCGCTTTCATTTTCTTCTTTTCTCTTACCATTGCACTGCCGGTGGAAGCATAACTGTCCCATATGACATCTGAATATTTTTATGCCAACGACAACACTTTGATGTGAACTTCCAAAATGTAATTCAAACATGTATTGTTAGTTCTGGAAAAATCGTAAATACGGTTAGTGATTTTTTAACACCTGAAATATGGACGCATAATTGTCCCACTTAGAGCAATTTTTGTTCTAGTGGGACAAATATGCGTCCAATTTTCAAGTGGGTCAAGTCGACTAGGCATTTTTCCGAAATTGATTATTTATAAGATTGGACAGTAATGCGTTCACCGGCAGTGCAACTATCTATCACTGGTAGCTACCAATGGTACATGCTTTGGAGTGGGGCGTTTGCATTCTTTTTGCTCAATTTGGCAGGATTCTTGACCAGATCATTCTCGAATGGGTCTTCTGGGCTCTGGGCCGATGAATATTATATATCCAACGACCTACATTCTGCAGAGCCGTGAATTTGGATATGGTTTAAAGATTCTGATACTGAATTTGAATAGAAGACAAATATTGCATCATTGATAATTTACAATATTATTTAACTTTATTGCATTGAATTTAACTCTATTGAAAAAACAAAAACTTATAAGACAAGATTGGAATACGATCATTCAATATTGTATCACATACCAAAAACATTGTTACTGTTATCCGCCTGAGGAAAATTAAATTTTGTTTTAGAGGTTCATTACGAAGTAGCCCTTCAGTCTTACTTGATGGGCTTCCCGAAATTGAAAAGTGCAAGCTCTGCAACTTTTCAATTTGTGGAAGCCTTTTACTGAAGGGCTCCTTTGTACTGAACCTTTAAAACAGATGGAAAGTAGCACCTTGAATTGTGTTATCAATTCGAACGGCGAGTGCTTGTTCTTCTCCATTGTACCATGCATATTTCAATCTGTTGCCCAAAATACTAGAAAAATGTTGGGCAGGCAAGCCCATTTCGATGTATCATAGTTGAAACTCACAATCAGTTTTCGAGGATTGGCAGGATACATCGGCAGTTATATCACACACGGTGAGGTTTCTTTTTGGATTCCTCTTGGAACTTGGCGGTGTATGTGGGCAGGCATCTGAAGGCAACCGCAATTACCGCTCATGGACAAAGTCTACAAATGCTGTATGCCTTTCTGAGACATTTTTTTTTCATGATTATCGAGATTTTCAGCCCTGGCTGGTTCATCTCCCGTCGTAGTCACGCAAAAACCGCTTTTGGGCATTTTCGTAACTTTTTCAGAGGTGAGATTCGAACTCGTGACTTTGGCGTGAGAGGTATGGATGTTGACCACTACGCTGGGGTCGCCCCCTTTCTTAGACAATGAGTTTGTGAAGTCAGCCAAAGTAGTTTTCAGAAGTCCAGGAAAGTTAAGCTTAGTGACTTTTGCAGTGCTTTTCCCCAGCAGGAACTACTAGGTTCTTACTCCAAATGGTCTTGAATGGTTGGTGTGTATGTTTTAGATAGAGTTTCTGTTGATTTCAAAAAAAAAAATAAGAGGGTTCTTTTTTTTTTTCTTGTATATACATATATATGTTTGTTGGTGTTTTTGTTCAAAAAGTGTTTTGTTTGTTTCCAATTCTTTTTTGTGGTAGGACTACGTCTTTGTTTTCTATACTGGGGGACAATTTAAAAAAAAATCGAATTGCGACCGTCACGAAAAGTGGCCAGGTTTTGAGCGTTTATGTCTCAGTCGTTTCTCCAAAGATTTTCAAATATCTTGCACCAATCAATCGGAAATATTTCTGCGCATCGATTCAAATAGAGGACATTGTTGATTTTGGGCTACATACTATTGAAAAAAATCATAAATGTTAAGCTTTGTCTTAAAAATTATACTAAAGTAAGAATATTGCATTTTACAATCAAAATGGCTTACATTTAGAAGCGTAGTCCTACTTCAGCATTTCGAACTACCCGATGGGGCTGTACTTTGTAGTTCTATTTTGGAAAAATTGAAACCCGGTTGTAAAAAATAAAATTTTTTGGGGGGTGTGATGGTATTTTCTTCGAAATTCTTCTGGAAAAAATTTGGGAACAGCCTGGAAAGGGGCCGGGAACGGAAAGCCAAGTAGGGTAGGTGGGTGGGGAGAAAACAGGGAAGAGTGTGTAGGGGGGTATTATTGAATTACTGTGGTTGGTGGTTGGTTTTGTTTTGTGTGTGGGGGGGGGGGGGTGGGGAAATTTTTGGGGGGGTGGGGTTCCGTTTGGTTGGGCCTGTGAGACGTGCCGTTACCTGTCATAGACTTAGAAAAATGAACAAAACCATTTTTAAGTTATAAACAATTCAGCTCACTTTTGGAAGCCGCTAAACGTACTAGGAAATGACGTGGGTAAGCGTAGTCTTTGACTGTATTCATCAGATCCACGCTTGTTAGAAGCGGGGCCTTGGCCATAAGCATTGACCATGTTTCGAAGCGTGCTCCTTCACTTGCTTGCAAAATCGGCGAAGATCCAGGTTTATTGTTTTTGGGGAGTCGATATATTGTGTTTACAGGAACTTTAAAACATTTCGCTGCTTTAAGCAGCTTTCTTGTCCTTCATGCTTCGTAAATTGGTTTTTCTAAAGCGTCGCGTCGGTGCAGTACTGCAACCGTGTTTGATTCTGATGCCTGAAAAATAATCCTAACCTACACGTACTTCAAGATGTTGTGTTTAATCATGGAGAAAACGGCATTAATACGAAGTATTCAAATGGATACAAGAGCCAACCCTCTATTCAGATACTGCCAGCAATAGGGAGTTGGCATTGCCACTCTCCCCATCCAGTTTGTTTCAATCGGGTGCCCTGATGGTCCCTCTCATTTTCCAATATTAGCAGGAAATATTCATATAATTATGTTTGAAACCATTATATATGAGAAAAAACATCAAGCATACGTATATATTATACATGACCTTCAGTTTATTTATCTAGGAATGAGAAAAATGTTGTTGACCGCGTCTTGAATAATCCTGGTATAGTATGAAAGATTCAGAAAGTCATTTCTTTATTCTTAGAAAAATTCAGTTGTACTGATGTTAAATTTTCGATTGGGAATCAACCATTTATTCTGTAAGATAACTAGTTTTTCCAAAGGCTTACATACATACATATCACGTTACTAGTAGAGAAAAATTCTTCTTTTTTAGAACCGGTTCAAATGTCCTTAGGCTTCCTCAGGTGTTAACATTTTGAGACGAAAAAGGTGTTTAGGGTCAAATTGACCCGGTTTTCGAACTCACATTGTGAATGGTTAAAAGACCAAATGTTAGAGTCTTTGCAGTCAAAATGCTTGTTGGAGTGCGAAGTTTTAGTTTCTGGCGAGTACTGCCCTTTTAGAACCGATTGTCCACAAGGAATCTGTACCGGAAAAGGGTATGTTTTGCCACGATCCATTAGGTGGTGACAGATACAAATTTTATTCGGAATATTTATTTCGACTGTTCAAACATCATAATTTTTCATGAGTAGTCCACTTCTAGCCTTGAAATGGCTCAAGGACCATTTTGGCGATTCCGGGACTATCCGGATGCCTCGACGGAACCCTTTACGAGGTGACAAATACGGATTTTTATCGAAACATACCTTTTGACGGCTCAAACTTCAAGTTTTTCATGAGTAGTCTACTTATAGCATTGAAATGAACCAATGACCATATTGTCTTTTCCGAGACAATCTGGAAGCCCCGGAAAAACCCTTTAGGTGGGAACAAGTACGGAATTTCATCAAAACATGTCTATCGACGGCTCACTCTTCATGATTTTTGTTGAGTAGTCTAATTGTAGCCTTTAAATTGGACGTATGACCATATTGACCATTCTGAGACAATCCTGATATCCCGGGAAACCTACCCAACAAAAATCGTGACGTTTGAGTCGTTGAATCGAGGCATGTTTCGGCAAAAATCTGTATCCGTCCAATCCTAAACGGTTCTTCGAGGCATCCTGATTGTTTCGTAATGGCCAGTATAGTCATAGGGGCATTTCTATGAAGTTTGAGGCATTTTTCGGCGAAAATCCGTATTTTTTGCTTCCTAAAGGACTCCTCCGAGGCATCTGAGTTGTCCCGGAATGGCCAATATGGTCATTGGTCCATTTCAAGGCTAGAAGTAGACTAAGGACTGTATCGAAAATAAGTTATCCACATATGTTTCTTACAAATCATATAAAAAAAGATGTTTTATTCAAACAAAAAGATGATTCTTAATTGTACGGGATTGAGCTTGAACATTGTGAAGACAGGATAAAATTAATATTATTATTTAACGAATTTGCGACTTTTCGATCGAACACTTTTCATCAAGTTCCAGACAAGTGTTTCATCACATTTTTTGGACACCTTAGACCTTAGAAATTTTTTTTTTTTTTTTGAACTCCTTCATATTGTCAGCTGCTTTACCAGTGTTTTTGAAGACCCTCTTCACAATTGCCCAATAGCGTTCGGTGGGCCGAAGCTGAGGGAAATTTGGCGTATTGATGTCAACGAAAGCTACACCCTCTTCCGTGAGCCAATTGAGAGTTCTCTTGGCGTAATGCGCTGACAAAAAATCCGGCCAAAACAGTGGAGGAGAACTATGCTGCTGATACTAAGGCAGAAATCTATTCTGCAGACACTCAAATCGATAGATTTCCGCATTGATTGTTCCGGTGTGTGACATTCCTTACTCAGCAAAAATCATGGAGTTGGAGGCCGCCAAAAAGCATGTTCCGATGAAAATTTGTTCCTGTCGCTGCCTCACGGATCGTGGCGAAGTATGTCCTCCTGCAGCACAGATTCCTTGTGACAAATCGCTTTAAAAGAGCAGTTCTCACCGGAAACTGCAAATTGGGATTCCAACAAGCATTTTGACTGCAAAAACTGCAAATTTGGTCGCATAAACCTTCCGCAATGTGAATTTGAAATCCGGGTCAATATGAACAGAAACAACTTATTCGTAACTGTTTTTCAGCAGCCCTTCAGAAATGTCAAAATAAATTGGATTCGATGCAAAAACGTAACTTTATACGAATTAAGAAAAAGTCAAAAAAATTCAAACTTCTAGATACCTATTTAAGAAAGTTAGCATAGAATTTTGAAAATCCACTCCGGGTTATATGTATTGACCCCGACACCTAAAGAAGGTTGAGGCCTCTGTCTGTCTCAGAGCACCGGTTAGGGTATGATGGTTTTTTTTTTAACACAGTCATTCTTATGCTTCGAAAGATCTCAGTTAAAAGAGGTGCAGGTCGTCCAAGTAAAAATTACAACATAAGCTAAGGGCTATTACATGTTTGCCTTTCGGGCAAAATAATTGAAGCTTTGGGTAGTTTTAGTTCTGTGTGTATTAATCACAATCTGAAAATGTCATTGCAAAGTGCCGAAAGAGAATTCGCGGTGAAATTTTGCACGCGCATTTCGAAAACACATATATTTCGCATCGTGCCATAGCAAACAAGTTAGGAATCGTGAACTCTACTGGTTCCCGTGTCATCAAACGTCACAAAGAACGTCTGACCGAAAGAAAAAAAAAAGTAATTGAACGGAAACATCTTAGTTGAAACTCTAAGGCGCAAATCAAACGCTTCTGTCCGCGTTATTGCGAAAAAGCTAACCATGACCAAAAGTGTTGTGCACAAGATAAAAAAAAAAGCTACTTACGTGCAAAGTCCAAAAGGCACCTAAACTTAACGGCTAGCAGAACGTGGCAGCAAAATCTAGTAAACTTTATAAGCAAATGCCGATGAAAATACTCTATTCCAGAATAAATGATGAATATTCAGCAGATTCCAGGACAGCAGTTTTAAACTGCAAGAGACAATTTCGATGTCCCAGAGCACCAACGGATGTAACACATCTCATCAGAAACTCGTGGTTTGGCAAGCGAAATACTTACGGGATACGAAGTGCTTCATTTGAGACGACTTCAATCATTAATAGCCAAGTGTACGCAAAGGAATTTCTACAAAAACGTCTCCTTCCGTTGCAGAGGTCGCACAAGAGTCCATCAATTTTATGGCATGACTTGGCATAACTCAAAACATTTGCAGAAATGGTATATGGAAAATAAGGTCAACTTCGTGTACCCAAGGACATCAATCCTCCAAACACCCCAGAGTTCGAAAAAAATTGGGCAATTATGAAGCTGGGACTCATCCTAAGACTTTCAAAACTTTCTTCTTCTTTTTTATTTATTCAAGCTTACTGCTTTCACAATTAGCTTATTGCTTGCTTTCAACTTAGTGTTCTAAATGCACTTCCACAGTTATTAATTGACAGCTTTCTATGCCAAGTACCATTTTTGCATTAGTATGATTGTGTGGCAAGTACAATCATACCCTACGCTCAAAGAGTCGATAAACTTTCCTTAACGAACAATTCTTAGACCAGACCGGGAATCGAACCCAGCCACCTCCAGCATGGTGATGCTTGGTAGCTGCGCCTTTACCGACTGAGCTAAGGGAGGCAGTCAAAACAGATCAAGAATATTGAAGAAAGCAAGAGTCAATGTATAATAACTTTTCGGTTCTAATGTAGTACAAAATATCTTGACTGGTTTTAAGAGAAAAGTAGAGGCATTTGAATTTGTAGCGCAGGTTGATTAAAGTGAAAATGGCAAAACAAAGCAAAGATGTCTTGTTTGATACTCCAAAAATTTCATGACAATTAGTTTAAGGATGGATTTTTGACAAATCGCTTTGTATTTTGCAATTTTAACGTTGACAACCTTTAAGTTGAGAAGTAGGCATTAAGATAATTGTGTGCAGCAAGAAGCTAGAACTGCAAAGAAAAGAAGGTCTGTGAGAATAATTACACTGCATTACAATCAATTTTAACTTTATCAACACCACCATCCTACAAGTACACACATGACCATCCTCGGGATTCGCTTCAAGGTGAACCAGTCCCATTGCACATTATGCACCGAGATGATCCCTGCGCTGAGGTGGTTTCATTCGTCCAGTGAAGCTCAAACGAAAACAACGCCCATTATGAAGCTGCTGCTGCTGCTGGTGTTTGGCGTCAGCCTTTATCTCACAGGATTCTGCTCAGTGAGTGACTGCTTCACTATTGTCTTTGTTTTAAATTCTGAATAACATAATTGAATTCCTCTCGCAGGCAGATTTTAGTGACCACCAAAAACAACAACTTCAGGAAGCATCGGAGTACTGCCAGAAGAAGTTGTCGATTCCGGACGAATTGAACATTTTCGAGAGAGCTATTTACAACCGGGACTTCAATTACGATAAGTTGGAAAAGGTGAGCAGAAGAGATTGAAAGCTTGCAAGAATGAGACAACTTACTTTATTATTTCTACACAGGAATATCTTGTTTGTGGCCATCAGCAACTCGGTTGGCTCGGTGCGGATGGAAACTATGACGCTCAAGAAATTGAAGATTTTCTGATCGATAATTATGACGCCCAGAAGGTGAAGCCGTTGGTTAAGCTTTGCATAAATGAAGATATTGAATCACTGACGGAAAAAACTGCATTCTTCCATCGATGTTTCTTCACTAGAAAGACGTTTGAATTGTAAACTGAAAACGAAGATGTATTTATGTTTATAAGGATCGACTGAAAACAAATCGAAATGTGACATGATAACATAACTTGGTAATAAAGTTCTATATGTCGTCAGTGGCACAAACCAATTGAAATTCACTGTTTTCTATTACAAGACATATTACGTGATGGTGTTAAGAACCCAAATTTTGTCTTCATTATCGCTAGTTTCTCCACTGTACAAATATAAGAAACTGAAAAGTTTGTACAAGTCAAAGTTTATTCACATGACTGCTGCACTGTTAATGGAAAATTATGACTATTTACAATTCATAAATTACAGATTATTTAAAGTTGCCATAGGCTATGTGAAATAATGTTGAAAATAAACGGAAACCTCGGCTAAATATTTGACTCACTTAAACCGGTAGCCAAGTGCAACTTTTGACCAAACACAAACTTTCTATCATCTTGTTGATATCTCATGAATTCAATTCTATTAAATTTACTATCAAACTAAAAGCAACCATGTAATATCCAGACAATTCTGAATATTTTAGAACATTGACCGAGGTTTGAAATTGATGCCGCAATTTAATTGCGCCATTACTATTTTATTGAAAAAGAAAGCAGATACACATGATCTATGTGACACGTTTCATGGAGCACTATAGACTGTTTCAAAAATTATAAGCACACTTTCAAAATAGTAAAAATATGTTTTTTTTTCTAAAATTTCAAGGTATTTTATTTGTAAAATTAAATCAGCACTGGTGTTTTACATAACATTTTACTCTTCTTCAATCAAAATTTTTACTTATAACCGAGACATCTCACTTTTCCTTGAACTTGACCCAAAAGCCTCTGCACAGTTTCACTACTTCCGCACTTCTGCACTTTCTAACATTATCACCACATTTGTTCAATCCTTTTTAAATTTTCAGCCTCTGGTTTTCCGAACTTCCATAGCTTTGCTTTGGTCAAAGCCCAGAAAGTCTCGATTGGCCGTGCCCCCGAGCAATTTGGCGGATTCATGTCTTTCGGCACGGAACAGATATTTTGGCTTTTCTACCACCCTAGTGTGTCCTTGGCGTAATGACATGATGCCAAAACATGACTGGACCATCATGATGCTTAATCATCGGCAATAAACGCTTCTGGAGGCATTCCGTGATGTACTTCTGGGTGTTCATTGTCCCCGATGTTACGTACGGGCTAGATATTTTGCCGCAAATGTTCGCAAATTGCCTGACACACCATCAGTATCACAACTGGTGGTTGACTGCACGGTTCCGAGTTGTTTTTCGCAGTCACAATGAGAGAGTTGAGGATTTTCCAGTTGCTTGCGCAAAATCAATTCGCGAATTTGCTTTTGGGGGGACGCCATTTTTTCTAATTTTCGAAAACCTGACAGCGATAAAAATACAACAAAAACCAAATACTGCAAACAACTTCTATCCAGATTTTCAAGAGAAAATACCGAATGGGTAATTTTCTACAGCGTTTTTTTTTTCGTGAAGCAATAAAATGTGGGACACCCCCTATAAAAATGGTGTTTTATTCAAACAAATGGGTGTTCCTTTATTGTACGGGATTGAACTTGAACATTGTGAAGACCAGGTGAAATTAAGTTATTCTCTCACGAGTTTGCGAATTTTTGATCGAACACAGCCCAAGTTTTGGGCAAGTGTTTCATCACATTTTTTGGACGCCCAGCCCAAATTTTCTTGAATTCCTGCATGTTCTCAGCAGCTTTACCAGTCTTTTTGAAGACCTTCTTCACAATCGCCATACAGCGTTCGATGGACCGAAGCTGAGAGCAATTTGGCGGATGGATATCTTTTTCAACGAAATCTATACCCTCTTCCGTTAGCCAATTGAGAGTTGTTTTGGCACAATGCGACAACGCCAAAACAGTGGAGGAGTACTAGCTTCTGATATAAAGGCAGCAATCTCGTCTGCAGACACAAAAATCGATAGATTTCCGCATTGATTGTTCCGGTAGTGTAAAAAAATGCATCGTTTACATCCTCTCCTACGACGGCAGTGTAATATTTTGGACCTGGAAGGGGTTTTGAGTCCTCTTTGAGATAGGTCATACATGCATCCGGTCGCTGCAAAACTCGCGAATACAATTTCCAAGCCCTTATTGCTGCGCGTTGCTTCTGTTCTGCACTTTGTTTGGCAATTTTCTGCTTCTTAAAGGTCTTCAGGTTCTTCCGTTTAAGTACGTATCATTCCGACGCTGGTTCCCGCTCTATTGGCCAAATCACGTATCGACATAGATTTGTTCTTCCGAATTAGAGCTACCATTTTCTGATCCAGTTTAGGGTTGGAACATCCGAGTTTTCTGCCTCTTCTTGACAGATCTCCCAAAGAACACTGTTCCCCAGACTTTCCCAGAATTCCAAAGCGCTTCGTCAATTGTTGCATATTTATACCCTTTTCAAGTAGCCAGGTGTCCAAAAATTTAATTTTCACGTCTTTTTCAACGCACGACAATTTGAAAACGAAGACTTTAAACCGTGCAAACAAGTAAACAACCGTAACATGACAGTCAAACGTACAGCATGCTATTATGAACACATTAAAACCATCACAAATAGACGTGTTCAACACAAATTTACGTGGATAGCTTATTTTCGGTACATTCCTTACACATGAAAAATCATGGAGTTTGAACCATCGAAAAGCATGTTCCGATGAAAATGTGTATCTGTCGCCGCCCCACGGATCGTGGCAAAATATGTCCTCTTACGGCACAGATTTCTTGTGACCGCTTCAAAAAGGGCATTTCTCACCGAAAACTGAAAATTGAGACTCCAACAAGCATTTTGACTGTAAAAACTACAAATTTGTGATTGGAAGTCACCACCAGTGCAGGACTTGCCATGGCGTGCAGCTCATCCTAATGGCAAGATCAAACTGTACATACACACATTTTTTTTTGCTGGGGTGTAGAACCACTACGTCCACTGAGTTGAACTTTTGTGGTATACCCCTGTTTACTATTCTAATTCACATCTTTAAGCTAGATCACCATTTTTCAAGTGACCAGCCTAAGACGCGTCTCCCAGTCAGGCAAAATTGAGTTTATAAAACCCACCACCTTTCCAGGATTTGCAGTCCAAATTTCTACACACTTATAAATTATGAATTTTACACAAGACGAAATTCATGATTGTAAAAAATCGGGGAACGAAAAGAAAGATTTCGTGTAAAATTATGTCTTCTGATACTGACACATACGCAATTCGACAAGAGATGTGTTTGATTGAATTTATTTTCTCATCTCTTGCAACTCATTCTTATGTGCAAAAGGACGCTTGCATGTGTCAGTCTCAGGGTACAGAAATTTATATGACATTTTGGCAGTGGTTACCATTAAAGGCTGTTCACACCAAAATCCGGACATGCAAAAAATATTTTAGAAAAACAATAGCATGTTTTTGATTTATAATATTTATTTCATTTTATAGATAAATGTGATACTCAACACAACTGTATATAGATTTACATGGATTTATTTCCATAAGCTGATGCGCGCACTTTCTTATTCACTCCTTTCATACATCTTTGCACGGTGTCCTTGTCAATTTTCTTCGAAACAATAAGCCATTAAGAACAAAATTCTTGGATCTCCACCATGCTTTTTGAGGTTTCTCTTGACCATTGAGTATGTTTCAATCGGTCGGAGCTGTAGACAATTTGGTGGATTACATACCTTGGGAATGTAAATAACGTTATTTTGCTCATACTAAGTGATTGTACCTTTAGTGTAATGACAGCTGACCAAATCTGGCCAGAACAAGGTTTGAGTAGCATGTTCTCTCAGGAAAGGTAAGAGCCGCTTTTTGAGGCATTCTTGCCGATAAATCTCAGCATTTACGGTACCTGTGGTTACGAAAATCTGAGATTTTAGCCCACAGGATCATATTGCTTCCCAGACCAGATATTTTTCAGGGAATTTGGTTTTCTACTTCCGTTTCAGATGTTCAAGGGCATCTTTCCGGCTAGTTGCAGTGTGAAATTTCGTTCCCGAGAGATATTTGAATTTTTTGAAGCAGTATGTTTTGTCATCCATGACAACACAATGGAATTTTGTGAGAAGTTGTTCATAAAGTTTTCTGGAACGTGTTTTTACCGATTTTTGCTGCTTTGCTTTACGATCTGGGCATTTTTGAGCTTTGAATGATCTCCATCCAGCCTTAGACTTCCCTTTTTTTGCACAAAACCGGTTGAAATTGGCACTCATTTCGCAACTGTCCGTGTTGACACCTTCGGGTTTGCCTGAAAAGTAGCAAGGACTTTTTTCTCCTTCCTTGTGTTACTTTGTCTATGTTCACCACTATGCTCATGCTCATGCTCGTATCAATAAAAAAATTTTCTTGAAAATTTCTTCAAATCCAATCATTACCCAAGTAAAACTAAATATTGAATTGTATGTATTTTTGCTTTGATGTGATAAATAGTTATTTAAACATTCCAGTGAATCCAAACCTTTTAGGATACTTTTAAACGTATAACTTAAATAGCACAGAAGCTTTATGAAACAGAGTTTAAGTTTGACAATGGTCATGAACAAACATTCTTAGGCTTCAGTAAAGCAATTTTTCGTAGGTTTGAACCATGGCCTCCAAGCTTACTAGATCGGTCTTCTTACCACTCGACCGTTTAAATATGTCAGAAATGCAACTAATAGAATCCTTTTAAAGCATTTTTATCGAAACCATCAATATTTAAACTATCACCAACCTAGTAAGTGAAAGGGGCATAGTTACTCATTTTAACGTCGAAGAAATTCAGGTAAAATGTATGAGCTTAGATTGAAAGGATTGGCTATACTTTGAAAATTGGTCGATTACGCTTTAATTTTTGATAAAACATCAACATAATATCAATTGAAACGATGTAAATCATGTTCTGTATTATTAGGAATTGGGTACAGCAATATTAAATATTTCATCATACGGGCATAACTGGATTAAAGGGGAATACCTTGAATGTTTCAGTGGTAAACATGAAAGTGATATAAATACATATTCGATACTTATTCGTTTTATTGAAAAGTACAGGAACGCCCATATGACGTCCAATACGACACGAGCATAGCTGACTAGTTTAGATGGCATTTGGACACTTCTTGAATATGTTTGTTTCTTAAAATGCGGAAGACCTGTGTTGTTACTTTTATGCAACACAATACCCAAAAAACACAGCTTGCAATAAACAAGTTGAAAGTACTTTTAAACGACAACTACAAGTAATTAATATATGTGTATAATACTTTATTCCATGCCTTAATATGACATAACAGCGCAAAAAGTGAAGCTCTATAAAACATAAAATAGAAAAATAAATTCACATACAAAAATATAACATCGCCCAACGTGGGATTTGAACACTAGTCCTTGGCGTGAAAGGTTTGTAGCTTCTCTGCTAAGCCAACTTCGATTGCTAAAAAGTCAACTCTGATTTTCTATGATATGCTTCCCGTTGGCAGTGAAACCACAATCTTGTACAACAAATTCATCTTTTTGAGAAAAAAAAACGTTTTGCAAAACATGGTTGATGTAATGTATTTTCAACAGTATTTAGAACTACCCATAAGATCATGGCCTGTTCATGTTTTATAAATGTATGGAACAATGTTTTTAAGAACAATGGTAAAGAATAAATCACTTCCAGCATAAGAAAAAGTATTTTCAGAACAATAGTTAGTCATCGAGAGAGATCTAACCCGATCCGAAGAAGACATGTTTTGCAATACGTTCATAATACGTTTATAAAAAAAAAAATTAATCATTCAAAAAGATGTTTTGTGTGTTACTTGGGTATGCAAACCAGATATGAGACGTAAACATGTCCCAACTTAGGAACATCAAACACAAAGCAGTGAGTCAAATTATTGAATCTAGATCGGTCGGGTTGCATGAAGCATATATCTACATGACCGATCTATTCAAATTGCAGGTTTGTTATCTACTGTATGACGTATGGAAAATATAACTTTTATGTACATGTTTTCTCTGCTACTTGGGTTGGTCTGCTGTCAATCAATTATTTCTGGTGTAATAAATTTTTAGTATAATACATTATTGAGTTAGTATGCTGCCTTAATGTGTAAAGTCAGGATATTGCATAGACGCGGTTTTCGTAAAAAGATCTCTTAACCAACTCTAACTCGTCTAGTAAGGAATGAAATACCAAAAAAACAAACAATTGAAAGCAAATTTTACAACTGATACCTAAACGTTTACTTACCAGGTGAACCATAGTGTGCATAAAATCTGAAAGTGAAATTAGAAAGTTGAAATTAGTTTTCAAGCTTCAGATGAAGACCGGATTCTCCGAATTTAAACCGAGAATGGGGCATCATTTTGGTACAAGGCAAATGCGGCACTAAATATTCAGTTGGTTTAATTCTAACACAATACTAGAACCAAGACCAGATGAAATTGTCATCATGACTCAACAGTTCTGGCTTGCATAGAAGAAACCAAAAGAAAAAAAAGAAATCCGGATCACGCACTATACTCTCTATACAATTCAAGCTTGAACCTTTCTTGACCTTGACGTTTAAATATTATAAAGAAAGCGATCACCAGCTTCAGCATGGGCAATGCAAAATTTGAAGGACTGAAGCTTGCTTCTCATGCAGAGGTTGAAGTTGATTTCTCTTAAATGGTCTCAATCGGATATTTAAAAGGAGAATGAACTGAACATATTCCGCCAGATGCCCTTCATGTTTCTAATACAGTATAGAGTCCCTATAAAGAGTCACGCAAAGAGGAACATGCAACACTTATTTCGATTAGTTCTCATTTTGCGTGCATGTATGATTCAGATGGGCTGCTCGATAGGTAGCCCCGATAGGTAGATTTGGCTTCACTCTTGGCGTGACTCTCTATAGGGACGGGACTCTAATACAGTACGGAAATTTGTAAAATTCTACCGAATTCTTAACAACTGGACGTTTGGTAATCCAATTTAACGGATTTCAGTAAAATTTTACCGAAATCCGGTAATTTTTTTTACAGATATCTGTAAAATTTCACCGAAATCCGTTAAATTGGATTACCGAACGTTCAGCTGTTGAGAATTCGGTAAAATTTTACAGATTTCTGTAAAAAATTCTAAGTGTGTGGTTTTTGAATTTCAACCGATTTTTTATCTGTTAAACGCTCGGTAGTCTGTTCGGTTCAAAATAGAACAACCGAGTTCTCGTTAAATTTTTACTATCTCACAATCTGTCAATTTTTTTTTTATTAAAAAAGACCCTGTAATTTCGTAGTTGCTACTCCGTTATGAGCAGAACTAGTGTAATTGCACAGAGAACCACATAGATGGAGCTTGGGAGTAGCTTTACTTCTTCAATGTACAAGTTCACTAATTCTATTTATAGATCAGTACCGGCGCAGGCCAAGTCCTCACGGTCTTTTGGGGAGGGGGGAAGAAGGATGATTAGTTTGACAATTGTTGTTATTAGAGATCGTGATCACCAGTACGTGTCTACAATTTTCATGGGAAGGATAGTATTATTAGTGAGGCAGGTTATTTTACGATCATGGATGCACTGTGGTAAGTAATGCGATCAATGAAAGAAAGCGCAGTAGACTGCTTTTTATTTTAAATCTAGTGGTGATAGAAAGAGGCAAGTGACAAATGGCAAGGAATGGGACGGGCCTTGGATTCGACTCCCGACCATCTGCTCAGTAAGCAGAACCACCAGTGACCACTGAGCTACCCAGCTGCGTTTTGCGCACAATCTGTCAAATTTACCGAAAAACTCGGCTGAAAAAAATAAATCCAATCAGCAGTAACCGAACATCGGTTTACTCAAATATTACTAACTCAAACAAATTCAACTTTTCTGTTGCAATAGGATATTTTAAGGGTAAGTGGATTATGCAATTTTTTGATGAAAAATATAATAATATACCCACATTCCATTTATTTTTTAAATTCTGACATGTGTAACTATTGAAAAAACAATTTCAAAATAGTATGAAATAATAATGATTCCAAGACAACACCATTCTATTTTACCATGCAACACGCTACAAGAAAAACAGACTACCTAAACTAACGAACCAACCTTTGATTTTTCACATCAAAAACGTCAAAAAGGCGTTGCATATTCCGACAGGCCAGCTTGCTGTCACTTTTCATAAATGTCACTTTGTGAACCTCATGCCAGTTTTTAAAAATAAAATTATTAGATTTTTTTTTGTTTAAAAATCGAGAAAAATAGTTGAGATCCAAAATTAATATTTTTGTGCTAGTAAAAACGCCCGTCATCGATGTAAATGAAAAAAACTACACCTTTTTTTTTAAATTAAAACCCTCTATTACGGAATTCGGTTCTTTTTGGCAGTGCTAGAATTTTGGTTGAACTAGTTTTAGAGGAATGTTTGCTCTACCATATGGTGTTATTGGGTATCGTAGAAGTTTTTAGTTCGTGAGAGATTTCAATTTAAAGACATTGTTTACAATTGGCTTTTAGGCCCTTAACATGAATTACTCGAGAAATTGCTAACGAGCTTTCAGACCTTATCGTGTCAGCTAAAAAAACCCGAGTTTTACGGTTGACCGCCGCGGAATGGACTCGAAGAGAAGTGTTGGACGTTTAAGAATATTCAGCGAATGCTTGGTTCAGTTTACCGAGTTTTCTCGGTTTTCGTGTACCAAACTCTTGAATATCCCTGCTTTACCGTACTTTTCGGTTCATCTTTCATTTTTATCTGTCAAAGATATCATATAGAAACCGAAATTCGGGTTTGACTCAAAAAATACACCCGGAAACAGTATATATAAACGATTTATTCGGTTTGTTTTGGTAATTGATGTGGTTCGGTAGAAAATTGAACCGAGTGAAAAAGTCATAAAGCAAATATTATGAATTCAGTGGTGAACATGGCGGATTCTATCTAAAAGAGCTGACTCTCATCGCAGTTTTATTATCCCATACGTCAGCAGAAAGTGATTAATTATTTCGACGAGCATATTAGCAGCCCGTGCTACTGCGGAACTATCTACGAAAAGGTATCAATTGATGATTGTCGCTATTTCGTCATGGATTTTCGACTGAATAGCTACGGGCGTAGATTGTTAGACGGAGGATCAGAAATTTAAGATATTTTTCTTTCCATGTGATGAATATTTTATCCATTTTGAATTGATTTGACTATGTACAGGCTTTCAGAAGTTCGACACTTTCTGGCTTATGGTTATTGCTGATGAATCAGCAGAATTTCGTTGAAGTGTCAATAGACGTGGACATAAAACCTGTCCACGTTAAATTTGGGACATTTTTGTTTCAGTGTAGATTTTGAATTATTTCACGGATCGTTGAAACGTTTAACTTTATGACAGCTGAAACTCTACACTTTATTTCGTGGTACAACATGTTTAAATTCTTGTTACATTCAGTAAGATGGCATCGAATCAACTGGAAGTGCGCAAACGCATTTTGCACGAACGGCAGCAAAATTCGAATTTATCGATATACACGATCTTGCCAAGAAACTAAAACTACCGAAAAGTACCGTGTTTTGTGTTTGTAAATCATTTGACCAGCGCTTGACTGTAGATCGGAAGGTTGGAAGTGGAACAAATCGAAAAGAATGCTCTCGACAAATGGACAAGAAGGTGGTAGCCATTATTGAGAAAAATCAAAATCTTCCTGTGCAAAATGTGGCTCGCAAAGTTGGGAAGTCATACGTACAAAAAGTGAAGCATAGGCAGGGATTGAAGGCAAACAAAGTGAAAAAGTTGCCAAACCATGATGACAGTCAAAATTTCACTGTCGTGCTAAGGAGCTTTACACCAATTTTTTGCAAACATTTTCTTGTATCATAATGAACGACAAAACATATGTACTCAAAGACTTGAAACAGCTTCCGGGTGTGGCTTTTGATACCGCAATGCAAAAGAAAGCCGTTGCCGAGCATTTCCGGACAAAGAAGGTGTCCAAATTCCCGAAGAAGTATTTGATTTGACAGGCCATATGTAGTTGTCGAAAATCTAAAAGTTTCGTCTCTACCGGCACTATCAATATGGTTGTGTACGAGAAAGAATGTCTGCAAAAGCAGTTGCTACCGTCCAGCTCTGCTTTGGCTTGATTTGGGCTCTTGTCACTATGCGAAATCCGTCCTGGAATGGTATAAGGTACAGGAGGTCAAATACGTGCCAAAAACAGCCAATCCACCAAATTGTCCAGAACTTCGCCAAAAGAGAGAAGTACTGGGCTCTAGTTGAGCGGAAACGCTTCAAAACTAAGAAGAAAGCAAACGGTACCGATAATTTCAAGAGAAGATCCGTATGGAACCTAATCAACAATCAATGTGCAACTAGCGATTTGAAATTGGTTCACTGTTGTAGAATCCCTAGTTCCGAAGTACACCTTTCAGTCTGCACCTTGCCATGCACTCTTGCGCATTTCAGTACCTTTTGGTACAAGTATTTTTGGCTTTGTTTTGATTCGCTATGTTATTTTGACAGAATATTTGAGAGTGTATTGGTTGAGTTACGGTCTTAGGGGCGAATCACTAAGCTTGGGACCGGTGTGCTAGTACTTCATGAGCTAAAATATAAAAAAAATCGTTTTCTTCATGACTATCCACCCGGTGACCTTATGGTGGCTGTACAACAGAAAGTTCCAGAATTTTACAGAAAGAAGGATTTACATCTTAATCAACTGTTTCTTACGTAGATATAACTCTATTATTGTGATATAAAAAATCGGTTTTGTTGATTTTTGTTTTGTTAAATTTTTTTTTGCTGCCAATATTTTGATGTCCGAAATTCAACATGGACAGGCTTTATCGAGGAAAAATTACAGACAGTTCTGATAGCAAACAATCATTAGGTATTGTTTTGGTTTTTGCTATATTTCTTATCTCAGTGTATGAAGTTTTAGCACTTTTGCAAAGTTGCAAGGAATTTGCATAATATTTTCGCTTCTATTTACTTGCATTGTGAATATTAATTTAATTTTTTTATATCACCATCCGAAAAAAGTACATTTTTTAATGCAAACGTTACAATCCCAGAAATAGATGCAGAAATGTTTACATCATCACACATATAGCGAAAATGACATAACTTGCTCTCTTATAACGACTTTTGTTAAAAGAAGTCTAGTTTTGCAAAATAAAAAGTTTACAGACTAGAAATTCCCAGACATTTCAAATTTTTTTTATCGCAGACATTTGAAAAAATATCTGGCATCCCTGATTAGTGAAGCCATGTTTTAGTAATTACATTCAATTAAGCTTAGTGACGTTTAACGCCCGCACAATTATCGTGCCTATCGTCGTGTAAAAATTGTTTGTTTTCCCACAGATAACCTAAAAGTTTGCATTGTGGTTCGTGATAGAAAAGATCGTTTTGACAGCTGTTTGTTATGTTTTCTACCACATTTCCAGAAGACACACTACTACACCCTGACGTGATAAGCATAATCCGTAGAAACACAAACACAAATGTGAACGATTAATCATAACGAACAATTACGCGAATTGTCATGCGAAGCAAGTGTTATCAACAAATCAAGCAAAATGTTAATCTGGACTAAACATGTAAATTGCTACTATGGATGCCTCTGTAAACGGGGCTTCCTATATAAATAACCGCAGAGACTCGCCGCGCCATTCAGACTAACATCGTTCACAGGTTTGCAATCTAAATAAAGAACGATCGGACTACCTACATTTTAAGCCAATGCAGCATAGTTTTGCGGAATAAGTGAAATTTTTCGGATAACGTGCAATGTAAGTAATCTCCATTTCCAGATGTTCGATGGGAAAATAAAGAAAGAGTTGGGTTCAAGAGGTGAACCGTGCCAAAAGACGCTGAAGCCTTCTTGTCAGTCGTCTATCAGCTACAACCCAGTTCCAGTTTCGAATCGCTCATAGATTGTGACTAGGCAAATAAAAGAAACCGTTTAACGTTTGTTTTGAAGAAGTACGCCGCTTGTTACATAAAACAGCTGAACATCACGATGATAAGGACAAGACAAAGCCAAGTTTTTTAGCGACTCCAAGATGTCACACTTACGGAAGGAGTAATGCTCAGGCTTGCTTTTGCATTACGAAGCAGTTCGAAACACAGAATTTTGAAGAATACATTCCGATGAAAAAAATACTCGTTTCGTCTGACCTCGCAAGAACATCCCAACCTTGACCGCAAAAAAAAAAAAAGGAAACGAGTCTCGCTGAGCGCAAATTTCAAGTTCAGTGGCATGAGCGAGGCGCGACAAGTAAGTTCAAGAAGAAGTCTCGATTTATCGGTCTCGGTTGGGCATAATCCTTTAGCATGCACTCATGTTTTCTCGTAGATTGGGATGCTGTGAAGAAGAGGAATCTCTGCATGATGTTGGATACCTCGGATAACAAACGAAGTAAGAATTATTAATGTGCTCGCAGTGATTCGTTTCGACTGAAGGTGATTCGGAGGACGTTCTGAACCGGTCCGTTTGGCAAAGTATAAAAGAGGAAGCTCCCAGTATCAGGACCATCAGACGATAAGAATCCTTCCTACCGGTAACGTGATCCCAGTTTCGAAGTGAATATTCTGAGAGAATAAGAAATGAAGTGCTTATTGTTGATTGCGCTGGTGGCTGTCGGAGCTCAGGTAATACCAACTGAACTAATTAACCGGGACTATAAATGGCTTAGAGCAAGTAATTCTTTCGTAGGCCTTTTTCACCCCGGAGCAACAAGAAGTGGCCAAAAAGCTGGCGGTGGATTGCTCAACCGAGATCGGCGAAGGACTGCCGGAGAATGTGGGTGACCGTTTCCGGGAGGGGGATCTCACGCTGACCGACGACAAGAGCAAGTGCTTCATGAAGTGCATCTTCGGAAAGGTGGGCTTCATCGACGATGCCGGCACGATCAGCAAGGCGAAGCTGGTGGAGAAACTTAGCAAAGGAAATGGCCAGGAGAAAGCGGAAATGTTTGCCGAAAAGTGTGGCATGTTCGAGGGTGCTAATGCGTGTGAAAAGGCGCACGGGCTGTACGAGTGCTACTTCAACAACAAGGACACCTACTTTGCGTAAGGCTTTCAAAGCTGTAGAACGGTTTTCACGGGTGCAACAATTTGGAACAGTTGAATAAAATTTATGTTTTGATGAAACGCACTGGATTTACTGATCGAAAGCACCGGGATCTCTAAAACTTGTTGATGTGCGCCAGCCAATGAACACTGCGGAATAATAACGTCCAAATGTTGATCTAACATAAATGTTTTACTTGTCCGAACAAACTGTGTCAAACATCGTGTTTCGATTATTGCTTAGGTGAGAAAATCCAACCGACTCGAAGGGTGAAGACTTCCATAAATGAAAATCAATTAACGTGTCGTTCTTTATGATGTTCACTTTAAGACCCGAGGTTGGAGCAAATGCTCGAGGTCGACCACCTCGAGAGTGGAGCTTTGCCGGTTTAATTTTATGTTCTTTCCATTCAATCGACGGGTGAGTACTGCAGCAGGTCGTCGGGTGTGCGTTGCGTACTTACAGCAGCAGCTCTGTAATCGGCTTTGATAGTAATTTTGTGCTATTATTTATTTATTTCCCATTCGAGCTTGTGACGGCAGCTGACAGCAGCTGGGTTGGGGGATGGTTATTTGGATGGCATCTGTGAGGAGGCCGCCATTTACCGTCACACATAGTTTTGGTTCATTGAGAAAATAATAAAAACCTCAGCGTTCGTCTTCTTCGTTGACGGTAAAATCTCAACGCACCAAGAGTAGGACGAGCATGAAAGTAAAGGGGAAAATGCCTCCAGCATGACTTCTTTCGACATCCCCGCTTCCATCCTGCTTCGTCATGTGTAGGTTATTTTAGTTGGCAAAATTGTTGCAATTATAAAAAAAAAACTATTGCTGCTACCGCCAACCTAACCACCGGTCCTAAATAGTCGGTGATGGATGATGGTAAGCACCTAGCTGCGAATCAGCGAGAATGCAAGAGGTCAACCGACCACCGATGATGCCGGGCCACCAAGCGGTGTGTGGACCATCTAATGGTTCAACAGCAGCCAGCGGTTAACTGCGCTCGTAACAATATAATAAAAACTAGCATTGTATTGAAACATGATTTTTCTATTCACACCATGACGTTTTGGCTTGCCGTTTTCGGACATTCAATGATTAAACTCTGTTTGGATGGGTCAGCCCGCGGCGATGGGCACGCTTTGTTACACAACTCTGGCGCGATTCACCTTTCAACTATACATGTTTGCCGAGCTGAGAATTGCTCAAATTGAGTGATTAATGAATCTTTCTGGGTCGGTTTCAGTATGAATAGCAACAAAGCTTGGTTTATTATTTAGATTCGGCTGGAGGAACATGATTTTGCTATGCAATTTTGTCTTCTTTAAACGAGTTGTTGTGCATACGGACTCAAAGAGGAATACGACGGGATTCAATGGCCAACCGTTTGATTGCAAAACACAACAAAGATATTCAAGTCATCGTTGCATTGCATAACCAGTTCCACTCTTTCGATATCAACGGGTCGTGACTTGACCAAACCCTAACCACACTATCAAACTCATGTTAGTGAAAGTACCTACTCTTGTGCATTAATCAAACTGACTGTTCCTTTCCCTTCTGTAATCCAAGTAATCAACCTAGCCATCGATTGTAGATGCATACAACATATTTGCACGTGGCTCTGTGTGGGACTTTAGGCCCCTAGACTTATCCCAGACAGCCGGATTTGTTTTCCTCTCACTTTCAATCTATGCATCACTAACGGTCGTCTGGCAGCAGTTGCAAGCAGTTGCGCTTCCTGACATAACACGCGGCGCAAACCTGAATATGCACCCCGGTAGTTGCAGTCAGTCACAAGCCCTTATCGGTGTTTCTGTCGGGTTGAGTTTGGCACAAGACTGCCGCACGTTGCACCGCGGAGAAAGCCAGCTGTTGATAGAATGCCTGTGGGACTTGAGAGTGGCCGCATGCCTTCCCGCCAACGTGCGTCAACTTTCGGTTTTGTTCGATGGCGGGTTGCTCGAAGATTAATTTATTTTCATTAAGGTATAACTTTTACCACCTAGGCTGGTTCGTCACTGACGATGGTTTATGATTCGCTCGATCGAAATAAAATTATAGGTGATAGGTTCATTGTTACGGGTAATGTTCGTGAATGGAATAAGTTATCGAATAAAGACAAAACAAATCCTAGATAAAATATATTGGGGACCCATTGAACGCTATTGATCGATTTTGGAACTACTTGTCGAGATGCCTCTTGAACACGTCCCGGTAGGTCATTAGTTTAC
The DNA here is from genome assembly GCA_024533555.2 of Aedes koreicus. Classification (NCBI taxonomy): domain Eukaryota; kingdom Metazoa; phylum Arthropoda; class Insecta; order Diptera; family Culicidae; genus Aedes; species Aedes koreicus. The sequence goes on from JAHHFK020003051.1 coordinate 42,834, forward strand.
TATTGGCCTCAGTTCAACCCACAAAGTGACATCTTGAATAAACTCTTCTGAATCCCCTGAAAGTATACTCGATCGAAGGAAGTTTTATCGGCCTCTCAATCGTTTTTTTTTTTTACATGGCATAACGTCGCAATACTATAACACAGCCTGATACACAATATCGCTCCGTAATGCCCGATTCGTGGCTGCTCCTCTCCAATCCCTTGGGCACATTGTACCCCCTAGGTCTTGCTCCACCTGGTCTGACCATCTTGCTCGTTTCGCACCACGTTGTCTTGTACCAATCGGATTCCCGTCGAACACCATTTTTGCAGGATAGTTGCCCGGCATTCTCGCAACATGTCCTGCCCAGCGTATCCTTCCAGCTTTTGCCACCTTATGAATACTGGGTTCGCCGGCGAGTTGCGCGAGCTCCTGGTTCATCCTTCGCCTCCCTAGTCCGTCCTCCTGTACTCCACCAAAGATAGTACTTAACACCCGTCGCTCAAAAACTCCGAGTGCTCGCAGGTCCTCTTCAAGCATTGTCCACGTCTCATGCCCGTAGAGAACAACCGGTCTTAACACCTTCAAGAGCAATGTTGAACAGGAGGCAAGAGAGACCATCACCTTGACGAAGCCCCCTGCGGGATTCGAATGAACCCGATAATCCTACCCGATATCCTCACACAGCACTGGGTTCCATCCATCGCAGCCTTGATATGTCGGGTCAGCTTCCCCGGAAAGCTGTTCTCGTCCATGATCTTCCACAGCTCATATCGGTTAATTGTATCATAAGCGGCTTTGAATTCGATGAATAGATGATGCGTTGGGACTCTATATTCACGGCACTTTTGGAGGATCTGCCGCAAAGTGAAGATTTGGTCCATTGTAGACCGTCCTTCGATGAAGCCCCCCTGATAACTTCCCACAAATATATTTGCTGGTGGCGACAGTCGCTGGAAGATGATTTGGGATAATACTTTATAGGCGGACAGTGATCGCACGATAGTTTTCACAGTCCAGCTTGTCGCCTTTCTTATAGATTGGGCAGATAACCCCATCCTTCCACTCCTGACTATCAGTCGATGCATCAAGATGCAGGCCCATCTTGATAAGTTCTGCTCCGATTCCATCCCTTCCAACCGATTTGTTGTACTTCAGCTGCTTGATGGCATCCTTAACTTCACTTATCGTCGAGGGTGGCACATCTCCGTCACTTACTGCATCGACTACGTCACTTCCATCGCTGTCTCGGTCCTCTTCCCGTACTTCATTCATATGTTCATCGAAGTGCTGCTTCCACCTTTCGGTCACTTAACGATCGTCCGTCAGGATTCTCCCATCCTTATCCCGACACATTTCGGCTCGCGGCACGAAGCCTCTGCGGGATGTGTTGAGTTTCTGGTAGATCTTTCGCGTTTCATGTGAGCTGTGCAGCTGTTCTAGTTCCTCACACTCCTCCTCCTCCTGGCGGCGCTTTTTCTCCCGGAATAGTTGGGTCTGCGGTAGCCGCTTCTGTCTGTATCGTTCCACACTAAGGTCTGTATCCACATTAATCCGGACACCTTCAAATCATTGTAACTTTTGAAATATTGCACGTAGGAATGAAACATTTCACTGTGGTATAGCTGAGAGTCTATGATGAAAAAGACTATGATTGATGTTTACATTTCATGTTTAATATTCAAGATGGCGCCGAAAGAAAAACAAGTGCGCGAGCGAATTTTGTACGGGCGTTCGGCAAATCCTGACTTGTCAATATGGGACCTTGCAAAAACATTGGATTTGCCTAAATCCACTGTTCACGATGTGCTCAAATCATTTTCGGAACGTTTGACGGTGGAGAGGAAACCGAGAAGTGACAAAAACATTGGACGGCGCTGATCCTGTCATGGAACAAAAGGTGAAAAGGATATTAAGGAAAAACCCAAATCTCTCCATTCGAACGGTGGCTCGTAAAATAGGGATGTCGCCAGGTTTTGTCCAAAAATCAAAACAACGTTTAGAACTTAAGTCGTATAAAGTAAAAACAGTTCCAAATCGCAACGACAAACAGAACTTGGCAGCAAAATCACGAGGTCGACGTTTGTACTGCGAATATTTGACAAAGTTTTCATGCGTTGTTTTGGGCGATGAAACTTATGTCCTGGAGGATTTCAAGCAGCTTCCAGCGCTGGCTTTCTATTCTGCTATAGCCAGAAATGCTACAGCTGACCATTTCAGAACGAAGAAGGCATCGAAGTTCCCCAAAAAATACCTTGTGTGGCAAGCAATTTGCACGTGTGGCAAAAAGAGTAAATCTTTCGTCACTACAGGCACAATCAACAAGGAGATCTATCAGAAAGAGTGTCTGCAGAAGCGATTGCTACCCTTCATCAAAAGTCACAAAGAAAAACCTTTGTTCTGGCCCGATTTGGCATCATGCCACTATGCTAAAACTGTGAAGGAGTGGTACCAAGCAAATCAAGTGAACATTGTACCAAAAACCTCAATCCCGCCAAATTGCCCAGAGCTACGACCAATCGAGAGATATTGGGCTCTGATGAAGCGGAAGCTTTCTGGAAAGAAGCAAGGAATCAAAGACATCATACACTTCCAGCAAATATGGACAAAGACGGCTTCTACGATTTCTGAAGAGTCTGAAAATTTTATGCAAATACCGAATAACTATGTTTTGTCTTCTCGAATTGTTAAAACACATCCCATGAATCTGAAATAATCAACTACGACGGAAATATAATGCGAAATTTATGTTTTATTCATGTTTTGTGTTGTCCGGATTATTGCGGATACAGACCTTATGACGGGTAGCTTGATGCAGCATAAGTGCCCGCGCTGCGTTCTTCTCATTCAACACCTGCTGACATTCCTCGTCCAACCACTCGTTCTGTCAGCTTTTTTTTTTTTTTTTTTTTTTTTTTTTTTTTTTTTTTTTTTTTTAAACTCTTTATTTATTCCAAATTTTACATTATTTTACATTCATATATTAACCTAGGTGATCCTGCTAAGTAATTAACATTTCAACCTTATATGCTATCATTTATATCTAATTGTGTTAATATTATTTTTTACCTTGTCTATTCAGTATTTTTAACAGGGTTCCTTTTGCCTGCGTGTGAGAATAATTATTGATTTCTTAAAACTAGTTCTTATCTATAGAGAGAATTGATCATTGCAATTGAAGACTGCAATGATTTTTGTCTAAAATTATGAATTATTTTGTTGGACATTTCTTCTAGAGTCTCAACGTTTGAAATTCTATGTAATTCAATAGTACTGAACCAGGGTGGCAGCTTCAAAATCATTTTCAGAACTTTGTTCTGAATCCTTTGAAGTGCTTTTTTCCTAGTAGCACAACAACTAGACCATATTGGCACAGCATAAAGCATGGCCGGTCTAAAGATTTGTTTGAATATTAGAAGTTTGTTCTTCAAACAAAGTTTGGATTTTCTGTTTATAAGAGGATATAAACATTTTATATATTTATTACATTTGACTTGAATGCCCTCAATGTGATCTTTAAAAGTTAATTTTTGATCAAGTATCAGTCCAAGATATTTTACTTGATTTGACCAAGAAATTGGAACTCCGTTCATAGTGACCATATGACTATTACTTGGTTTCAAAAATGCAGCTCTAGGCTTGTGTGGGAATATTATAAGTTGAGTTTTGGAAGCATTAGGAGAAATCTTCCATTTTTGAAAATAATCTGTAAAAATGTCCAAGCTTTTTTGTAGCCTCCTGGATATAACACGAAGACTTTTTCCCTTAGCGGAAATGCCTGTGTCATCAGCAAAGCAAGATTTTTGACAGCCCTGAGGTAAATCAGGGAGATCTGAAGTGAAAATGTTATAAAGTATTGGCCCAAGAATGCTACCTTGAGGAACACCAGCTCTGACAGGCAATTGATCAGATTTAGAGTTCTGATAATTTACTTGCAAAGTTCTATCAGTTAAGTAGTTTTGAACTAATTTCATGATATAAAGCGGAAAATTGAACTTTTTCAGTTTCGCAATCAAACCTTCATGCCAAACACTGTCGAATGCTTTTTCTATGTCTAGAAGAGCAACTCCAGTGGAGCAGCCTTCAGCTTTGTTTGAACGAATTAAATTTGTAACTCTCAAAAGTTGATGCGTAGTTGAATGCCCATGGCGAAATCCAAACTGTTCATCAGCAAAAATTGAGTTTGTATTGATGTGAAGCATCATTCTATTTGAAGCATCACTCTATTCATATTTTTTCAAAAAGCTTACTTATTGAAGAAAGCAAACTGATTGGTCGGTAGCTAGAAGCTTCAGCCGGATTTTTGTCTGGCTTCAAGATAGGTACGACTTTTGCATTTTTCCATTTATTTGGAAAGTATGCCAGATGAAAACATCTGTTAAATAGTTTTACCAAGAAAGACAAAGTACTCTCGGGGAGTTTTTTGATGAGGATATAGAAAATTCCATCATCACCTGGTGCTTTCATATTTTGAAATTTTTTAGTTATAGTTTTTACTTCATCCAAATCAGTTCCCCAAGAATCATCGAAAATATTTTCTTGTGAGAAAATATTCAGATACTCCCTGGAAACTTGATCCTCAATAGGACTTGTAAGACCCAAACTGAAATTATGGGAGCTCTCAAACTGCTTAACAAGTTTTTGAGCTTTTTCCGCATTTGTGAGCAAAATTTTATCACCTTCCTTAAGCGCTGGTATAGGCTTTTGAGGTTTTTTCAATATTTTAGAGAGTTTCCAGAAAGGTTTGGAACTCGGATCTAATTTTAACACATTATTTTCAAAATGTTTGTTCCTCAGGGCAGAGAAGCGTTTTTTAATTTGTTCTTGTAAATCTCGCCATATGACTTTCATAGCGGGATCACGTGTTCTTTGATATTGACGCCTACGTACATTTTTTAGACGAATCAGGAGCTGAAGATCGTCATCAATTATAACTGAATCGAATTTAACCTCGCATTTTGGCACCGAAGCAGCTCTTGCTCTATTTATTGAGAAAGCCAGAGATTCAAGAGCATTATTAATTTCATTTTTTGTTTGCAATGGAACATTAGGATCAAAGTTGTACTCCATAAATGTTCGATATTGATCCCAATTAGCTCTATGGTAGTTGAAAGTAGAACTGATGGAATTAGAAATGCTTTCATAAGGTATTTCAAATGTAACTGGAAGGTGATCAGAACCAAAGTCAGCATGGGTAATCAATTGACTACAAAGTTGACATGAATCAGTTAGGACCAAATCAATAGTTGAGGGATTTCTGGCTGAAGAAAAGCAAATTGGGCTGTTTGGGTATTGAATAGTGTAGTAGCCTGCGGAACAATGATCAAAAAGTATATTACCATTGGCATTGCTTTGCGAATTATTCCATGAGCGGTGTTTTGCATTGAAATCACCAATAACGAAGAATTTAGACCTATTACGGGTAAGTTTCTGGAGGTCACCCTTGAGCCAGTTCTTTTGCTGACCAGTGCATTGGAAAGGCAAATAGGCAGCTATAAAAGTGAATTGGCCGAATTTTGTTTCAACTGAAACCCCCAAAGTTTCAAAAACTTTGGTTTCAAATGAAGAAAGAATGTGATGTTTGATACGCCTATGGACAATGATGGCAACGCCACCACCAGCTCCATTAATGCGATCATTTCTGTAGACAAAATAATTTGGATCTCTTTTGACCTTATGGGCAGGTTTGAGATAAGTCTCAGTTATAACAGCAATATGCACGTTATGATTTCTTAAAAAATTAAATAGCTCATCGTCGTTATCTCTGATGGATCGAGCATTCCAATTCAAAATGTTTAATGACTTAAAATCCATTACTGAACTTCAATGTCATGACAATATTATTGGCAAATTTAATACCAGTTTGGATAGCTTCAAACATGGAATTAGTTTTTAGCATATCGGTTATCATGTCGATTAACGATTGCTGTAAAAATTCTTATTTAGGAGCGGATATGTTACCTAAATCAAATTCATCAGAAGTCCCGTGGGAATTTTGGTTTTGGTTTCTACCCGCTGCAACGGCAGCGTAGGTAGGTCCATTTACATGTTGAACATTGTTAACAACACGGTTGGGTAAGAATGTAGGGTTTGAAGATTGAGCCCTGTTGGTACCTGCAGGTATCGAAATAGTATTTACTCCTCGTTGAGCGTTTGAAGTTACAGTTGCGGATGGAAAAACCTGTCCGCTGTTTCTACCGACGGTTTGGTAGGAATTTGTTCTTCGCTGATCGTTGTTAACAGCTGCAGAATGGGTAATAGCTGGTCGGGAACGTATATTGCTTCCTACCTGGCGTTTAGTGCGCGACTGCAAAATTGCTTTGCGAGTCTTGCACTCCCAAAAATTTGATTTATGGTTTTCACCACAATTTGAGCATTTGAATTTTTGAGGATCTTCCTTCACAGGACAGTCGTCTTTAGCGTGCGAGGAATCCCCACAATTCATGCATTTACCAATCATATGGCAATGCTTTGTACCGTGACCCCATCCCTGGCACTTACGGCACTGGGTGAGGCTTTGGAAATTGGCTCCAGTCTTCCTGAAATGTTCCCACTTCACTCGGACATGGAGCAAAAGGCTTGCTTTTTCTAAAGCCTTAAGGTTATTAAGTTCACTTGACTTGAAGTGAACTAAGTACAACAGTCCTTGAGAGGGGTTTCGTCGAGCTGGCCCTCTTCCAGCAGCGCAGTTTCGAGCGATTGCGCGTAGCTTGCGGCGACGTCAGGTTGCTTCAGTTCGGTACCGAAAGTTGTTCGCTACGGAGAGTTTTGGGCGCATCTTAACCATCACTAGGTAGTGGTCCGAGTCGATGTTAGCGCCTCGGTAGGTTCTAACGTCGGTGACGTCTGAGAAGTTCCGGCCATCTATCAAAACATGGTCGATTTGTGATTCCGTTTGATTCGGTGACCTCCAGGTGTACCGATGTGGGAGGCTGTGCTGGAAGAAGGTACTACGTACGACCATGTTTTTGGAGGCGACGAAGTCGATAAGTCGAAGGCCGTTTTCGTTGGTCAGCTGGTGTGCGCTGAACTTTTCAATCACCGGTTTAAACTCCTCCTCCTGACCAACCTGAGCGTTGAAATCTCCCCCCCCCCCTCTTTCACGTAATAACCCGTAACAACCCCTGAAATAATTTTTCATCACATTGACAAAACTTAGTTGGACGAGCGATTCCAGAATTGTGCAGTTGTTTGTTGAAGGGGCTCTGATAGTGTTTTACAAACACTAGAACAACTACATCAATCCCGTCAAATTTTCACTGTAGCTTGGCCGTACAATTAGAGAGCCACACATACAATAATCCTTCACAAAAAGTCTAGTCGTGTGAGGAGAATTCGGCTGAGTGATTCCACACTGGACCACCACCACCTTCAACCGTTCTATCATCTCCAACATAGCTCTAAAGCTAATCATTAGCCGTAATTGCTACAATGGATCCGATGACGGATTTCTGCAAGTCAAGCTCCTTTTAATCAACGGGTCTGCGTTAGTCAATAGTTTTTCATTTACGGCTGAACTTAAGTTAAGGGAGTTCCGAATAGAAATTTGCGGTTTTAGGACTTAGCTGCAATTTAGCGAAAGCCATTGGATCTTCACGCTGACCAGCCAGCATTTCTTAGATGTAAAACGTTCGCCGTGTTTATCATGCTAAAATTTGTGCCGCTGTTTTCTAGTTAAACTGATCATAAATCAATCGACGATTCCAATTTCGTTGACGATGGTGTGATATATTCCAACCACGTTATTTTACGATATGTTTGCCAATCATGTATCTTAATGTCGAAAGCTCAAGTCACCGTGGTCCAATAATTACCTGCTTCAACTCAAACGTAATAGAGCGAAAACATTACGGCATAACTGCAAGAGTCTCTGACAATTAACAGAAGTCATTTCAACTATGCAGGTATTTTGACAGATACCATTTACAATTTCTCAAAAGGTAATTGATTTAACATAGTCAATGAAATATTCCTCCTACAGCCTTACATACCACTATTTTTTTCCATCCTACTCCTATCCTGTGGGCAGTGATGCAATATTATTGTACACTTCTAGTGTTGCGAAGCCTAGGCAACTATCCCTTGGTGTTATGTAAGGTTTGAGTATGTACTTGAAGTAAGAGTGGTGACTTGGAGTTATATGCGCTTATACGTCAATAAAATGAAATAAACTGCAATATTAAAGTAACGAAATATTGTTGCAACAATCCAATCCAATCGTTTTCTTCTACTTTCAGACATTCTTCTCTTTTCAGTGAGCGAGTAATGGCGCTATAGCCATAATCCATATAGGGCTAGGACTCCAACCGTTTGAAGAGAAACGTAGCATCACTTAACTTTCTCACACCAAACAGGACATTCTGTTTAACTATTCCTCCGAAAATTCATTTCCCTTTTCTTTTGATATCTACTGAAGACTACGTGGGTTTCCCGTGTCTTTTTAAGGTAGATACCAAATCCTCCCTATCTTCAACGGTTGCATGGACGTGGCCAGGTGAGCGATCGAGGAGTGTCTTCATGGAGATTATTGTGTGAAGAAACGTTTCAGTTACTGCATCCGTTTCATGGTGACATGCAATGTCTTCAACGAATTATTCCTCATCGCAGCTCCATCCACGAGGTGTGCAAACGTCAATGCTTATGCTAATGCTAACTCCTGAAATAATTTTTTATCATTCCTAATGACATTTTAAGACTTGTTTTGTAGCACTGTGGGTAGAACTACATCAATATAATTTAGGTTTTTTTTTACAAATTGCCTACTTTATTCGCTAAAATTAATACTTGCTTTAATAAATCAGAAATTGACGAAACTGTCTAAAGGCTTTTTGGGAATAGCACAATAGAGTTCATATTTTTTTTGGTGAAACACTACTTGTTTTACTGAAAATAACCATTGAGAACAGTCTCATGCTCAAATTCAAATGTTGTGGTAGCTTGGCCATTAATGGGTTAGTATTCGTTGAAGAAAACGGGACAAAGTGGCACTTAAGGCTTGTCATTTAATATTTGGACGCACTGTTTATTTGAAGGACTGAATCGAAAACAGACCGGCTTCACATTTTTTCTCATAGCTTGTAATAAAAAACAACAGAAAATAAAACATTTATCATTTAATTAAAGTCTTGCTCTCTTAGTTTGAACAAAACAATCACTAGTAAACACAAAATCGCATAAGGAAAGTATCGAAAATAAGCTGTTCACGTACATTTGCTTCATTTAGAATGGGAACAAACTTTTGCTCATATTGTGGCGCTCCTGGTGGACGGGTTTGAAAGTTCTTGGCGCCCACGTGTCGGGAATTTTGTCAGCTTCACGTAAGTATTTTTGACATTCCACAAATCGACTGTACTTTGTAAACAATCAACATGGAAGCCGAAAGAAGGGAAAAAATTGTGCACAGTTATTTGGAAAATCCATTGTGGTCTGCATCTAGGCTAGCTAAACAGCTGAAATTGCCAAGAAATACCGTATGGCGCGTTATCAAACGGTATAAGGAAACATTGACGACGATTCGGAAGCCGCAAGCCAATCGTCGGAGTGGAACTGTCGACCGGAAACTGCGTGGTAAGATTTTGAAGACGATTAAGAGGAATCCCAATCTTTCGGACCGTGATTTGGCCAGAAAATTCGGTGCTGCCCATAGTACCGTGAGGAGAACTCGACTCCGGGAAGGAATCAAGTCGTATCGAGCTAGCAAACAGCCAAATCGGACCATAAAACAGAATAGTGTGGCCAAAATCCGTGCTCGGAAGCTATACGACCAGGTGCTGACCAAGTTCGACGGGTGTCTTCTGATGGACGATGAAACCTATGTCAAGGCTGACTTCGGGCAAATCCCAGGTCAAAAATTTTACTTGGCAACGGCTCGGGGGGATGTTCCAGCCAAATTTAAATTTGTTTTTGCCGACAAATTGCACGAACATTCATGATTTGGCAGGGCATTTGCAGCTGTGGCAAAAAAAAACGAATGTTTTCGTTACAAATAAGACAATGACGTCGGAACTATACCAAAAAGAGTGTCTCCAAAAACGAATTTTGCCGTTCATTCGATCCCACGACCATCCCGTAATGTTTTGGCCAGATTTGGCAAGCTGTCATTACAGCAAAGTCGTTCAAGAATGGTATGCAGAGAAAGGGGTCCAGGTTGTTCCGAAAAACCTTAACCCACCCAACTGCCCCCAGTTCCGCCCTATTGAGAAATACTGGGCAATCATGAAGAGGAGACTCAAGGCAAAGGGAAAGGTTGTCAAAGACATCAATCAGATGAAGACCTGGTGGAATAAGATAGCTAAAACGATGGACGAAGAAGGTGTGCGCCGCCTGATGAGCCGTGTTACAGGAAAAATTCGAGAATTCCTTCGAAACCGTGACGAATAATTTCATCCGTATTTTTTCTTAAAAGTATGAAGAAAACGCTACATTTTTATAAAAAAAGATCTTGAATTCAATAATAAATAACTGAAATACAGGCAATTGTTTTTGTTCCAATTCTATCTGAAGCAAGCTTTACGCGTTGCATTTGTGATGGTTTCAATGTGTTCATCATAGCATGCTGTGCTTTTGACTGTCATCTTTCGTTTGTTCACTTGTTTGTACGGTATAAATTTTTCCTTTTTAAAATGTCATGCATTAAAAAAGACGTGAAAATTAAAGTTTTGGACACATCGCTACGTGAAAAGGGTGTAACTATGCGACAATTGGCGAAGCGCTTTGGAATTTATCACGCGAGTGTGAAATTCATCAAAACCAAGTTTGGGGAGCACTGTTCTTTCGTGTGGGAAAAGATTGTGTACATTCATACTGCCAATCCAAATGCATCCCATAGATGGATTAGAAGCGAGGTCTGGCCAAAAAGGCACGGAACAACTATGTTTCTTTGGTTGACAGTGCCAGTTGTCACGAAAGTTTCGCTTTTTAGCTCATAGGTGCAGATCACCTGCCAAAATGATCGCAGCAAGCCGTGCTTTGAAAGTGACGTGTTTTGTTTTTGCTCCGTCGTTTTCGCGAAAAAAAAAATAAAACTATAATTCGTAATATAACTTAAACTAACTGTGAAATCATGAAATTTTCGCGTGCTTTGTATAAGAAATAGTGAATACAATCGATTCCCTCCCGAAATATGTGATTGTCGGTAGTGTTTCCCCGTTTGTATTTTTTATCTTTGTGCTTCGCCCCCGCACCCGGAAGAAGAGTTACATCAGCTTAGTTTTATTAACTAGTGGTAGTATTGTGACACCCGGACATACATCATTAAGTTAGAGTGTTTTCCGCTTTGTAGCGAATGAATCGATGATTATTGGCAGTTTTGAAGTTTGAGTCGCCTCATAGCGGGGATTTTCATTATTGGCAGAATGTGGAGTGAAAACAAAGAAGACCAGTGCAATGTAGAAAACGGCCATTTGCTGGTGAGAAGCAACAAACGAAGACAACACGCATGCGTGCGTGAAATGCCGGCACAATTTCAGATGCATTCACCAAGTAGTGTACAGAGTTTTTTTTTGCGCTTATTTAATCGCTAGTGCATGAAATAAATTACGAATCAACGTCGATTTTTTTTTTAATTTTACGTATGAACACGATAGTGTCATTAAGGAGGCGGCCATGGGTGAGATCTATCTGATTATAACTATATACCATCCTGTATCCTAATCCTATTTTCAGATAGTACTAAATACGGACCTGGCTTGGAAATTTTACGTTTCCAAATCTGTAAGCGTGTTTCAGTGCCCTTATCCAAATGATATCGGTAATGTTCACATGCGGGGCTTATTGTATGTGAAAGTAACCTCGGAATGGGTGTGACCCTCCAGACATTCTGAAATGGGTTGCTGGATCTACAGTAGAGCTATCACTTTCTAGCTCCCGGATTAAAGCTGCTTCCAATGGTTACTTGAATGATTGTTGTTAACAGATTTCTTCCATAATACCAATGCCGACCAGTGGGTATTAGATTGTACACACACACACAGGTGCAGATCGCCTGCCAAACCAACTGAAAATTATTTTTCGTAAATTAGATTTCACTCGTTTCGTAAACTTATTTTTTGTACAAAGAACAAATATCACGTAATTTGTATGAAACATTCATATTGCTTGTCATCTGGTGAAATGCTATAATAACACCTTTTTGTACAATGCACGAAATGAATTCCGTAAAGACCAGCCAATCGCTGCCTTTTATATCGCACGCATACATGTTGGTGTTGCTGTAAAAGTAAAAGTAAAAGCGATGTCAAAGGTTGTGACTTCAAACTCATTAATCGAGTAACTTCTCACGAGTCACCATGGCCTAGTGAGATCAACCAGGTCTTCCCAAAAGTGCAGGATCAAACCCCATGTCAGAAAAATTAAAAACGATGAACGACTCCTCGTGATTGCCCTTTTTTCGAATTTCGAGTCGATATAGCAAATCTGCCAATCATTCATGCAACCACCAGAGTGATGTTTCTTTTTTATTTGTAACAACATATTCGTAGCTATGTTTGTATTCTTTGTATTGTTTTCGTACAATGCAGGAAAGTTCTTTTTGTGTCAACAAACGTTTTTTATAGTTGCACGTGTGGCATTGAATACGAAGGTAACTTCATAAATAATACGAATCGTTTTCGTTGCAGAAAACAACGAATTGATTCGTGAGTCCTACCTTCGATTTAGCAATGTAAATTAAAATTAATTTTCAGTGTAGCATCCTAAAATATTTCTTGACAATGGACAACGACCGGGTTTTACACTAATTTAATTCAAATGTTCTCAAATATTTGGAGATGAAGGAACATAATAAATCCTGCAAGATAAGATTGTTAGCAGCATTTGGAAAATATCATTTTGTGTTCCTCAACTCATTTTTACGTCATGTCATGTAAGCTATCATTTTGAGTTTTTAAATTTAAGAACAGACGCAAATTTCTGTCTAACGGGCCGCTCCTTTTAAGTGCATGCAATATGATTTAAATTTACATAATATTTTCTAATAGTGCAGCATAGGTCTTTGCCTAAAGTCAGCATAGGCCTTTGCCTAAAGTCAGCTCTTCAAAAGCAGAAACACCGACGCTCTTCATCATCAAGGTGATGTTTTATATTGCCATATCTGAAAGAGGAATTTCCAAACCATGGTTCAAGCCCAGTGGTTTGGCTATTAATTAAGAAGTGTACCAAAATCAATGTTTGAAGAAAATGTTGATTCCATTTCTTCAAACATACCATGCAGATGGAAATTACGTGTTTTGGCCGGATAAAGCGTAGTCGCATTGTGCGAGAAAAACACAAGCCATCTTTGAAAGCCAAAACATCCCGTATGTACCAAAAAACCGCAATCCAACAAATTTTCCCCAGAGTCGCCCGATTGGAGATTTCTTAGGATATTTGAGTTTACTGGTGTACAAAAACAACTAGAGAGCCAAAGACTGTAAACAACTGATAAATATAATCAAAAGATGCATTCACCGAATCGATAAAGAAGCTGTACCACGCCTCCTGTTCTCACATCAAATCTTCGTCGAACAGCTGATGACGGACCGTAACGGGTGTTCAATAAAAAATGAGAATGATTTCAATACCTTTCTGTAACTAAAGTAAAGAGCGTAAATTTTTTTTTCTCTCCACGAGATTTGCTCTCTGGACTCCCTAAAAATGGGTGGCATGTTTCTTTTCGCTCAGGTGCTGTCAGTTCAATCGAAGATGGCGTCGAAACAGCAAGCACTCCGCGAGCGTGTTATTCGGTTTTACGAAACGCATGGTCATCGTGGAAACAAGTTTACGGTAGACCACTTTCGAGACGAAAATGTGCCCGTGAGTACAGTTTACCGGATCCTGGCATCCCTGAGCGTGGAGCGGAAAGCCGGTAGTGGCCGTCCGGCGAATATAATGACGAAGAAGAAGAAGGAAGCCCTGAAGAAGCTGTTCGACAACAAGGACGGAACGAGTTTGCGTGACGCCGGCTAAAAATATCACTGCTCCCATACCTTGAATCACCGAACCCTCAAGATGGAGGACATCATCTGTCGGAAGAAGAATCGGTCCCCCGAGTACACGGACAAGCAGATAGCGACCGTGAAATCGCAGTGCCGGTGGATGACGAAGAACTACCGCGGGACGTCGCTCGTGCTGGATGACAAACGTTACTTTCCACTCTCGAAGATCCACATTCCAGGAAATGACAGCTACTATTCCAGCGACAAGTCGGCCACACCCCCCGAAGTAAAATATAATTTTCAGCATAAATTTGAAAAAAAAAAGTTATGCTGTACATCGCCATATCGGACAGAGGGATTTCGAAGCCGTGGTTCAAGCCGAGCGGTCTGGCCATCAATCAACAAGTGTACCAGGAGGAGTGTCTTGAGAAAATTCTTCTTCCGTGCTTAAAGGAGCATCATGCGGATGGGAAGTACGTCTTCTGGCCGGACAAGGCGTCCTCCCATTACGCCAAGAAGACGCTGGAGTATATTCAGGAGAAAAAGATACCGTACGTGCCGAAAGAAAGGAACCCGACCAACTTGCCCCAGTGCCATCCCATTGAGGATTTTTTGGGCTCCCTCAGTGCCCTAGAGTAAAAAAATAATTGGTGGGCCAAGAATACGAAGCAGTTGACCACGAGGATCCGGAATTGTATCCGGAAGATGGACGTCAGTGCCGTTCAGCGCTCTTGTGAGAGCATCGTGACTAGGTTGCGTCTTACGGCTGACCAGGGCCCCTGCTTCAATATTCATTGACTTTTTTTGTTGAATAAACATTATGTTTTAATAAAAAATACTAAATTCGTTGAAAATAAAAAAAAATTTACCATATGACTGAACAAATTCTAATTTTTTATTGAACACCCGTTATCCAAATGTTCATTTTTTTTAACGTAAAGTGACGTGCCTTCAACATAAATCAATCAATTTTCCGTTCTATACATAAGTTTCATTATTATGGCCCTTATAAAAAATTCTTATTGTTTAGTCATACTCCGTTAGTGCTGATGTTTTTAAAATGTCAAAGACAAGGATCATGTAAATTTAAGGCTGTCAAATCCCAGTACTCTTTTCAGTGGCTGTTTTTACCGCTCTGCGAATTTAGATTTTTAGTTACCAAATACATTCTAGGAGCTTTTGTAAAATCCGGAACGTAACATTGAATATGCATCAAAGAGAACATACAATTGAGTCATATTTATCTTTGAGTCGCAAAGTATTTACTTGCAACAAGGATTCCATCACACGTAATATTCATTATTTTCAAGAGTGTAGAGTGAGGAGAAAGGTGCAAGAATATGGAATGAGGAAGGAATGTAAGTTAAATCTATGACATATATTGTGTATGCAGGAACTTTTGGGGCCGGGGAAGGTTCTTATGATAATTTAAGGCCCTTCCCATCTCTGGAAGGGGGGGGGGCTTCCATACAAATTTCTGCATAACTCAAGAACTAATCAAGCAAAGGAAACCACATTTAGCAGGTGGGAGTTTTTGGAGGCGAGAAATGTTTCTATGATAGTTTGAGACCCCTCCCTTCTCTAAAAGGGCGGCTCCCATACAAATGAAACAGAAATTTTTGCATAACTCAAGAACTTATCAAGCAAATGGGACCAAATTTGGCATGTGGGGTTTTCAGGAGGCGAAAAATGTGTGGTTTTAGACCCCTCTACCCTCCTATAAGGGGGGCTGTCATACAAATGAAACTGAAATTTATGCATAACTCTAGAACTAAGAAAGCAAATGGAAACAAAAAAGGGCATGTGGGGATTTTGGAGGTAAGAAATTTTCTACGGTGGTTTGAGACCCCTATTTTTTCTGGTAGGAGACCCCCCCGATCACATACAAATGAAACACAAATATTAACCAAACATGAGAACTCTTCCTACTGTTATGAAAATTTGTATGCAGGGGTTTTTGGGACCGGAAAAGGTTCTTATGGTGGTTCGAGGCTCCTCCCCCGTCTGAAGGGGGGTCCCATACAAATGAAACACAAATTTCTGCACAACTCGAGAACTAATCAATCAAATGGAATCCGATTTGGCATGTGGTGGATTTTGGAGACAAGAAATGTTTCTATGGTAGTCTGAAACCCCTCCCCTATCAGGAAGGGTTGGCTCTCATACAAATGAAACGGAAGTTTTTTTGCAGAACTCGAAAACTTATCAAACAAATGGAACCAAATTTGGCATGTTTTGAAGGCAAAAAATGGTTCCTCGGTGGTTAGAGAGGGGGAGGGGGTCTCATACAAATGAAACACATATTTTAACAAAACATGAGTACTATCCCTATTGTTTTGAAAATTGGAATGCAGGAGTTTTTGGGACCGGAGAAAGTTCTTATGATGGTTCGAAACCCCTTCCCCGTCTGTAAGGGGGGGGGGGGGGGGGGGCTCTTATACAAATGAAACACAAATTTCTGCATAATTCGAGAGCTAATCAAGCAAATGAAACCGAATTTGGCATGTGGAGGTTTCTAAAGGCAAGAAATGTGTCCACGGTGGTTTGAGATCTCTCCCCTCTTTGAAAGAAGGGGGCTATCATACAAATGAAACACAAATTTCAACCAAACATGAGAATTTTTCTAACCTTTATAAAAATTTGTATGCAGGGGTTTTTGGGGCCGAAAAAGGTTCTAATGATGGTTTGAAACCCCTTCCCCGTGTGGCAGGGGGGGGGGGCTCTTATACAAATGAAACACAAATTTCTGCATAATTCGAGAGGTAATCAAGCAAATGGAACGGAATTTGGCACGCGGGTTCAAGGGCTTGTGCGGGTTTTTAGGCAGGATTTTTTTCTATTGTGGTTCGATACTCATCCCCGCTTTTGAGGGGGGGGGGGGGTCTCATACAAATGAAACAGATATTTCAACCAAACATGAGAATTATCCAGGCAACTAAAACACAAAATGTATATTTCGTGGGGAAAGCAGCATGTTCTGATAGAAGTTTGAACCCCTTTTTAGTCAAGAATGGGGTATGCTTGAGTTACTCTCAGTGCAAAATATGCGCAAGAAGTAAATCTAAGGTTATGCAAGAGAAAATGACGTTCAAACTGACAGGATACGGCGTAGTTTGAAGATAAATGTTTTGTCAATGAAATGCTTCTACACAGAAAGAAAAACCATGGTAGAAACTAAAGATCTGAGGTTATAATTAAAAATACACACCTACGTTTAAATTTGGAGAAATTACACACATTAGCAAACGAAAATATTTGAACAAACCTCATTTCTAAAAAAAAAAAAAAAAAACATAAAAGCGCCAGTTCTATTGTATGTTCATTCATTTAGTTGCAAGCGTAGCAAGGCTCGCACCGGGTTCAGCTAGTTAATAATAAAAATCATAGCTTATAAGTTTCTTTTTTTTTCGTTTCTTTTCCGTCGGCCTATTTCCTCACAACGTGGTGACAACCACCGACGCCAGGTAGACGACTCCAATACCTGGACCCTACATATCGCACTCATCAACCTATGAGCCGGGACCAAAGGCTTTACTTCCCATCCGAAGGAGCAGCTTTTTTCGCCTCAGAAAAACCAACGACCTCGACTGGGATTGAACCCAGACCCACTGGGGTGCCAAGTAGCAGTCACGCTTATCTCAACACCACCGGCGCCGGCAGCTCATAAGTTGATCTTCATTCTCTACAAGTTTTAAAATTATCCTATAAGATGCCGAGTTTTGATGGAAAGTTTTTTGTTTGCCATTTTTGTGAACACACCCTTTAAAAATAGTGAAAATTGCATTTTTAATTTTGGAAGGTATGCAATGGAATGCTATTGGTTCACAACAATAAAAAATCTTTTATTGACTATTGTAAAAATCATCCTGCTGTATAGATTAAAATTCTTCAAAGGATCATATACCACAAATCATATGGAACGGCTTGTTTAGTTTTAATTATTTTGTTTGAATCAAAAGTTTCATAGTTTAATGTAGACGATTCAGAATTGAAAATATGTGTGTTGTGTAAACCATACTTTAAACTCCCGCCCATTTTTCCATACGGTAAATAAATCTCGACAGACCGCGAATATTCGATTCTACATCATTCACATTAGTTTTAAGATAACTGATGTATATAATTATGAAAACTTGGCTCTTTAAAGTTGATTCGATTAATCCTGTACAAATAAATGTACTCGTTGAAAAATATAATCAACGGCTAGGGAATTTTATTCTTCGATACTAGCACGAAACATACAAACCTCCCAGCCATTTCCACATTCATAGTCTAATATGGTCCCATTTTCCAGCATCCATACGCTCAAGAATTTCAATTGCCAAATGAATGATTATCATTCTACGAGCGCGCAGCTCACACCGCATACATACCGGTACAGATATGTACTCATGGTCGGTCAATATTTTCCTAACCTGATTTCATAGCGCGAAATGCTCCAGCGAACAAAGCGTTCACTCCGGATCGCCAGCCCAGAGATCCAAATAAACATAAACACCGCAGCCCAGGCGGCAGTCAGTCAGTCAGTCAATGGTCTAAGACTGTAACAAATCGTTTACACTACTGCGCTGCTTGCATTAAGCCCCAGAAAAATTGTGCTCAACTGTAGCACTGCATTTCTAAATCCACCCCCATGCAACTCCCCACAATACATACACCGTTTATTGCCGGATCAGCTGGGCTCTTTACAGCTCTTGTTGACGGTCTTTTTTCTTCTTCTCGTATGAGCGCGGCATATGCTTATAACAAAATTGTTTATGTTTATGCGCGCATAAATATTAATAACCACTTGGAAGTGGCTAGCTTCGAGGGCTTTAAAAAAAAGACACGGCAATTCTACCTACTTGAGGCACCTGTGCTGGGTAAAACGAACCGTTTAGAGTGCGTTAAGGGTACACCAATAAATTAATTTGAGAGACAATAAACTCGCACTTGTCCTGTTTGCTCGGGGCTTTTTTGGATTATTTTTTTCCACCGTTGGTGACACGTGACTGCGACCGAAGGAAATACTCGGAATAGATTTTTTTTTTCTGTCAACGAGATAAAGCTGCATTCTTCGGAAGGAATTCCACTTTGGCCTACTTTGCGGACGGTGACATTTCGTTGTTGTTTGCCGTCTATGCTGTCTCGAGAATTAATGGACCGCACCAGTGCATTGGTTGCAGAAGTGGTGCATTTTATAGCGCTAAAAGCGTTCAGGTAGTTCATCTACACGATGGGATGACTTTGGTGCTTTTAATTATATTCAATGCTCAAGAGAAAAGCAAGCCGGAAGATGCAGATAAAGGGCTGTCTAGACTTTTTTGTCTCAGTTATTGACTACGATGTTGAGAAGTGATAATTTTGGAATTATTGGAACAACTTTTTAACCTGTTTGGTATTCGATTTTGTTCAGGTCAAATTCAGCTTACTTACTTCCTTGTTTTAACGTCTCTTTAAACTATACGTCTGCTGTAGACGTTTTAAGTTCATTCTAGACGGCAACTGTCAAATTCAGTGTTACTCTAAGTATGATATCAAAATGATCGGAAATAGAACCAAAACATAATCAAAAGATATGATAGCGTAGAGCAGCGTTTCTGGATTGTATTCATACGTATCGGTATCAAAGGTTTGATAATTTCGGAATTTATCACTATTTCCTATTTTATTAATTTGTAAGTGTTAATCGTTTGTATAATGTATGGATAGTTCGTATAACTTCAGAAATGAAATGAGAACTATGCCAAGGTAGTCAAATAAAAAAAGTCGACTCGTTGAGCGTCATTTGTTTCTGGAATGTTTCTAGAACTCTGGGAAGAAAAAGAGTTATGGAAATAGGGACTTTTTAAAAGTCCACTGAACTGCTTAAAAACGTAAAAAAAAACTTTAGCAAGTAGCTTTTTGTTGAAATTATTCAAAATTTACAGAGCTTCGACAAATTTTCGATTGTGATATAACAAACAACGCATTTCTATTAATTCCGCAAACATTTCACAAGTTTGAAGTATAATTCTTGAAAATTTTGCACAAGGTTTCAAATGTTTCTTAAACATTCTGGAAATTGTATTTAGGTTTCAAACAGCTACAAAACTCACGGAAAATCCATCATCATTTTAGTGAGAAGAATTTCAGGGAAACCATAGAAATTCCAAAATAACTCAGAGCCTTCTGAACATCCGTGAACATTTTTACTAGCCTAACATTTTTCTGAAACTCTGTCCAATTAGTTGTTTATGTATTTATTTAATTCCATAGAGCAGTTAGGTAGCCCACAAATGTCTGAAAGTTCCTGCACCATCAAAATGCGGTCTTAACCAGTAATTTTGTTCGATTTGTAGAAAAACAATTGGGTTTTCAAAAGTTTTCAGTCTGCGGAACTCCCGAAAAACCCTCAAATTCTTCGAAAAATCTAAACATCTCACAATCCATAGAAGTTACAAGAAAGTCGAAAATTTGTTGAGCAAATCCGTGAAACTTTTGAAGACAAGTTGAAACCACTGGGAATCCTTTGAATACTTGGTTTTCTTAAAATTTTCACAAGATCCCTAAAACTTTCAAGTATTCTAAAGACTTTTTATCTCAAGGTCTATCCAGAGGTTTATTATTGGAAAGAATCGATATTTTTGAATGACGCTTGAGAGTCGATTTGGACCGATTCATGTCAACAGAACAGATGCTGCTGGGCCTCTCACAAAGTGTGATGGTGAGTATTTATTAGGCGGACAAGGTAGTTTGAAGAATGTTTAAAAGTCAATTTGAACCTATTTCACCGATTTAATACGGATGGGCCATATGTGCCCCAAGATTGAAATTTGCAGTCAAAATTCGGCTAAAAACTATTCTTGAGCTTAGATTTTAATGTTTTGCATGATCAACAGGGTGATTTACGAGGTCTTCATCGTACGTTTGGGTTGGTAAAGCTCCATGAGAGATCATTGCACAACTGAAGTCATATTACAGTATTCTCAGAATATACCATTACCTTCCCATTCCAGTTGATTACTTGAAACTTACGGTTTGGCATACTGTTGACTAAGTTTTGCAGCACTGTTTTCTAAGTACTTCCTCATCTCTTATAAATATTTGATTTGATTTCAGCGAAAGGTGGTGCTTACCCTCATCATAAATTCAGTTTATCAGAATTCCCCAAAGGTTTCCCGCTAGATTCAGGTATGGAGAGCGAACTGGCTATATTTTTTTATCCCTTAACCACTGCATGGTTAACACAACGGTAGATGATGCGGTTCCAGCACCTTTATTCAATGCTTTTCATTTAGGACGATATGACAGTAAGGTTTCTAGTTGCACAGAGTCCTGCCCAAACTTCTTTCATAAAATCACATCAGTACCCGTTAAATCCAATTGAACTTTTTCCCGTCATTGAACATCATCTGGTAGTAAAGGAAAGAGCGTTAGTGGATGTTTTTATTAACATGCCATAATCATACAAAAATGGCAATAATAAGCACTACTGACAACTTACGATGTTCCACTGTTGATTTATCATGGCCTTTGCGAAATTCAAACGTCTCTCAATATGGGAGGGCGTAAGCAGAGGAGCTTTTGTCGTTATAGCCCTTTTTAAGCACGGAATTATCATAAACTTTTTGAGAATCTCCCGACAAAAGTTAAAGTTGAGTTCCTGATTAAAATGCTTCAGTGATTTCTAATAATTCGAGGTCTAGCGATTTCATTCTTTTCCCGTCCAATTTGTAATGTTTCTTCCGGTTATTTTTTTTTCATTGCTGGATTTTCATGAATATTAATACCATTTGATGCAACCGACCAATCCTACGAATCCCGACTCTATCTCTATGAAATGCAAATATTTTGGAATTCTCACCAAAAAAGTTTGGGTTGGTTTTTGTTCTCAAAAAAAAAAAAAAAAACAAAAACACTCCAAACAAACTGGATCATCAAATCAACACCAATACACATAAAGTGCCAATGGGTGGCACAAATATATACGCCTGTCTAAACATATGAAAATGTCTGTCTGTCTGTCTGTCTGTCTGTCTGTCTGTCTGTCTGTCTGTCTGTCTGTCTGTCTGTCTGTCTGTCTGTCTGTCTGTCTGTCTGTCTGTCTGTCTGTCTGTCTGTCTGTCTGTCTGTCTGTCTGTCTGTCTGTCTGTCTGTCTGTCTGTCTGTCTGTCTGTCTGTCTGTCTGTCTGTCTGTCTGTCTGTCTGTCTGTCTGTCTGTCTGTCTGTCTGTCTGTCTGTCTGTCTGTCTGTCTGTCTGTCTGTCTGTCTGTCTGTCTGTCTGTCTGTCTGTCTGTCTGTCTGTCTGTCTGTCTGTCTGTCTGTCTGTCTGTCTGTCTGTCTGTCTGTCTGTCTGTCTGTCTGTCTGTCTGTCTGTCTGTCTGTCTGTCTGTCTGTCTGTCTGTCTGTCTGTCTGTCTGTCTGTCTGTCTGTCTGTCTGTCTGTCTGTCTGTCTGTCTGTCTGTCTGTCTGTCTGTCTGTCTGTCTGTCTGTCTGTCTGTCTGTCTGTCTGTCTGTCTGTCTGTCTGTCTGTCTGTCTGTCTGTCTGTCTGTCTGTCTGTCTGTCTGTCTGTCTGTCTGTCTGTCTGTCTGTCTGTCTGTCTGTCTGTCTGTCTGTCTGTCTGTCTGTCTGTCTGTCTGTCTGTCTGTCTGTCTGTCTGTCTGTCTGTCTGTCTGTCTGTCTGTCTGTCTGTCTGTCTGTCTGTCTGTCTGTCTGTCTGTCTGTCTGTCTGTCTGTCTGTCTGTCTGTCTGTCTGTCTGTCTGTCTGTCTGTCTGTCTGTCTGTCTGTCTGTCTGTCTGTCTGTCTGTCTGTCTGTCTGTCTGTCTGTCTGTCTGTCTGTCTGTCTGTCTGTCTGTCTGTCTGTCTGTCTGTCTGTCTTTCTTTCTTATAACCTTATAGACTCGGAAACTACAGAACAACGGATACTGCAGGGGTTCTTAGGGCCGAAAAGGGTTGTTATGATAATTCGAGACCCCTCTCTCCTCTGTAAATGAAATATAAATTTCTGCATAACTCGAGAACTAATCAAACAAATGGAACCAAATTTGGCATGTGGAGGTTTTTGAAGGCAAGAAACTTCATGTTATCGTTAGCGATCCCTCACCTCTTTGGAAGGGGAAGCTCCCTTACAAATTAAACACAAATTTCTATATAATGTGAGATCCCTCCCCCTTCAGGAAGGGAGGGGGTTTCATACAAATAGAAAATTGATTTCTGCATAACTGGAGAACTAATTAAGCAAATGGAACAAAATTTGGCATGTGGGGGTTTTTGAGGCAGGAATTCTATAAATATAAAAATGAGTTTCTGTATGTCAGTTATCGACCCTTATAGACTCGAAAACTACTGAATCGATCGGCGTGAAATTTTTATGCAAGGGTTTTTGAAGCTGGAAAAGGTTGTTATGATGATTTAAAACCCCCTCCCTTCTCTGGAAGGGGGGCTACCATACAATTGAAACACACATTACTGCATAACTCGAGAACTAATCAATCAAATGGAACCAAAATTGGCATGTGGGGATTTTTGAAGGCAAAAAATGTGTGTATAGTAGCTCGAGACCCCCTTCCCATCTGATAGGGGAAGCTCTCATACAAATGAAAAACAAATTTCAATCAAACATCAGAACTATCCAGGCAACTAAAACACAAAATGTGTATTTCTCGGGTAAAAAGCATGTTAGAAGGTAACAAGGTAAAAACCTAAAATTTCCTTCATTCAAGCTTAGCAGCGCTCGCACTGGGTTCAGGTAGTTGCCGATAATCTGATCAATATCTGGTGATCTTAAACTAACTGGATAGAATGTATGTACACTAGACCTTCTGACTTCACTAACTTTCTTGATTTAGTTACTTTAGTGATGACAATTTGAAATAATTTGTTAAATTCAGGAAACAACACTGTTGACCAAACTACTATAAGAGACATTATATCATTTTGTGTTTCGGATAACTTCAATCAATATTTTTCCTTCGAGATTATTACTGCGGTTTAGTGACAAAGTTCTCATAAATGAATTCCGCTTTCTCAATATAAAACGTTTTTTTCGAGACAAAAAATTAGTTCGATTCCATAAATTTTTGGTAAACATGCCATCCTACAAAGAAAAAAGGATGAACTTGAACAGACGCGTTAAAATTTCCCCTCATTTAATTGCAAGCCGAAATTGTTTGCGAGCATTCATAAAACAGTGCTGATTTAGGCATGAACTATACCATGAAAATAAGCACAATCTAGCATTCCATATAGGTTAGGGAATGGCTTTATCAGGGTGAGTGTTTTCATCAGTTGTTAGGAAACAGGTTTAAAACTCCTACATTTTCCAAATTATTTCACATTCTATCTATCTGGCTAATGTTCCACTGTATAAATCATGATTGATTACCAATTAATTACCAAATAATATTACGATTTAAAATACATCATCTAGAAAACCACCAATTTCCTGCCTGCTGAAGAAGTTCGTTCAAATTTTGCCTTTGCGTATTTAGCATTTGATCGCGTGTACCGGATGAAATGTCTTCATCAGCTCGTTCTCACATCTAGGCTTGTTGCCAGAATGTGATGTTGAACATTGAGTTGAAATTCATTTCATATTTAGATAATCTGTCATCACATATTTGAAATGTTTTCACCCAAAATTGAGTTTTCATCTATTACTTAATTTTAACTTAATGCACAAAACATGTGAGATGGGTGAAAAAAAACTTAAATTTGGGTACTTTTCTGTTAGCGTGATACTTTTTTTCTTAGCGATATAAAGATCAATGACAAT
This sequence comes from Aedes koreicus, assembly GCA_024533555.2. Taxonomy (NCBI): domain Eukaryota; kingdom Metazoa; phylum Arthropoda; class Insecta; order Diptera; family Culicidae; genus Aedes; species Aedes koreicus. The sequence continues at coordinate 67,466 of JAHHFK020003051.1, forward strand.
GACAAAGTTTGGTCGTGTACGTTTGTCTCATAACTTGCTAGTAGACGAGTTTGTGATCATAGCAATCGACGTGTTATGGTTGATTGTTTTCGAGAGCGGATTGGTAAAACGAAGGAGTGTGTTGAGGAAATAGACGTTTGCAGCAAATCGTAAACTGGCCTATTATAGTTCACCTTCCTACACACTTAGAAAATAAAACCGAACTCGGTTGAATTTCAACCGAGTTATTATCTACTGAACGCTCGGTAATCGATTCGGTTCAAATTGGAACAACCGAGTTTTCGTTTAATTTTTACTTTCTCGCAATCTGTCGAATTTACCGAAAAACTCGGTTGACAAAAATAATTCCAATCAGCAATAACCTCAAATATTACCCAACGCTGTCAAACAAACTGACTTTTTTGTTGCAGTTACGGAATTCGGTTCTTTTTTGCAGAGCTGGAATTTTGGTTGAAATAGCTTCGAATTTCATAGTAATAAAACCAGTTCCTCATGCATTACTAAACGTGCATCCTCCTGTTGTAGTCACAGACATTCTTCGCGCACACGCGAGATAAAATGGCTGACGATTTTTCAGGCCTTATCGAATCAGCTAAAATAACCGAGTTTTTCGATAGACAAAACCATCGCGGAATTGACTCGAGGAGAAGTGTTGGACGTTTAAGAATATTCAGCGAATGCTCGGTTCAGTTTACCGAGTTTTCTCGGTTCTCGTGTACCGAACTCTTGAATATCCCTGCTTTACCGTACTGCTCGGTTCATCTTTCATTTTTATCTGTTAAATATATCCTATAGCAATCGAATTTCGGGTTTGACTCAAAAAATACACCCGGAAACAGTATATATAAACGATTTATTCGGTTTGTTTTGGTAATTGATGTGGTTCGGTAGAAAATTGAACCGAGATCGGTGTTATTTTCTAAGTATGTACACATGCACGTAATCGTACTCATACAATATTATTAGTTTATGTACAGATTGCGGAGCTGAAGAAAACATTTTCAGGATCGGAAAGCAATCCACAAGTCCCTGCAATTGGGAACTTTATTTAATGTCTATGAAATTTCCTGAGTCTCATGCTCTTTTCTGAATGTAAGTACCGATCGATAAGAAGTAAGCAGAGGGATTTACGTCTAAATATTGGCAGTTATCATAATAGGTTACAGCTTCATCAAATATCCCAGGTGATGCATAAATTAGATATTGCCGAAAATTACATGTTTCTTTCAAACTGTGTAGACATCTTCATCTTGTCGTTTACATCAGATAAAATTATATCACATAACAAATATTATTTCCAAAATACAATTGAAGCTAGCGATTGCCGTGCAAATGGACTCTATAATAACTTTCGCTACACCATAAAGCGAATCCACGATTTTCACTGAGAACATTCATCCGTGACTGTTGTGAAAGCCCTGCATTAGCCATTACCAAAAATCATGCAATGCGATTTCTCAGCACAAAGGTAACTAAATATGAAACTCAAAACACATAACTCGTTTAGCATTTAGCTACTTCATCTCCGAAATGAACGAGTGTTTATAAATAATTTTCCAATCTTCGATTACCTAACTCGTTGCGTTGGTCCCCATACAGGTTGACATACACATACAGGGAAAAAAATATTGCGGACATTTAAAAATTCCCCTCGTTCAATTGCAAACCAAAGCAAGCGTAAACAACGGAATTGTTTGCAATCTTTTATACAACAGACCCGATTTCAGCGATAACTGGCTTAAATTCACATGAAATATACCATGCATTTATGCCAACTCTATCATTCTCTTTATGTGAATGAGTTGATGCAGAAAAGTAAATGTTTTTCTCAAACTGTGCTGTTTGAAAGAAATATGTAATTTTCTGCGTTCTACTGCTCATAAATGGAATGCTGGATTTCGTATAAATGCATGGGATATTTCATGTACATTTAAACCACTAGAAATCGCTAAAATCAGTTGAATTGAATGGAACGAGGTAACATTTTACGCGTCTGTTAAAATCATCCTTTTTTTTTCCTTTTCGAAACAAGATCCCTCGAGATGAAAAAAAAATCCAGCTCATCCGTGCATGAAATTGGATCCCATCCTCACCACATAAGGTAGCCATCAAGTGACGACAAGCAGCGATAGGCTGCTTCAACGGATGAAAGAAGTAATTTTCTCACACAAAAGTTGTCGCTTGTCAGATGCTACCACGCACCGTAAATTGACTACTTTTAATCGTGCAAAAACGCGGACAGTGTCTGACGAGATGCATCCGGACATCTCTGGGGCAGTTCGGGAACAGTACCGGAAATTACTACTTCGCAAACGTTAAGTCATCCAACGAAGCTCCCGACTTCCAGGGGAAGCCGATTTGGGAATGATGGTTGATCGTTAAAAAGATTTAATATCTTAAACCTAAAAAAACTGTGCAGACTTCTCTGTGGTTGGCTCGTTTTGATTTAGGGCCTCTTTTTTTTATTGCTATTCATGTGGGAACCTAAATATGCGTGTCACACACATCGTTGGCATTGGAGCAGCAGATGAGGTCCGGCTTGTTTCTGCTCCTATGACGCGCTGAGTCATTAAACTGACCTCGTGTGTTATGCGGTGGCTGTTTGAAATTCAGGTGACATAATGTTTGATGATGTTGTTTAATTAAACGCGCTTTATGTGCCGAAAGTGGGTCAACCAAAGAGCACGTTTCGGTGGCCAAGTTTCCGAGCGGAGTACAGCTGAGATGATTCTTCAATTAGGGGACAATTTCCAACGCGATAGGTTTACGGGTTTTGAAAGTGGCCTTCAATGTAGGTCATGCGTTGGGTTGTCAACACGAATTAGAACATAGCTGTTTGGATAATTATAATGGAGGGAAATCAGTTAGTTATTCGCTATATTGTTTTATTGTCCTGATTGGAAGTTCTTTGATTGCTACATTCTTTTACATGTAACATCGAATAACAGCAGTTGAATGCAGCTTAGAAGTTAGTAAGAATATATTACATGTGGTACACTGTTAAGAACTTGCAACCTACTACAGCTCAAGCAACCCATTTGGCCTAATGGCTTACGGCGTACTGACCCAACCGACTTTATATATACCTTATATGTAAATGGTGTTCAGCCTTAAGACCCTACACCATTTTTCATGGCGAAATTAATAACTCCTAAGGCTTACGTTTCCGAATCATGGTGTCTTCTACAAAGATGTACCAAAACAAGTTGTTCATCTTGTGGTGATAATTTCGTAGTTCGCGATCTGGAGGAGATGTTCCTGCGAAGTTTAAGTTTGCCTCTATCGACAAATTTGCCAAAAAAAAACTGATGATTTGTCAAGGGATATGCAGCTGCGGAGCAAAGACCAAAGTGTTCGTGATGAATAAGACGATGGACTCAAAGCTGTACAAGGAAGAATGCCTCAAAAATCGCGTACTACCTTTCATTAAAGCCCATAAAGGTCCCGTGAAGTTTTGGCCAGATTTGGCGAGTTGCCACTACAGCCGGGAAGTCATTCAGTGGTACCGCGATAATAATGTAGATTTCATCGATAAAAACATAAATCCACCCAACTGCCCGCAGTTCCGGCCCATCGAGAGATTTTGGGCAATAATGAAGCGGAAGCTTAAGAAAAGTGGAAAAACGGCTCGGGACGTGACTCAGATGACCAAAATGTGGAACAAATATGCCTAGGAAGTTGATTCCGGAGGTGTGCAGCGTTTGATGGGAGGAATAAAGAAGAAAGTGCGAATTTTCATTAGAAACGAAGAGAAATGATTTGTATTGATATTTTTTCCTTCCTTAAAGTACAGTGGATTACCTTTGTTTTGATGTATTAAACTTATTTGTACGTCAATCCGTTACCAAGATACAGATGATTTTATTATTCCGGATTCTAAATGGACATAGCTTTAGCGTGAGATTTTTTAAATAATCCAGAACCTAGTTTTAGATGTGTCGCACCCCTAGGGAATTTGCTTGCCATTATTACTAGTGATTATTTGAAAAAGTGTTTTATTTCTTATTTTTGAATAGTGAACAAGCGAAGTCTTAGTTAAAATTTTGCTTGTTTTCCAATAACATTTTAAGATTTTCAATGTTTGAGAAACGTGAAGTATCGATGAAAAAAATACCTATAATAGGAGCATGATAAATACCAGAAATAACGGGAAGACGGTGCGTTTCTCCTACATAAATTCAGCTCCGTTGGAGAGGGTATGAGAAATTGTGGCACCACCTACTAGTATTTTGAATTGGACTCTCTTTTGCTTTTAATGTTACCTTGAGCATGCACAGTGCGAATTTACGCATTCATAAGGTCAAATAAGATGTCTTTTTAACACCTACATGCCTGGCCCCTCTTTTAGCAAAAATCTGGTTTTTCTTTGGGGTGTCGTTGGAATCTTAACCAAATTGGATGCAGCCTTTTGCAAACGCTAACAAATTTGTTCTTATTTTTGAGACAGTATCGGACATTTCGGAATTTTACGCAGTTCCGGATATATTCTGGGGAACCGTGTGGTAAGTACTCTTCCCGAAACACTGACCTGGATCAAAACGGTACCAAAACATGGCTTGTGACACCTCAAACTTCATGATTATGCAAAACAAGACCATTGGTGGTCATTCTGGAAATATTCTGCCATTGTGGTAGTCTTCCGGGAACCGGGTTCCACCGGGAAAGTGGCCAGATTTTGAACGATACCAGAACATGGCTTGCGACACCTCAAACTTCATGATTTTGCAAAACAAGACCATTGGTGGTCACTTTGGAAATATTCGGCCATTGTGGCCACTCCTGGTCGCCTTCCAGGGAACAGGGTTCCACCGGGAAAGTGGCCAGATTTTGAACGTTACCAGAACATGGCTTGCGACACCTCAAACTTCATGATATTGCAAAACAAGACCATTGGTTGTCATTCTGGAAATATTCGGCCATTGTGGCCACACCTGGGCGCCTTCAGGGAACTGGGTTCCACAGGGAAGATGGCCAAATTTTGAACGGTACCAGAACATGGCTTGCGACACCTCAAACTTCATGATTTCACAAAATAAGACCAGTGCTGGTACCGGTCTGCATGTACATGGCCATTATGGCCACTAGCGGGAGCGTTCCAGAAATCGGATTCCTCCTATAAAGTGGCCTGATGGGTATCGGGCACCAGAACATGACTTTATTTATTTTTATATTCGTCAACAGATAAAAACGTTTATCCCAATGACAACTAGATAACACTAACCAGGTTCAATATAATAACTAACACATACATCTTCGGAAACAACGCTTATTAACATCACGGGATACATTAAAATTAAACACGTTATAGCAGCTGTTGAAGACGCGACGTGTTTGCCGTTGTTGGTCCTTGAGTGCCGGTTTATATAGAAAGATTGTAAACGTAGGTTTCGTCGTCGAGTGTTGATGTTCAAGAGACCAAGTAAAGTGGAACAGTCGATGTTTCCCTGAAGGAAGTCACCAACGAAACACGCTTTGGCCACCATACGCCTCCCTTCCAACAATTTCAGGTTGATGAGCTTACACCGACTTTCATAACATGGCAATCTGTGAGGGTCTTGCCAATGAAGATGTCGCAAAGCACGTTTCAAGCATGTTCCTCGAAGGATGTAGTCGTGGAGATGCATCGTATGTTTTCGGCCAAAGGAGATAGCTGAGCATTGCGACACATCAAACAAGACCATTGATGGTCATTCTGAAAATACTCTCCCATTATGGCCACTCCTGTCAGCGCTCCGGGAACCCACTTTCACAGGAAAAGTTGCCAAATTTGAACAGTATTATAATGGCTTGCACATCCTACAAATCGTATTCCGTTGGAGAAAGCGATTAAATTTGCTTTGCAATAAGTTTGGGAACTTGGAACGGCCATTTGTAAGACGTCATTTTGTAAGATATGAGAAATTTTGAACAAATGCAGCATGAGATTTTCATGGATTTTCAAAATAACTAGAACATAATCTAGTTATGTTGAGGATGAGTGGGTAGAAGAAGATCCTTTTCAGTTCTGAAGAAGAGGACAACGGCGAAGAAATATACATTTCGAAGTGTGGCAGTATTCGATGGAGCACTAATTGTCAGAATGTAGTGAAATCGCATCTCACTAATGGTGCTGCTTGCATGGATAGATGTTTTGATTGCCGCAGGAAAAAACCATGGCTCTAAAACACATGTTCGGGAGTTGTGGTCATCGGGCAACATGCCACTCGGGGGTTCTATTCGGCCGTCATGTCCCGAATCCGGTTGGTTTCCGTGTTTGGGGTAAACTAACCTATAGGGGGGGGTAAGGCGGCGGTTTGTTACTATATTTTGTACGCACCCCTACCTACTAGGTGTTTGGTGCTTTTTAAAAAAAATATTATTAGTTTTGCTTTCGCGCGGGCACCCGACGGGAGCCTGTTCCTCGGTCTTTTTTTGTTGGTAGGATTCTCCATTGTGTTTTAAATTGTGGTGGCGGGGGGTCCTTTTTGGGGTTAAGATTATTGTGTTTTGATCGTATAAACAGTTCAATCTCAGTATTTGTAAACATAACTCCATTTGCAATTAGGGTAATCGCCAATTGTTGAACGAAAAATATGCTCGCCATTTGTTGGACAGTCCATGCATTACTTATGAGGTGTTCAACAATTCACGATAATTTTAGCCATTCAACATTTGGCAATTTACCCTACCTTTAACAGCTTTGTGTTTCGGCCTCCGCGATATTTTCTTGTAGATTACTAGCCATTTACGAATTGTTAAGAATGTACCTACATAGCTAAGAAAAAAACCATCTGAATAAATATTGAATATTAAACTTATTAGATCATATTGCCAAAAAAAAAAGGAAACCCACGCTTAGGAAAATCATGTACAGTAAAACAGGGTAACTTTGAAAATGCGGGCTACTGGGGCTCTACAAATAATTGCTTATTTTACCCTCAGTACTAAACTGCCATGGATACATAGTCGACGTCAGGCTTGCATCGCTCTTTTGGAACTTTTTAGATTTTTTTCAATAAAAACACGCTAACATTGAATTCTTGGAGCTTTTAGTTTTATCATCATAAAAAAGATTGTTTAATGATAATATTACCACAATTAAATTTAAAAAAAAATTTGCTCCGTAGAGCCACAACACTACAAACTCTAGTCCACTCTGGGAGGGGGGGGGGGGTGGACCTTCAGTGAAACCAGCGAGTGTGGCTCTACGGAGCTAGATTCCGGAGGGACAGAGGGGGGGGAGGCGGCGGGAAAACCCCGGTGAAACTGAATGAGGGGGAGGGGATGGCAATATTCAGAATTAATCCTCCTATTTTATGATCATGAAGGGGGAGGAAGGAAGGGAGGGGAGAAAATGAAGGTTGAAAACTAAAAGCTCAAATGGATCTTCAACGTTGATCAGGTCTAGATTCAAGAATGACAGAAAATGAAAAGTCCACAAAAGAGCTTAAAAGAGTATCCAGTCACCTCTCTGTTAAGAGAACAACTCATGCAGTATTCATGCTGTGTTCCATAAATTTTTTTTTTCAATTATTTTCACTTATTATTCTATGTGTCTGTGCTGAATACATCTATATATATATAAATGAATTGCGCCGCTTGTTATAGAAAGACGCGGGGAAATGATGCAGATGAACAGGGAACTTAGATAGAGAACCCCCCCCCCCCCCCGGAATAGGGGGGGGGGAGGGAAGGGGAGAGCCCGGGGTCTTTGAAACACATATGTCACATATGGCTCCTATACAAATGAAACACATATGTCTGCATAACTCGAGAACTAATCAAGCAAAAGAAACCAAATTTAGCATGTGAGAGTTAAGAAGCAAAAAATGTTTCTATGGTGGTTAAAGACCCCGCCTTTTCTGGAAGGGAGGCTCCCACACAAACGAAACAGAAATTTCTGCATGATTCAAGAACTTATCAAGCGAATGGAACCAAATTTTACATGTGAAGTTTTCTGGGAAGCAAGAAATATTTCTATGGCGGTTTGAGAGACCCTTGGCTCTCTAGAAGAAGGGGGAGGGGGCTCTCATACAAATGAAACTGAAATTTCTGCATAACTCGAGAACTAATAGAGCAAATTGAACCAAATTTGCCAAGTGGGGATTTTGGAGGCAATAATTTTTTCAAGGGTAGGAGACCCCTTCTTTCTCTGTTAGGGGGGAGGGGGGGGGGGGGGCTCCCACACAAATTAAGAACAAGTTTCTACATAACTCGAGAACTAATCAAGTAAATGGAATCAAATTTGGCAAGTAGAGATTTTTTGAAGACAATAAATGTTTCTATGGTAGTTTGAGACCCCTCCACTTTCTGTAAGAGGGAGGCTCCCATACAAATGAAACACATATTTCTGCATAACTCGAGAACTAATCAAGCATATGAAACCAAATTCGGCATGTGGAGGTTTTTGGAGGAGAGAAATGTTTTTATGGTATTTTGAGACTCCGCCGTCCTCTGGAAGGGGGAGGGGGTTCCATACAAATGCAACACAAATGTCTGCATAACTCGAGAGCTACTTAAGTAAATGGAACCGCATTTGGCAGGTAAAAGTTTTTGAAGCCAAGAAATGTTCCTAGGAGACTCGAGACCCCTCTCATTTCTGAAAGGCGGGCTCAGAAACAAATGAAACAAAAATTTCTGAATAACTCGAGAACTCATCAAGTTAATGGAACCAAATTTGACATGTGCAGGTTTTTGAAGGCAACTAATGTTTCTATTGTAGTTTGAGACCCCTCCCACGTTGCAAATAGAGGGTCTCATACAAATGAAACACGGGTTCCTGCATAGCAGAACAAATCAAGCCAAATTGAACCAAATTTGGCATGTGGAGGGTTTTTGAAGGCAAAAAATGCTTCTAAAGTGACTTATTACCCCTCCTCTTTTTAAAGGGGGCTTCCATACAAATGAAACACAAATTTCTGCATAACTCGAGAACTAATGCAGCATATGAAACCAAGTTTGGCTTGTGGAGGTTTTTGAAGAAGAGAAATATTTCTATGAGAGGTTTGAGGCCCCTTCGCCTTCTGGAAGGGGAGCCTCCCATACAAATGAAACACAATTTTTAGCATAACTCGAGAGCCAATGAAGCAAATGAAACCAAATTTGGCATGATGTGGTTTTTGGAGGCAAGAAATGTTTCTATGGCAGTTTAAGACCCTCCTCCTTTTGAAGGGGCGGGGTTGGGGGGGGGATTTTCATATAAAAATGAATTTCTGTCTGTCTGTCTGTCTGTCTGAACCTTATAGACTCGGACACTACTGAACCGATCGGCGTGAAATTTTGTATGGAGGAGTTTTTGGGACCGGGGAAGGTTCTTAAGATAGTTAGAGACCCCTCCTTCTCTCTGAAAGGGGGGCTCCCATACAAATGAAACACATATTTCTGCATAACTCGAGAACTAATCAAGCAAAGGAAACCAAATTTAGCATGTGAGAGTTTTTAGAAGCAAGAAATGTTTCTATGGTGGTTTGAGACCCCTCCCCTCTCTGGAAGGGGAGGCTCCCATACAAATGAAACAGAAGTTTCTGCATAACTCAAGAACTAATCAAGCAAATGGAACCAAATTTTACATGTGGAGTTTTCTGGAAGCAAGAAATGTTTCTATGGTGGTTTGAGACCCCTCCTCTCTCTAGAAGGGGGGGGGGCTCTCATACAAATGAAACTGAAATTTCTGCATAACTCGAGAACTAATAAAGCAAATGGAACCAAATTTGGCATGTGGGGATTTTGAAGGCAATAAATGTTTCTAGGGTAGTTCGAGACCCCTCCTCTCTCTCTGGTAGGGGGGGGGGGGGGGGGGGCTCCCATACAAATGAAACACAAGTTTCTGCATAACTCGAGAACTAATCAAGTAAATGGAACCAAATTTGGCAAGTAGAGGTTTTTGAAGGCAAGAAATGTTTCTATGGTGGTTTGAGACCCCTCCGCCCTCTGTAAGAGGGGGCTCCCATACAAATGAAACACAAATTTCTGCATAACTCGAGAACTAATCAAGCATATGGAACCAAATTTGGCATGTGGAGGTTTTTGGAGGAGAGAAATGTTTCTATGGTAGTTTGAGACTCCTCCGTCCTCTGGAAGGGGGGGGGGGGGGTTCCATACAAATGCAACACAAATTTCTGCATAACTCGAGAACTAATCAAGTAAATGGAACCACATTTGGCAGGTGGAGGTTTTTGAAGGCAAGAAATGTTTCTAAGGTGACTCGAGACCCCTCCCTTTCTGAAAGGAGGGCTCATATACAAATGAAACACAAATTTCTGAATAACTCGAGAACTTATCAAGTTACTGGAACCAAATTTGGCATGTGGAGGTTTTTGAAGGCAAGAAATGTTTCTATTGTGGTTTGAGAACCCCTTCCCGCTTTCTGAAAAGGGGGCTCCCATACAAATGAAACACAAATTTCTGCATAACTCGAGAACTAATCAAGCATATGAAACCAAGTTTGGCAGGTGGAGGTTTTTGAAGAAGAGAAATATTTCTATGGTGGTTTGAGACCCCTCCGCCTTCTGGAAGGGGAGACTCCCATACAAATGAAACACAATTTTTAGCATAACTCGAGAGCCAATGAAGCAAATGAAACCAAATTTGGCATGTTGAGGTTTTTGGAGGCAAGAAATGTTTCTATGGCAGTTCAAGACCCCTCCCCCTTTTGGGGGGGGGGGGGGGCTCCCATACAAATTAAACACAAATTTCTGCATAACTCGAGAACTAATCAAGCAAATGGAACCAAATTTGGCATATCATGTATTTTATATAACAGACAAAGCTCCCGAACGTTCACCGTCTCAAACAATAGAAAGTCCCATAAACCAACAACGATCAGGTCATAACGTCAAACGGTTCACCATATCTCAACCATTACCAAACATTATAATTAACTACCGCGTCCACTTACGGCCCCGAACTCCAAATCTGTCGTCAGTTATCTCTCCAAGAAAAGGCCGCCACCCAAAGGGTAACCGATTATAATGCACCCGCCCCGTTATCTGTTCCATCTAATCTGATCTCCAACCATCAAGATACTTACATTCATGCTCGTAACTTTAACAACTGCGGCTACTACTTCGGCTTAGAGTCTACTGCCGCCACGTTCCATTTGCCTGAGACCTCAAATGGACCGTCAAACTGGCACACACTGTCTCTCTCTCTCTCTCTTTCCTTGTTCACGCTTAGGTTGCTGACTGCTACTGCGTGAAGAAGGAATATTTTCCACCTCGTTTACGTTCGCCCAGAATTCGCGCGCTCTTCGGTATGGTTTCCTAAAATGATAAAACGAAAAAAAAAAAAAAATGTTGGTTTACGTGAGAAAACATGTGTTACACAGTCCGCGTAAATAGTTTCGATTCATGCAATAGTTACAACTTAGAAGACTTAATCTTCAACTATGTCTGCCTTGCCAATGCCGATGTCGATGCGAACGAGAAAGCCAAGGATGGAATTGATAGTGCAACTAAACAGCAGATCGCAAATAGTCAAACGACACAGTTTATGCATCTGCGTCAGTATGTGGCGTATGTTGCAGTGCAGGTCATCGAACAGAAAATGTGGCTGCATATGAGCTTGTTGCGTAACTCTCGTATAATGGTGCAAATTGCGTCTAACAGAGATCTCGAGTGCACTCACGCGAATGTGGGTTGCTGCCGCCGCCACCGGTGCCGATGCCGACAACTAACGATTACGGATACCTTGGTTGTGAACCAGCAGCCGGTTTCGCTGTAAGTTTGTATCGCTCCCTGGCTTCTATTGGCACATTTCAACCAGGAATGCGAGACAAGGTGGCGTTGCGATTGGAATTCAAGGATTTCAATTCTTTCACTCCCAAACCTAAAGGTAGACATGCACTCTAGGGTTTTGAATCGTTCCCTATGTCTTACTGACAGGAACGGTCAGTCAAGCTATTACCGCATTACTGTTAAAAGACATGCACTTCCTACGCGACCATTTTTAATGACCATTGTTACAACCCAGGCAAATCAGATGACAAATTACCCAAAACATAGTCCGCTTGCATTCACCGGTTCGAACGGAACATTCCATTTACGAACCATATTTACAACCCAAAACCCATAGGCAAGAAAAAAAGGTTCAGTGCTACAAACGCTGTCACAACCGGTTTCCTTTCCATTAAAATTATTATCCAACCATTTGCGACATATTCTCCGCATCGTCAAAACGCATTCCAAACGAGAACTACGACCGACGAACGGGTCGACGACGTGATAGGAGAAAATCTCATTATCTGCCTTGGTCGGTAATGTCCACGGAGCTGCGGATGCATATGCCAGTTATTCTCACTTAACTAGTTAAACCCTATAAATTACTGCTTAATAATTTCATCAACTCATCGGGAGTGCTGAACGCGGTTTTGACAGAGTGGTCAAGTGGTTCTCGACTCAAGGTCCTCAGCAAAGGTGGATGAAAGCCAAAGAACCACCCCGAGTCATAAATTCTGCAAACCTTTCACCGAGCACCGCTGAGTCACCCATCAATCCTGTGAATGTATGTGTGTGTGTGTGTGGGTATTTGCTGTCTCATTAAACCATGGGATATGTCTGGTCATTGCCGTCGCCTCGTCGAGTAGCATCACTGGAGATAATATGATCGGTCGCTCGTGCACCCATCGTGCATCGATCGTTCCCCACGTCGTACCACCACCGGTTGGTTTCGGCACAAGGAACAGTTGCCGTTGTTGTCTCTATCAGAGTTGCACCCAAGAAGCGCGGCAAATTCAACTATTGCAGACCACGGCGGGCTTGTTGTCGGAAGTAATGGTAGGCTATTTGCATAATGTGCCGACTTGAAATAATATTTGCGCACTATCACAACAAGCTGCAAGCTGAGACCAGAAGTAGGCGATGATATGGATAGGTTACTCTTGGGCGGATGATAGTCGCTCTCACCATGTGCGTATCGCGAAAGACAGTGGTTAATTTGCAACCGACTAACGAGTTGGGATGAATGAAAGCCGACTCCGCGCAAGACTGAAAGTGATTAGCGAAATTGTAGAGTGCAGCATCGAAATTAAAAGGCAAATTGGCTGCCGAACACGAGGAAGGAAGCGATGAGTACTAATTTGCTGCGGCGGGCAACAGATATCGATGCAAAGGTAGGAACGTGTTTGCTGTGACGATTTATCAATTTTAGCAGCGAAAATAGCAGGGTGGAAAACTATCAACACGTTTTTAGAGTAGTGTTTTTGTTTACTTGTTGCATAGCTACTGGAAACATTGTGTGCTCTCAGCTTGCTTCAATTATTTTCGAACTAGTACATTTCAGGCTAAAATAATGCCATGGAACCGAGGTCCCGAGCAAAGCCCAAAATTTTGAAAATTGCCATTTTGGGAAAATAAAAATTTGAACTCAGTTCACATTTGTTAAATTTAATATCAAATTTTGGTTTTTTTGGTTTTTTTTTTTTTTGGGGAGGTTTTTTTTTTTTTTTTGTTGTGTTGCGGTGGGGGGGGGAGGGGGGGGTTCTCCTTTTTTCCGCAAAAAAAAATTTTGTGGGAAAAAAAATTAAAAAATGTTGGTTGGCTTTATTAGGTGCGTAACTAAGTTCCCGCTGTTTAGCAATAGATGGCGCCAGTAGTAAGTGCTGGTCAAATGTTGTACATCTCAAGCGTCATAAACCAAGCTCAGACATATGGTAAACAAACCGCTTTGCCAAATCAGTGATTTTGGTTTAGTGTTGTATATTTTGGTTGTTTGAAGATGTCTGATTTCGTGCCAAATAATCGTCATTTGCGGTAAGTGTTGATTTTCTTCTTTCATTCGAAGAAAATGGCGGCTGAAGCACATCGAGAGCTCCAAAAAGTTTTCGGTGATGCTGCTCTGAGTGAAACAACGTGTCGTGATTGTGATTTCAGTGTTGATGATCGTCCGCGTGAAGGAAGGCCAAAAAACTTCGAAGACTCTGAATTGAAGGCATTGCTCGATGAGGATCCGTGTCAAACGCAAAAAGAGCTTGGTTCAGGATTAGGAGTTTCCCGCCAAGCCGTTTCTAAGCAATTGCATGCGTTGGGAATGATTCAAAAGCAAGGAACTTGGGTTTCTTACGATTTGAAGCCAAGCGATGTTGAGCGTCGTTTTTTCGTCTGTGAACAACTGCTCCAGCGGCAAAAAAGGAAGAGTTTTCTACATCGCATTGTGACGGGTGACGAAAAATGGATTCATTACAGTAACCCAAAACGGAAACATTCATGGGGACTGCCCGGACATGCTTCAACATCGTCGCCTAGGCCGAATATTCACGCTGCAAAGGTTATGCTGTGTATTTGGTGGGACCAAGTTGGTGTTATTTATTATGAGCTGTTGAAACCAAACGAAACCATTACCGGGGAACGGTATCGAACTCAATTGATGCGATTGAGCCGAGCACTGCACGAAAAACGGCCACAATACGAGCACAGACACGAAAAAGTGATTCTTCAGCATGACAACGCTCGACCTCACGTTGCGAAACCCGTGAAAACCTTCTTGGAAACGCTCTAATGGGAAGTCCTACCCCACCCGCCATATTCTCCTGATATTGCACCGTCCGATTATTACTTGTTCCGTTCGATGGCACATGGTCTCACTGGTCAGCAATTCCACTCATATGATGACATCTCATAATGGCTTGATTCTTGGATAGCATCAAAAGACGAACAGTTCTATCGAAATGGTATTCACGTTCTACCAGAAAGATGGGAAAAAGTCGTAGCTAGTGATGGGCAATACTTTGAATAATTCGTTTGTAACCTTTGTTTTCAAAATAAAGTTCCTTTTTCACCAATAAACAGCGAGAACTTAGTTGCGCATCTAATAACATTTTTTTTTTTGGGGGGGGTGTTGTGGTTGAAAATTAAAATTAAAAAAAAAAATATTTTTTTTTTTTTTTTTTTTTTTTAAGGGGGGGAAAAAAAAAAAAAAAAAAAACTGTTTTTTTTAAAAAAAGTTGTTGGTGGGGGGGTTGTTTTTTTCTATTCCGTGGGGTAGGTGGGGGGGTATTTTGGGGGGGGTCGAAAAAAAATACTTTTTTTTTTTTTTTTTATAAATTTTTTTTTTTTTTTTTCTCTTCAGAAAAAAAAACACCACCTCCTACAAAAAATAAAACTCTCTTTTTTTTTTTTTTTTGTGTGGGGTGTGGTGGGGGTGGTAAATTATATTTTATAATATTTTTTTTATAAAATCGCCGGTGGTGAATAAATAAATATTCATCATCTAAATCTTGGATTTTTTTGGAAATAAAGGAAGGGTTTTTTTTTTGTTTTGTGTTGGGGGTTGTGTTTGTTTTTTGGTGTGAGGAAGGTGAATTATTTTTTTTGGAGGAGAGATTATTGTTTTGGGTCACCGCAGAAAAAAAGAAGATAGAAGGCGCGGGGGCAGTTTTCGTGAGCTGTCACTTTTTTTCTCTGCGTATGGGGATTTATTCTCAAGGTACTGGTTTTTATGGAAGATACGATTTAAATTTAGTGGAAAGTGCTCGGAAAAGTGCAGTTTACTATATAAACAATAAAAAGTAAATCTAGGCAAGCAGCTATATTTGTCATGAAGCGGGCGAGACGCGTATACAATTTCAGTGACGAAGAACCACTTTCGGAATTGTGCGGATCACTACTTATTATCCAGTTCTATGTTTTTGCAAATTGTCTATCTTGCACGACATAACCAGTACTACGGTGGAAATACCAGCGGCGTTAAAAAAAACGGGTGCGGAGAAGACGTTTTCCTTCTCCACCATTAAATTTTTCGTAAAATTATCTGTTGCCATAACAATTCTCACTACTGAAGAACAGTTTTTAGATCAATAGTTTCCGAGGTAAGTAGTGCAAAGTAGTGAAAACAAGTTGAATTCCGTGTTTCAAGAATACTACCGATTGGCCTATGGTGTTTTATCAATCGGTTGAGAAAAAGTCAGTTTTGTACAAAAAGTGGGAAAATCATCAATCCTCGAGTGAACTTTAAATGAAAAGCAAAGAGCGCTAGGGGCGTAGTAACAACTCATGGCAAAATGAGTTCCGGATAAGGTTACATAAGTTACATACAGAGCTTCGCGATTCCCGTGATGGCTACTAATGCAGGTATCCTTTTTGTTCGCAATGACGTAAGAGTGAGTTGACACTGTTCTACACTCAATAAACCTTCAAGGGAAGGACCCCAAGGAAATCTCGAAAAAGAAGTTCAAGGCGGCACTCCCTCGTTGTTGGTCATCTAATCTGCTATGGGAAGCTTACAAGTAAAACCTACGGCTTGATGGACTGCAGTGACATCTTGCAATTTGATCCTGATTGGGTGAGATCGTTTTTAATTATTTAAAAATATTTACATATTTACACGGTACAACATATGTCTGCTTTGCACGCCCGCAAACGCGTATTTGTGTGTGTGCGTTCGCGTGTGTTGTGTTTGTATAGGGTGTGGGCGCGAATGACTTTGTGTCAGCAAATCCTTCTTCTCTTTTCAGAGAGCGAGTAATGGCGCTCTAACCATAAGCTATAACAGGCTAGGACAAGAGTTAGTGCTCATGTTCCAACCGACAGACCAGACGCGAGAAAAGGCACTACACCCTTGGCTTGGCTGAGCCTGGATACAAGTAGAAAAACTTCTGTGTTCCAGCCCAGACAAGCGGACAATAAATGAGTGCATTAACTTTCTTAACTTCGTCACTACCAACGACCTATATATATGTTAATATATATGCTTTCTCGACAAGGAAAGACTCCCGTACAATCCAATCCAACTTCCAACTCCAGATGTCTATGAAGGTAGCATGAAATCTCAGCATCTTCTCAAGTAGACATCTAATCAACACTTCCCTTCCATCCCTTGCTGATCATAAGCACCTGGCCAGGTGTTGTGCAAAGAGAACGATGGATGAAGAGCCTGTCACACCCAAGGCAGCTCTTCTGGTGCTTCCATCGTCTCTACAACAGCCCACCCAGGATTGTGTATGGTCGGAAAATGCTATGCTATGCTATGCTATGCTAAGCTATGCTATGCTATGCTACTTCTGGACCACAGCCGAAATTTCAGCTCAATTGGTTCTCGAGAAAATGAAAGGCAAGTCCCCTAACATGACGGTTTTGTATGAAAATCAGGCATTAGTATTGTCCGTCACTGTGTATATAAAAATGGATATCTGTCTGTCTGTCTGTCTGTCTGTCTGACCCTTATAGACTCGGAAACTACTGAACCGATCGGCGTGAAAATTTGTATGCAGTGGCTTTTGGGGACAGAGAAGGTTCTTATGATAGTTCGAGACCCGTTCTGCTTCTAGAAAGGGGGGCTCCCATACAAATTAAACACAAATTGATGCATAACTCAAGAACCAATCAAGCAAATGGAACCAAATTTGTCATTTGGAGGTTTTTGAAGAAGAAAAATATGTACATGAGGTTTTGAGACGCATCCGCCATCTGTAAGGGGGAAGGGGGGGGTCCCATGCAAATGAAACAAAAATTTCTGCATAACTCGAGAACTACTCAAGCAAGAAAGGAGGCTGTGCCACGAATCGAGTGAGACGTTTGTGTTTTTTGCTGAATTTGAAAATTCTAAAAATAATAGAGTAATACCAATGCGATACTTTTTTTTTCTTTCCAAAACATACTTTCAATGATTAAGAGTTCTGAAGGAGTGTTCTATGATATTATTTAATGCGACATTTGAGCCATTCAAGAAATATGAAGTGAGAGTTGGATTACCAACACGACGGTTGTTACAAAAAGTAGCGCCCGATATTTTGCAAATTTTGGTAGTTTGAGACAGGTTTAAAAAAAAAAAAATTTATGGTAGTGCTTTTAGAATGTACACAGAAATGCAAGTGCGAAAATTTAATCATATGGTCGTGATTCAAGTTTGTTTGAAGAAAAATGCTCTCATCAGTCATTTTTTTCTCGGCTCTGAGAACCACATTGGGTTCAAGCGACCCGAAAATTTTTACCTTGGAAGTGGGAATCCTGGCGCGCAGCCGGGATGATGCGGAGAATGTCATTGGAGTGATCAAAAGGATTCAGCTAAGTGTTATGTATCAAAATCAAACTATGTTCAGCTCTTCAAGAAGACAGATATCCACCGTTTTTTTTCGTTGGATGGAACGGTGTTTTCCATACAACTTTATGTGTGAAAAATACACGATTGAAATTACATTGATATAAAATGCAACCTCAGTCCATCCCCTATAACATCAACATAAGCAGCGTCTACCAGGCACGCCTGCAAATGTATATTCGTGTGCGTGCGCGAGCGCGTGTGTTTGCGTGTGTGTGTGAGCGTATGACTTTGTGCCAATGCATCCATCTTCTCTTTCCAGAAAGCGAGTAATGGCGCTATAACCATAAGCCATAAAGGCTAGGACAAGAGTTAGTGCTCTTGTCCCAACCGACAGACCATCTCTCACGCAAAAAAGGCCTGGAAACAAGTAGGAAACGCCTGTGTTCCAGCCAAGGCACGCGGACAACAAATGAGTGCATTAACCTTCTTAGCTTCGTCACTCGCAACGACCATATACATATACATATACATATGCTTTCTCGCCAAGGCAAGTCTCCTGCACTATCTCATCCAACTTCCAACTCCAGATGTCTATAAAGGTAGCATGAGTTCTCAGCATCTTCTTAAGAAGGCATCTAATCAACACTTCCCTCCCATCCTACGCAGGTCATAAGGACCTGGCCAGTTGTGTGTGTGTGTGTGTGTGTGTGTGTGTGTGTGTGTGTGTGTGTGTGTGTGTGTGTGTGTGTGTGTGTGTGTGTGTGTGTGTGTGTGTGTGTGTGTGTGTGTGTGTGTGTGTGTGTGTGTGTGTGTGTGTGTGTGTGTGTGTGGGTGGGTGGGTGTGTGTGGGGGGAAAAATGTGTTGATGGGAGGGGGTGGTGAGGGAAAAAATATTGTTGGGGGGGGGGGGGGGGGGGGTGGGGGGGGGTGTGTGTGGGGTGTGGGAGGGGGGGGGTTTTCGGGTCGGGGCTCTCTTTTCTCTCTTCGTTTTTCTTTTTTTTTCTTTCTTTTTTTTTTTTGGTCATAAGGACCTGGCCAGGTGTTGTGAAAACAGATCGATGGATGAAGAGCCTGTCATACCAGAGGCAGCTCTTCTGGCGCTTCCATCGTCTCTACAACAGCCAACCCAGGATTGTGTTTGGTCGGAAAATGCTATGCTATGCTAGCTCGAGAACTAATCAAGCAAATACCATCAAATTTGGCAGGTGGAGGTTTTTGAAGGCAAGAAATGTTTCTATGGTGAGTTGAGACCCCTCCTCCCTCTGGAAAGGGGGCTCCTATACAAATGAAACACATTTTTTTGCATAACTCAAGAACAAATCAAGCAAATGGAACCAAATTTGGGATGTAAAGGTTTGTTGAGGCAAGAAATGTTTCCGC
The DNA here is from genome assembly GCA_024533555.2 of Aedes koreicus. NCBI lineage: Eukaryota > Metazoa > Arthropoda > Insecta > Diptera > Culicidae > Aedes > Aedes koreicus. The sequence continues at coordinate 86,798 of JAHHFK020003051.1, forward strand.
AGCCATGCTCCTTAGCCCATCGACAGAATGCCTCGATGTTAGCTTGCCGTGGTTTGCCATTGTTGGTCTTCAACTTGAGCTCCGATTCCAACTTACGGATCCGCTCCAGAACTGCATACATATCCTAAATATGCTTGCCCTGCTTGTTCATATTGCACTCTTAAACATATGAATCTTACACGTGTCGTTTTCCTTATATCCCTTAATTATTTGAAGACCTAATTTTAAAAAGAACTCAATTTTTTGTCAATTCTGATGAAGTCGGAGAATTTAATTAGCAGCATTCAATAATCCATCTTATTGCTCTGAAAACAACGATCCATTACCTACTTTTAAACCTACTATTGAATTATGCGTCATAGTTCGAAATTTAAGAAAAACAAGTGGTGAAAAAGGGACAAACGACTGAGTTTGAGTTAGATTTACATAACCATTGACTTCTGCTTTAGCGTCATAAAAAGAATTTAGTCTATTTCTCAATATTGTCAGTATCACACGTCGCAAATATCCACAAACATATCGACCAAATGTGAATTGACCGGAAACGGAAAATGCGTGTAAACCCTAGCAAAGTAAAATAACAAAACAATATCAAATAAGTAACAAGTTTGGTTATCTCAGATATCATTTTGAACTCACCTGTTATCGCATAATAAATTTAGTTATCAATATTCAAGGTTACTGGCGGGACTCTAAATAGACTAGAAACCTCTACGTCAGGCCTTTGATGATATCGTTGCGCAAATCCTTTCGAAACATTTTGCCAGCCGTACAGGGAACATGTCGTCCAAGAAGGCGCTGTTGCAAATGACTCGGGAGGAGCCACGTTTGGGAATTTTGAGTGCTTTCGTCTGTGTTTTTCAATTGTCTTTTTGTTAGTCAGTGTTACGTTTGCAAGTTTAATACGGCGTTTCATAATTTTCTCAGTGTTTTGTTGTTCAGCCCGTGAAGTTTATAATTTATGTGCTATGAGAGTCTCTGGAAGCAGTTTTCTCGAACCAAAAGTAAGAAGCTATTGTATTGTTTCTTGTGCGTTATAATGATATAACTTAATTACTTTTTGAAGCATTTCACCAGCCGTGCAAGGATCATGTCGTCCAGAGAGACGCTGTTGACACTGCTTCAAAAGGTGGTACATTTTGAAGTTTGCTTCCGCTTTCTCTCAGTCATGTTCATGTCTACTGTTTTGTATGGTGTCGTGTGTGATGTGTGTGTGTGTATCTGCATGTGTGTGTATGTGTGTGTGTGTGTGTGTGTATGTGTGTGTGTGCGTGTGTGTGTTTGTGTGTGAGAGAGATAGAGAGAATATGAGAGAGTTTTATCATAATAATAAGAAGGAAAAATAAAATGAACGATCTCACCGATGTTTTGTTTCTTCATTCTTCTGTTCAGTTTGTTCCCTTGTCTTCTTCGGATGTTATCTTGTTATCTTCAGATTGGTCTGCCTCGACGTATGCGGAATTCTAAGATCTTCAGATAGTTCCAATTCCAATTCGACCATATCGTCCATTACCGATGCGTACTCTAAAACTGCATTTTTCTTCAAAGCTTCGTTGCTATAATAATATAAGCAAATTCGCTTCACCTTAAAAGACCTCGATACAAGTATAGTACTTAGGGTTACCAATCCCATTTTCATCTCATCACCCTTCGATTCGTGCTGCTCGAAAACAAAAGATTGACGCATAACCATCTGATTTCTTACTATTTATTTCTTGTTTATTTTATTTATTTTTATTTGTTGTTGAAACCAAGCAAACTGAAAAACAAAAGGAATCGATTGATTCATACTTCAAACCGACATTTCCGATCAGTATGAATAATGGATCATGAGATGAATAATGGAACAGCTCCCCCTTGTGGTAATGCCCTTCAAAAGTGTGCTGATTTGTGATAATAAACTATTTCAGCTTTTTAACTGAGTTTATATGATCAAATACAACATTTCAACTATTTCCAAATACTGTACTTAACTATTGATACCATTTCCAAATAATAATGTTCATCGATAAGAACTATTGGAGAAATTTGATTTGGCAACACTAGTGTGTTTGTTTCCAAAATGGTAAAGAACCAGACCAGCCCTGGGACCTGGTAGTTGAAGTTTAACTACCTCAAGGTTTGCCAGTGCTCAGGGGATCTCAATTATATAATGAAGTTACAGTAAAATTGAATTAATGCTGCAATTCATAATAAATTTGGTTGATTCGGGTAGAAATATAATTTATATAGAATATTAGAGAGATATTTTTTGAATACGTCAATTGGTAGGTATAGAAGTAAATTACTAGAGATACAATAATAGCATTATTAAAGATTTACGATGATGAAAGCATCTGGAAAATTTTGATTCAATGTTTCATAACTTAATTTTACGTCTTGGCGTGTAAATTGCTTTTGAGATTTTATTATCGTGTAATTTTGACAACAGACGTCTAGCGGGCCGCTCCTTTTATGTGCATCCAAGCAGCCTTAAATTTACATTTGTTTTTCCAAGTGTGTGGTTGTTTTAAGGAAGCTATGCTTGGTAAGCGAATCAACCAGCGAATTGAGCTCATTCTGCTTGCTCATCGATAACTTTTTATCTCCCATAGTGGACATTGTTGGACCGGTCATAGCCAGTTACTCGTGAAGATCAGTGAATCCAAACTCGCGAATGCATGAATGATAAAGACATTGTCCTAACTTTTCAATGTTGGGACAAAAAATAATGTATCTTTATCATTGTTGCATACTCAACACAATAATGATAAATTGCATGGCAGTAGAATCAAGATTATAATGTTTCATAACATCCGATTGTTATTTAGGAAAGAGACATAGCGTTGTATGTATATTGCTTTGTATGCAACAAAAATAAATTCAATCATGTCACATGTTGCATCTACCGAAAAGAGACAATGTTTGGTTTTATCCCTCTTTCTCTTTCTCCCTTTCTCTCTTTTATATGTGCCACGTTTCGTGCAGGTACACGGCTACTGAGATTGATTCAAAATTGAGTCGAGTTCAACTCAACAGTGAAAAAAGTAGAGTTACGCATGGACTGAGTAAAATTGTTTAATATTTGAGTAAATGTCACTCCTAACGTATACGCACAGCATCAAGAGGTGATAATTTTTTCATCTGTTGGTGGTGCTCGTACGTGTGGGCGAGCTAGCAGTTTTGAAAGAAAATATGTTATTAAGTTTTACTGTAGATTCGCTGTTACACAAACAGTTCATTTCACTCAGCACTGAGTCTTTTCGAAATACTCAAAATTGGATACTTTGTAAATAACTCAATTATGACTGGTTTTACATTGCTGTCAAGTTGAGTGAAAATCACTTAATTTTGGATTGTTTGGTTTCTCTGTGTTCAGAATAGATTGTGGATCCAATACAGTGACGGCAGAAAATATTTACAAACCGTTTATTTGAAATACTGCAATAAAAAAAACACTATTGCCCTTTGTGTTTAAAATTTTACTGTAATTTCAACGCCATCCTTTGTGCCCCTTCGGTGGTATGTTTAATCTCTATTTTGAATGTAAGATATATTATCACATTTTATGTTATTGTTATCAAATAGTTTAATCTCGTTTTCACCATACATCCTCTTTATTAACACATATTTTTAAAGTATGCCATATTGTCATTGAAAGGTTTTTTTATTGTCTGCACTCGGTCTGAATTATAAATCAACTTTTTGTCATAGAGTACAGCAAAAATTTTGTTCGTAAAAATTGCCATTTTTTTTATTGTAACCTAACTTAACCGCCTATTCTGCATATTGTTATTTGGCCTTTTACCATCTGACATATTGTTCAAATCTTAAAGGAGATTGTTAGTTTATATTTGTCAACTATGAGGGTAAATGTCGTAACAATAACGGAAACGGTCGTCAACAACAAGAGATGGTCCAGAAATGGTTTGTGATTATGCGGGTTGTCTGTTACGGTTAGGGTTGAGGGTGCGTGAAACGGTTGTTATATTCTGTTACAAAGAAGTGCGGGGCTTGTAAAACCGTCGTTATTTGCGTTATTTAATATATGAATAATCCCAAAGGTCGCACTTCGTTTAAGAAAAACATGCTTCATTGTATTTTTGATTGTATAGCAGCTAACAAATACCACAGTGAATTATTATAAGGTATTGTACAGTTAAAATCATGCAGTTAAGTTAGGGTTAATGCTGGTAGTTTCAACAGTATCTCATTTAACGACGGGGTCAAAATCTGTTGTATAATGGGCTATGGATAACGTTGCAGTGCAATTTTTTTGGGTATACTAGCTGCATCGTAAACTCACTAGTGAAAAACGAATACTAGTTTGAAACATAAGTAAAGGTAAAGTTTTCGTTGGGTTTCGAGGCTGTGGCAGGAATCTGAAACCTGCAGGGAATAAATGTCGTTTACTCTGTTTAATTTCACAAAGAAAACGCTGAAAAGAAAATACGAACATTTGAAAATCAGAACTGTTACTAATGTTTTTACCCGTACTGTAGACTTGTACTGTAGGACCGTAGACTTTGAAAATCGCCATTTTGATTTTTGTGGGTTCCATAAAGAAATCTCACAAAAATTCAATAATTTATTTGAGGTACCTTCTACGTTTTTCAATCCATTCAATAGCGCATGAAATTAGGGAAGGTAAAATGGAAAGTTGCACTGCTAACCTGGAGCCGCATATACAATTTTGATACAACTTTCCATGCGTAAAGCACTTTTAATTTCCTATGTGAAAAAGTTATAAACAATCACCACACAAGCGCGTACAAACCTATGATACTGTTTCGCCATTGAAAAATGTTGTTTATATTTTTTCCAACTCTGTTCATTTTAGTACCGTCCTTACTTGGACAAAACGTATAATTATGTTTTGTATGCTGTTGGAAGCAACCATAGAACATAATATTTGTCTTATGGATGTTCTACAAAACATCTGGTATAACCTAAAAGACGTTAAAAAAAACCACATATATTGCGCTTTTTCGGTTATATGCGTGCATGAAATTAAGTTATTGACGTTAGAAAAAAAAAACTTGAGCTTTGTCTAAACGTGTATTTTTAACATTAATAGTGTAGGTGCCTCTAATGCCTTGTTCAGACTACAGGCTTGTGACTTTCATAGTATATTTTAAAAACTATCTACAAAGGAAAATGTCATCAAGATAGCCTTGTGTTATTGACACGGTATGCCTCTAACACTCTAAACATATTCTGTGAGGACTGTATGGTTCAGTTACACCAAATAACGCAAAAGACGCATGGTGCAATCTGGAAGAACCCTGTTCAATTATAGATTCCAAGTTCTGAACTCCATAATAGTTTGAACGACCTAAAACATTCCCCCAGGTTATCCAACATTGTTGGTTGACCCACTGAGCTGCAAAACTGTATGGCTGATATAGAACATCCCAGATCATCTCATAATATTTGTTGACCTTTCAGAAGACTCAATAGACATGGTTGAAAACATATCATAACTTTGTCGAAATAGCTACAGTTACAACTATAGATCCTAAGTTACAACTGTATATCCCAAATTCTGAGCTGCAGGACTGTTTGGATGACCTAGAACATCCCAGATTATCTCATAATGTCTGTTGACATTCCAGAGGACTCAATGAAGTGGATGAATACATATCGTAAATTAGTACAGCTGCAAAAGCTACCGTTGCCATTGTAGATCCTATGTTCTGAACTCCAAGAAAGTTTTATTGACCTAGAACATCCCAGATTTTTTCAAAAGATTCAATAAACTTTATTGAATACATATTGCTTATTTGTATAGCTTAAAAAGCTACAGTTACAACTGTAGATCCGATATTCCGAACTTCTTCCTGTTCAGGATGTTATGGGTTGAAAATCAGACCTTAAGCGCAGGTGGATGTCAGATCAGTAATTTGTTGGATAGCAAAAACTGATTGTCGCTTATGTTCATTTTACTGATAAAGCAATGTTGCAATCGGTAGTGTGTTGCAATAATGACAAAACATTTTTTTTTGTCGCTGTTACATGAAACAAGGTCATTGCAGCATGTGTGCGAATCACAACATTTTCTCACAGCAACTTGTCTCTTTATATCATCGATACAATATTTTGTTGTTTTTACTTCGAATTTAATACTTTCAAGTTACAATATATCATTGTTGCAGAGTGAGAGAATAACTGGTGTATCACTCGTCAATGTTATATACTGTTTTTAGGCACAATAAGTGATTTTTTACCTCTGCTTCTACTAGAGTGTTGTTTGATGTGGCTTATCAAATATGCAGGGATCACACGTACTAACTGATGAGTAGTAGAATGCACCTTTCTGAACCCAAACTGTTCCAGTAGGAGAATGTTATGCTCCTCAACAGAGTTGAGCAAACGGTTGAGAATCAGCTTTTCAAACCATTTGCTCAGGGCTGGAAGGAGGTCGATTGGCATGAAGCTTGTTGGCGATGTTGGATCTTTCCCGGGACTCAAAAGCAAGAAGACTTTTGTGTTGATTTTTTTTGTTGGAAGATCCAATCAAACCTGGAAGCACATGTTTTTTCATTTAACCTTATCGTTCTGACACAAGGGCATGCATCTAGATTGTGGACGCAGGGGTGACCCCAGCGTAGTGGTTAACATCCATACCTCTCACGCCAAAGTCACGAGTTCGAATCTCACCCCCCGACAAGTTATGAAAATGCCCAAAAAAGCAAGGTGTTTCAGTGACTGCGGGGGGAGATGAACCAGCCAAAGGGAAAATCGGAAATAAAAAAAAAAAAAAAAAAAAAGGGGGGTGGGCGGGGGGGGTTGTTTTGGGGGTGGGTAGATGAGTTTGTGTACCTCAGATAATTGGTGACGTAGGTTAACAATCGCAGCAGAGACGTCTACAAGACCCTACGGTCTGGTAAACTTCATCCCCGTATTGAGTGTACCATGTACAAGACGCTGATAAGACCGGTAGTTCTCTATGTGCACGAAACGTGGACAACGCACGAGGAGAACCTGCAAGTACTTGGGATTTTCGAACGTCATGTGCTTAGGACCATCTTTTGCGGTGTATGTGAGAACAGCGTATGGAGGAGAAGAATGGACCACGAGCTGGCGCAACTCTATGGCGAACCCATTATCCATATAGTCGATAAGGCTGGAAGGTTACAAAGGGCGGGTCACGTTGTAAGGATGTCAGACAACAATTCCGCACAAATGGGAAGCGCAGCGAGTAAGGTGGTTAGACCAAGTGAAGCAAGGCTTAGGAAGTGTAGGAAGCACGTAAAACTGGAAATAAGCAGCCCTAAACCGTATTTCTTGGCAACACATTACGATTTTTTGAAACCTTCTGCATTAAATTTGGTTGAATGTTGAGATTAAACGAACAAAAGAAAATAAAAAATTTAAATGGCTTTTTTCCCAAAAACACCCCAGTGATATTTTTTGTCCCTCCCCAATCCTTTTTTTTAATCCCCTCGGGCTTTCTTTTCTAAAAAAATTTCGGGGTTTTTGGGAATTCTTGTATTTTAGATGTTGTGTCCGCCCAGCGGCTGCTCAGCAGTTGTGTGCTTGCCTATAACCACCGGTTGGCTGCCTGGCTCCACGCCGCTCCAAGAGTAACGAACTGATGAAGCTTGTAGCGAATGTACACCCTTGTATAGATCGTTTGCTGCTGCATATGAAACCTTGATGGCTAACCTCTGAAATTTGTGATAGGAAAACAGTGTGCGTTCAGTGGATTTATTAAGAAAAACGTAATTTCAAGATATCACCTTTTAATTGGGTCATTTTCAATCGTTTCTTATGAAACCAATCTTAATTGTATATTGGTGAAGATAAAAGGAGAAAGATTTTCCATCGATTGGTGTAAATCAAATGAAAATCTATTAATAACGGACAGAGTTATAAGCGTTTAAAATTTGTCAACTTTTCGTAACGCGACTGGTTTTTGGGTTTTTTCTTCTTAGAATTGCATTCCAATGTAATTTGTATAGACGTAGTTCTTTAAAACATTACATTCTCCAATAGCTTTCTTCAAAATAAGCTATCAATTTACGTTCAAGACGAACTCCTCCAAATTAGAACATCCATTGCCGTAATGTTTTACATTTATCATAATTATTTCCCCGCTCATAGCAACTAAGTAGTTTCCAAGCTCACATATCACTGAGAGGGTTGTCCTAGTTCCTGCTCCTAGTACAGGCAAATAAAACTCTTCATATCTCGTATGTTCTCATTTCATATGCACAAACCCATAGAAGAAGAAAAAACAGCATATGCGAATTTACATACTTTCTTGGCCCCGTCTGCCTGGCACCCCGACCATTCGGCAAGCACCGACGGGAATGCAAATATCAAGCGACGAAATATTACAAATTATTGCAGTTTCCATGTGGATGGCAGTATTTTTCCGTTTTATTTATCTAGAGCTTTTTCCCGCCATCCTGGACCAGGGTTTCAGTTTAAATTTATTTCCCCCCATAGACACCCACCCCGGCTCATGACATCCTACGTGCAGAAGAAAAAAGTAAGCCTTAAAAGCCGCCCAACCCCTGCCCAGTCTTCCTCGACGTGTCATATTTCAGGATATTGGATCATTTGGAATGGAATAAGAACGAGCTGAAATCTTTTCACCCAGACTAATCCTCATCGTTCCCACAGCCCCGAGTGCTTGCTTGGAAAGAATTCCGCTAAATTGTTTCCTTTTTGCGGTCAAAGAGGTCGCAATCTTGATAAGACGTCGTCCAGTTGCTGTTTATTAGCTGGCTCCGCAGCACCTTAACCGCTTTGCGAAGGAAAGTGGAATTTCAAAGCGTGTCCAATGGCGCAGACAAAGAAGAAGAAAAAGACTACCAAAGGCATTTCAGCTCGCTAGGTTGGAAAATTGCTGCTAAGCCGAAATATATGAGTCCTTGGGGAGGAACTTTTTTTTTTCGTGCAAAGCCTAACAGGAAATCCTAGACTGATTCTGCGAGAAAGGACCCCAGCTGAGTAGTGGGGATGGAGTTCTTTTATTTTATTCGCATCCAAGCCAACGAAATACGACTTTGGGAGGAGATTTTGAAGATTACCAAGTGATGGAACGTGTGACAAAAAGTGTCGTTGATTTTTCAATTTGATTTTCGATTTGGGTTGTTGGTCTCGACAATCAAAATTCAGCTTGATGTGCTTCTACGATATTCCCTGCGGAATTTTCCTAAAAGATGACAGTTCTTTGAACGTTTCATGGAAAATCTTATATATTGATGAATATCTCCACCTGGTTGAAGAATTTTCTTCAATAAATTCTTGGTATTGACCATCAAACAAAGCACTAACAACAACAAGCTTCCTGATGGCGAAAACCAAACTAACACTCTCATCCACTCAGATATCTACTTCCGTCTATTTTCACTCACACAACATACGCGGAAAATCCTCTTGTTTGTCCAAAATCAACAGAGCGGAAATGGACCCTTAAGGAATAGGTACTACCACTCGGCCGTCTTTGTGCTTGCGAGCACATGTAAATTATTCCGGGCATTCCTCGAAGGAGATTGCTTCTGCCCTCTACCGTCTTTGAACAAAACTAGCACAAAGGGCTTCACCTCTCGTTCTCTTGCTGTCTGCCGTTTATGGGAACAGTTTCAATTACATTTTATGGGCTAAAGATAGTTTTCATTCGTCCGTTCGGTCCAGGACGATGGGCTTTGGCTGAAATGGGGATGCTTTCTTGAATGGGACAAGGATTTAATTAAATTAAGCTGAATGCGCTCCAGCTGATAACGGAAGCCGAACGGAAGAACATGGGAATCATTGAAAGACATTGTGCTCAATCGAGTGAGTGGATTGTTGTGGCATGTCGTCCTGACTGAGGTCGATACTTTGTTTCGGAAAGAGAACCCAGGTCAGGTTCAAATGATTCTGAATTGATGGGGTGTGATTTTGCTGAGTTCGAGCAAAATGAGCAAAGCTTTTCTTCCTTCGCAAAGGATGTTCATTTCTTTCACCCGGCAGGGGCCTGTCTCGCCTTGACGTCGTCCGTCAGCTGGAAAGTGGTTACATCCATTTCGTATTAGCCCTGACAGCTTAAGTGCGGCCATATTTCATATTCCATATTTCACTTCCCGTTGGGAGATTGGTTCTTCTTCCGTTCCTAGTTTTGCAGAAGTCTTGACTTTCAGTTTGGAAGGAGAGAAAAGCTTCGGCAACGGAAATTACCACATGCTTTGCTGTGAAAACATTTGAGTCAAATAATATATACCGGTTAGCAATTTTCCTTTATAGAAGAGCCGTATGGGACGTAACAGAGATCATTGTTTGAACGAGAAGTTTTATTTTCAAACAATGAAGTGCTGGAGTAAGGCCGTAACGAAACCACAGATTGCGCACGTGAGTTTGTGTTCTCGTTGATAAATCAAATACGAACCACCTTACAAGGTTGAAACAATATTCAATCAAACAACAATGTTTCATTTGTAAAAATCCGTATCAATCATTTTAATGGCCAATTATGTCAAAAATTGTGCAAAAGCATACACACTTACCCTCACACACACACACCGATTCCGGTGCTCAGATAATAAAAAACATAACACCGAAGCGATATTTTTCGACAAACCCACGGGCCAGCGAAATGGTTGAAAACCCAAAACTTACAACCGTACGGGACTGGCGGAAAACCAGGTTGAATACACGGAAAGAATTATTTACCCAGCGCTGAATAATTTTTTTCATTAATTGTACCCAGCTTCGCTGAAGATTTGGAAAATGTGTATCCCCACTTTATAGCGAAAGTGGGTAGAATTTCTAAAGAATGTACTCAACAGTGGGTAAATGATTCTTTCCGTGTAATGAATTATGAGAAGCAGGGAAAAATATTTGGTTGCCCGTTTGTTTTCTCGGTTATCGATGAACCGTGGATTCGGAAAGGTCCACGTGGGATCGACTGATTTTTTTTCAAGCCAGCTGTTCCATGTGATGTGGGAGGCGGCTTCACTTGCGGACAACTGACTTCGGTAGCAATCATTTTAAGTGAACTTTAATGGTTTTTTATTAAAAACGGAATCGAAATTATGTTGGAAATTCTAGGTAGTTTTCCGGAACATGATTCCAATGTATGAGAACTCAAATATTTGGAGTTTTTATTTGACTGACGCCGCCCATTCGATATAGTGCCATATCGAATGGCATTTCAGAGTGCATGGAGTGTGTTAGAAGCAATTGTTATCAGAGTATATGCTGCTAACAGAGGATTCTAAGCAATCTTAAATAATTGGAAAACAAAAAAGATATAACAACTACTTGGAATACACAGAAATGCAAATTAATTGAAATTACGATTGCTTTCATCATGGAAAATATCATAGAATCATAGAAACATAGAAGAGACACTTTGTTCCCTGATTAAGGGTTCTGCACATTGCCGCGTTTTCATTACAACATCGTATTATTTCCATCATATTTTCATTGTATATTATTATAATCATATTACAATTATTATTAAAATAATAAATAAAAACGAAATTTTATCGGCTTAAAGGTAACAAGGAAGTTGATTCCAGATAGTACAGATATTTTATTGGATTGTATCTTAAGGTGTTTTTCTATTAATTTAGATCATAGGATATTATTAAAATTAATAAATGCTCTTCAACTCTGCTGATTATGTATATCCATATCACATGGATACACACATATTTTTTATTGTTTGATGTATAATTTAATGTTTTGTGGATATTTATACTTATAATTGCGAAACAACCTTCAAATTCCAGAGTTACATTAATCTGCCAACGAGTGAGCTGTAAGAGGCACCACGCTGCATTTTATTATCATTTGCCTATCATTATTAAATATTTCATCGTATTATTTTCTTTACAACCATATTACAATATTGAACATATATAACCATCCCACAAATAAAATTTTGAAACTCATCAATTTTTTATCTCTTGAACGTCTATGGAGGTTGTTTGGGTTCCCAGAACTGATCTCAGGACAATTATCAATTTTTCAAACAGTTGTAAGGACATGGCCAGGTGCGCAGAGATAAGCAGGTCTTGTAGCGGACACGATAGTGACTTGTTATTTTTTAGTATAAATAGTATTCGTAAAAACATTTTTTTTTTCAAATTTGTATTATAAACGTTAAGTGTTATTTAAAACATTCACATTTTTTAATCTAGAAATTGTAAATTAGTCTACTTAGTCTACTTTTTATAAATAATTCCCGCAATAAGTTCCCGCTTCTCAGATTTCATTAATTGAAGGCACTCAATTTGTTAGGAGATCTTGAGTAACATTCTCCCACGTGTAGCTACAAAAATTGTGTACCACGTGGTTATAACCAAACGGACATGCTATACGAATGCGTTCAGGAATGTGTTGGTCGGGTAGATATTTCGCTAAGTAGAATATGTTCTTGCTCTAGTCCCCTTTCACATCAATGTATGCATAAAGGCAATTTAGACACTTCGGGAGGTCAATTCCGGTGGCGAAGCCCAGTGAAAATATCGCGCTTTATCTGAGGACTAGCAACCTCTACTCGATCACTTTGATCTGGCTAGTGGAAGAGGCAGGGGTAGTTTAAGTTCAGTTCCGCGTCGTGGTGTGATTAGTTTGGTAAAATGTGGCAAAAGCAATATGAAAATATCCTTAATCTAGTTCTTTTCCCTCATAGATCGTGCAGTTCAGTAGAGTGCGAAGGCAAAATAGTTCGATCTGTTTAGTACTGGCTGTTAGTGTGTGCAAAAACGGATATAAGCTAATTTTATGACAATAAATGTCCCAAGTAACATTGCTAACACCATCCTGCTTTATTAAGTTTTAATAATGTTTTATAAAATCCACTTGAAATCAATTTGGTTTTGTTATGGCACCAAGAGGTGCCAATAGGTTTCATATTTTAGTCAAGTTTCTGAGAACCTACACAGTTTGTTTACAACGATCTTAAAACCTTATATCTCAAATTCCTTTTACTCCTATCAAAGGTTTTATTTCGACTTTATGAACTCGTATAAGGCTGTATTGAAATGCCGTTTTAAGACTCATTGATATTATCTTATTATGGTCAGTTGAAAAAAAAAGCCTTTTAAACCATTTTGCCTCCAGTAAATGCATTAAACGGCAAATTGGCATTGAAGAAAGTCACCATAAGTCCAAATAGTTTTGTAATAGTCATTGCAAAGAAAAATTGGCTTTATGGCAAAACTGTGATTTTTTCAAATCGCTATATTGAAATATAAGAAATAATTAAGAGGTAGAAAAATAAATGCATCAAATTTTCAATGGTATGCAAAAAAACTCTAGATCGGAGACTTATTTCGGCATTCTTTTAGATAATATCATCGAATTCCAAGCACTTTTCAGGAAATTCATGATTAATTTATCGAATATATTTGTTTTGATTTGATTTATGTTGTTGTAAATTTGCGGCTCTTATCGCGCCAATATTTACCATAAAAATAAATGCGCATATAATTTGGAGCATAATACGCTGTAGAAAACACAATTTGTTTTTAATATTTTGCTTGTTTGATTTCCCACAACACTAGACCTCTTTTTTACTACTAAATGAATCAGAAGAGCAGAGAATCGAACAAAGCAGAACCACAAAAAAAAAACAACCTCGATTTCACAGTGAAGTTTGGCAGGTGTGGCCATTTGGCCGCATTCTGGTTTTCATGGCAGCCAATAGGTTTTATGAAGGTTCTCAAGTGGTCATAACATCTTTCAATAGAACATTTTCTAAAGCTTTATGTTCTTATAAAGGTTTTATTAACTTGTTTTCACAACCGTCTATAGAGTGGGCCATTTTGTACAAAATTCGGCTTTAGAAAAGCATAGAGGAGGTGTTGGTAGACAAAACAGTTTTGATTGCAGTTTTATCAACAAAGCCGGGAGAAGTGCTATACGGCTGGAATAAAACTAAAATTGTTACTTGGGGTGTGCTATTACCATGTGCTAACAGTGCAAACGCGCCTGGACATATTCTCCTAAATTAGATAAGTGGCAAGTGCCAGCCCGTCACACCACCACCCCTCTTATTTACGACCATTCCTGACCCCATTACCTAGCTTCGGAGTAACCCGGTACGGTGGTACACGTGACCGGAAGGGGGTAGAAATCGTTCATCTCGCACCCCTGACAGTGTTTAAGGCAACCCATCATCAGTTCATTCGTGAACGTATAAACCACGTCGGTATTAGAAAGCCCACAGATCAGCGTGTCAGGCACCGTCGGCGCGCCGCGAACAGCAATGCGTAAGCAGTGAGAACCAGTAACCGCAAACGAGAGCAAGGAGAAGCAACAGCCGTCGTAACATACGACTCCCGGGGATCAACGTATCGACCGATGACTGATCGACCCTAAACTGCCGTGAAACGCATATCAGTCCCATCTTTGCTTGATTTCCTATTCATATGGGACTGATATGCGTTTCACGGCAGCAAAGCGTCCGCATGAGAGAGAGAGAGAGAGCCCAGAGAGAGGGTCAGAAAGTCGTCCAACCAACGTTAAAACCGTGAATAATGCATTGTAACCCATACGTATGGTCATTATCTGCCCGCTCACATTGCCAACTCGTGATGCGTGGCATTGCTCAGAAGCTTTACTTAGCCGCTCTAGAAAGCTTCTCGAGCCTATACGGAATTTGCATAGTGAAACAATTGATTTTATAATGACAAAATCCAAATTGAAGCAATACTTCAATGGTATACGCTAAAGAAGAACACGCCATATGAATATTGTAAACCAGGCGCTGCTTAGTCTAATCTTATGTATTTTATAACCTCGATTATCACTAGGATTCAGAAAAAAAAAATTTAACAAACGGTCTGCTCATGATTGACGGCAATCCATCTATCTACCTATATCTATCTATATATATAAAAGTGAATTTCTGTCTGTTTGCCTGAACCTTATAGACTCGGAGACTACTGAACCGATCGGCTAGATTTTGTATGGAGGAGTTTTTGGGACCCGGGAAGGTTCTTAAGATAAATAGAGACCCCTCCCTTCTCTTGCTCCCATACAAATGAAACACATATTTCAGCATAACTCGAGAACTAACCAAGCTAAGGAAACCAAATTTAGCGTGTGCGAGTTTTTAGAAGCAAAAATGGTTTCTATGGTAATTTAAGACCTCTCCTTTCTCTGGAAGGGGGGGCTTCCATACAAATGTAACTGAAATTTCAGCATAATTCGAGAACTAATAAAGCAAATGAAACCACATTTGGATTACGGTGGTTTTTGGAGGCAGGATTTCTATATATAAAAAATGAATTTCTGTCGGTCTGTCTGACCCTTATAGACTCGAAGAGTTCTGAACCGATTGGCGTGAAATTTTGTATACAGAAATTTTGTATGCAGAAATTTTTGGGGCCGAGGAAGGTTCTTAAGATAAATTGAAACCCCTTCCATCTCTGGAAGGGGGGGCTCCCATAAAAAATGAAGCACACATTTCTGCATAACTCGAGAACTAATCAAGCCAAGGAAACCAAATGTAGCATGTGGCGGTTTTTGGAGGCAAAAAATGTTTCTATGGTAGTTTGAGACCGCTCTCCTCTCTGGAAGGGGAGGCTCCCATACAAATGAAACAGAAGTTTCTGCATAACTCAAGAACTGATCAAGCAAATGGCACCGAATTTTGCATGTGGGGTTATCTGAAGGCAAGAAATGTTTCTATGGTGGTTTGAGACCCGTACCTCAAGAATTAATCAAGCAAAAGGAAACAAATTTGGCATGTGGGGTTTTCTGGAGGTAAAAAATGTTTTTATGGTGATTTAAGACACCTCCCCTCTCTAAAAGGCAGGGCTCTCATACAAATAAAACACAAATTTAAACCAAACATAACAATTATTCCTACTGTTATGAACATTTTTATGCAGGGTTTTTTGGGGCCGGAGAATATTCTTATGAGACTCCACCCCTGGAAAGGGGGGCTCCCATAAAAATGAAACACTCCACCTCTGGAAAGGGGGGCTCCCATAAAAATGAAACACAAATTTCTACATACTTCGAGGACTAATCAAGCAAACGGAACCAAATTTGGCATGAGGGTTTTTTTTGAGGCAGGTTTTTGTCTATGGTGGTTCAAGACCTCTTCCCTCTCTGGGGGGAGGTGACTCTTATACAAATGAAACAGAAATTTCAACCCAACATGAGAATTATCCAGGCAACTAAAACACAAAATGTGTATTTCTCGGGTAAGCAGCATGTTTTGATAGAAGTTTGAACCCCTTCTTAGTCAAGAATGGGGGACGATTGAATTACTCTCAGTGCTACATTATACACAAGAAGTTAATCTTAGGTTATGAAAGGGAAAATACGTTCAAACTGACAGGATATGGCGTAGTTTGAGCATATATGTTTCGTTTATTAAATGCTTCTACACAGAAAGAAAAAACATGGTAGAAACTAACGATCCCAGGGTTAAATTAAAAACAAACACCTACCTTTTATTTTGCAGAAAAAAACACACATTAGCAAACGAAAATATTTTAACAAAATTCATTCCTAAAAAACCATAAAAGCTCGAATTTTATTAAATTTGTATTCATTGAGTTGCAAGCGTAGCAAGACTCGCACCAGGTTCAGCAAGTAAATAAATAAATAAATAAATAAATTTAACTGTGGCAACCAGAAATCTACTCCAACCTAAAAATATCCATGATAGGACCTTAACTGTACGATCTATACCTTTGGTATTAACATTGGGATCTCTACGCTGTGGACTGCATTCAAAAAATAAAATCAAAAACATTGAGCTAATGAATGAGTATAAAATTTGGTTTAGCAGAACAGATCTGGTCAATGTAATTTTGATGAAAAATTTCTCAATTTTATTAGAAAATATGTACGGCTCTTAATTAAAAACTATGTTTTTTTTTTAAAATAAGTTCATTAATGTGTACAGGTACAACCGAATTAACAGAGTCAAGATATCATTTCAAATATACATCAATGATCTTAAAAACAAAGCTAGGACGCAAAGAACTAATTATCCACGGTTTTCTTAAGGTACTAAAAGTAATACGAATGAGTTTTATCTTGCTTTGGTGATGACACAGGAAAGGAAAGTAAAATAGTATTAACCCTTCAATGAAATGATAACAATTAATGCTGCATTTATTATCAAAAATTCACCGTTTTCAGGCAGGAGACAAGTACAAAAATCATTATGATAGCATTCCCGAGTGCTACAATATAGAAAGTGATAAAACATATGCACAGACAGTTCTGAAACAAGAGTTAGTCTTTTGAGAAAAGGAATCGAATTTTCCGCGTTTGTATTGTCACATATTGTATATTGGAAGCAACCAGTAAGTAACTAAATCCTACTATTCTTATAGTAGGATTTAGTTATTTAAGCCTATGGGTCCTAAATATTAAATTAAATATTAATATAAATTATTTATAATAATTATAAAAATTAATTATGGTTCTTATCTTAACAATAGTGAAGTATTTATAAGCCTATGGGTCCTAAATGAAATAAAATAGTTCAAAGAACAACGATTAAGTTCATAATCGTTATCAACATTAATCATTAACATTCCGTTGGTTGCTAGAAACCGTTAAGATATTATTTCAGGTAAACTCCCCATAGCGAATTCTGGTGACCATAGATGACGGAGAAATGTTTTTTTTAAATAGGCTTACGATTCTTATGCTGCTGAAGCAATCTGAGATGTCACCAAAATCCTTTTTTTTTCAGATATGACAAAGCTCTGATAACCGATTAACGATCAACGATGAATGGGAAGTACTACTCCAGCCTAATTTAAATTCTTTTAATTTTCATAACACTAACCATTTATTATATGTTACTTTCAACACAAAAAAAAATCTGCTTCCTGCTATTTCATCATCAAATGATAACTATGTATATATGGAATGGACGTATTGAAAGACGTGTAGGTTTTGTGCCTACGGGAAATAGATTTCAAAATTTTCACTCCCGCGGGTTTTCCTTCACCATCTAAAAAATAAAAAAAAATCGCAAAGCACATTCAGAGTCTGCGAATTCTCCGAATCCTCACAACGCTGAAACACCATCGGACGAACCGTCATTCTAAACTGTTTTAACAATTTGTATTTATAAACGCTGTTTATAATCCAGGAATCGATTGAGGCTAACAACCTACCGGACAGAATGAATGGTATATATGTTCTTAACATTTTAATTCTCAAGAAAATTTTCAGGAGTGACGGAGAGCAACCAGATCCTGTAAATAATGTTCAGCATGAGCGCTGATTTTGATGAAATTTTCGTACAATATGGCAACCGACAACGGACAAACTTATCACCAACTTAATTTCTTGAATATTCAAATGTGAAGATCGCCAACACCGCTTACTGAGCGTATCCTAAAGCTTACCCTCCCTACTAACATAAATCCTCCTTTCCCATGGCACTTATGAGGGGTCGTGGAGTTCTCCGCATCTCTCTTAGGTAAGTGTCGGACTAACATTCTTTCCTTATCCCCACCAGTTGTAAGGACGTAGCCAGGACAACTCTGGTCTGTTGAAAGGCGATACACACTGTAACCGTTCGACCCAACGTGCTTTCCGGAAATGTCATCAGATGGTTTAAGCGCCACTCCGTTGGGAGACCATCCACTTGTTTGCATGGTTGCCCGGCCTGAGACCTATCAAGGGAAAGGGTTTTGGGTTCCAAATAGTGGAAGGAAAGCGCGAACGTCGGCCGGCTACTAGGTTTCAACCAGAAAACGTCTCTTTCAAATGCCTTCGGCCGATTAATAGGCGCAAAGGAAAAATAAGCCGATGAACGGACCGCTCTCACTATAAATCATCACTGGCGGACTGAACGGGTAAATTTTGATCTGTTTCATGGAAGATTAAAGAGTGTTCTTTGTTTGGATTCGGAGCCAACCTCCCCTGCAAAATAGACGAAACTACTTGAAAACGGACCCGGATGACCTGAAAACTCCCCTACTTACTTCTTCTAGTTTATTATAATGGAAACCAGCCGGTTTGTCAGTGGTACTATAAAGAGTTTATTCCATGCGCTTTCACAACAGTACAACGTCTATTTCTATCATTTATTCAAAACTGTAAGCCTACATTACCGCAAGCTTCTCTCTCCTATCATCTTCTGTTCTTTCCTATTCATTTCTTCTCATCTTCATTATCTTCCTATCTATCCACTATTCTTACGTGCTATCTTGGCGGTGTGCATTCACATTCGGGGGTCGGCTATTGTCAGACAAAAAAATAGCCTCTTACGGCCACGCGTCTCGAACCAACAATCGGAGCGGGCAAAAAGTTACACCATGCGCATGGGACATTCACAATTATACGTGCATTTACTCACGGGACCACCTTGACATGTGGCAATAAGTTGACTACTTGTCGGTTAGTCTGCTGGATGCTCGATGTGTCGATCGGTGCTGTCGCTGGTCGATGAATGTGTCGATCGTTTGCTGTTGGTGGGTGGTTTTTGCGCCGATTACCATATGCTGGATGCGTGCTTACACTGCACGCACGAAATCAACCGTTTTCTTGGTGATCGCCGATGGTTCATGTGCCGACGGCGCCTAACTGATTATTTGTAACTGCAACGGGTACTGCCGATGCGCTTTTGGTCGTCACCGATCGCGGGAGACTCACGCTATTTTCACTGCTCCCTGTCCGGGGCGCGATATTACCGGATCCTTTGAAGCTGGTAGAGTGGGGTCAGGAATAGTTGTCTTGGGATGATGAGGTGGCGGGCTTTTGGCACATTTGCCACAAATTTGATGGGAAAAACCATACCCCACGCATTAGTTTCGACCCCCACCAAGAAGCACGTGATTTACCCTGATAGTTTTTTGACACTCGCCAGCACGTTTCACTTCCTAACGTTAGCACTTTTAAGTCTAACTCAACTAACTACGAGAGAGAATAAAAACTAAAATTAGTAACTTCGAGGAGCTTCCATGTTACATTCTTTCACCTGTAACTTCACCTCACGACACGAAACGAAACTAAACTACTCCTGCCTCTTCCACAATCCAGATCAAAGTGAACGAGTGACAGTCAGAAACTTTCAGATAAAGCGCAAGATTTTCGTGATCCACGCAATCGGAATTGACTTCACGAAGTCCTCAAATTGCCTTTACCCCCTATTAACCACCCGATATGTAGAAGGGAACTTAGTCTTCGGGTTGCAAAAAAATTTGGCCAGCCGAACTTATCCGAAAACGACTTCAAGAGGTCAATACATCTTGGAAGGGTTTAGCACAGGTCGATGGCCACCCAACGACGTTCTATGAGATGTACTCCCAAGCGCCTGCATCTGCCATGTGGCAGGTTTAAATGCTTTATATTTAAGAGAACTCATTCGTTCTACTCTTTGTGAGTGCTCGACGCTTTTATAGCGTAAAAGTTTTTGATTGGGCTTTGAAGAAGCGGTGAATATGATTGAAGCTATTTTCCAAATTTATATAATTAAATCTTTACCAACAAAATTTACAAAATTATACACTATTTACAAAACCAAACTGTATCGACTAGAAGGATCGTTACAACAGTTTGCCTTGAACTGCTGCTCGTCCTTAGCAGTTTTTTTGGTCTTCTTTAGGTTCCGCTTGACAATTGCCCAGTATTTCTCAATTGGGCGGAGCTCTGGCGTGTTGGGAGGGTTCTTGTCCTTGGGAACCACCTGCACGTTGTTGGCGGCGTACCACTCCATGGCCTTTTTACCGTAATGGCAAGATGCCAAATCCGGCCAAAACAGTACGGAACAACCGTGTTTCTTCAGGAAAGGCAGCAGACGTTTATTCAAACACTCTTTCACGTAAATTTCTTGGTTGACAGTCCCGGAAGCTATGAAAATGCTGCTTTTCAAGCCACAGGTACAGATGGCTTGCCAAACCAGATATTTCTTTGCGAACTTTGACAGTATCGTGTGCTTGAAAATATCTGCTACCTTTCCCCTTCCTTTTGCCGTATAAAACTCCTGTCCCGGAAGCTGATTGTAGTCGGCTTTGACGTAGGTTGATTTGGCAACTTTTAGCGATTTTGCCAACTTTGCGTGCAAGTAGCTCGGATTTTCACGATGCGCGAGCAAAATTTTGATACGCTGCTCTTCTTGCTTGGACGGCATTTTGACAACTGAAGAGTGAATTCCAAAATCAAAATAGGAGCAACATCTTACACACACACACCTTCAAAATGAGGGGTGTTCAGGTTTTTTAAATGCAAAATTGAAAGAAATACGTCAAGTTGATATTGACCAAATTTTGACCGTATCGCCCTTTAGATGAGTATGTTACCACATGTGTGGCACACTGAGGAACACTTTTGATAGTTGAACTTTTAGAAATTCGAAACCAGCAACCTTACCAATATGCGTTGTTGTTTGTGACACGCCAAACAACGTCACGCAAATCTAGCGAAAGTTTTGTTTGTTAAATTCGCAATTAAAATTTCTGGGAAAACTAACCTCGTGAGGTGGAGCAACGTATGAGGTAAGCGATAAATTAAATTAACAATTTCCGACCACTCATTGCATCTTTGATTTAAGGCATATTTTTAGAACAAATTAAAAACTGAAAATGGTACGATCAACCTCCATATCTGAAACATTTAAAAAAAAAACAAAACAACATATGCAAGTCAGCCTGAGAATTCCAGGTGTCTCAGCGGAGAAGTTATGTGTCTCATCGATCTGGCAGAAGAAATTGTCAATTGTCTTTAGCTCACATTGAACGATTCAAGTGCAATAAATTTTGTATCTATCTTCGAGTGCGCAAATAAATGTTTCCCTAAGACTGGAGAAAAAGTCATTCTCAAGTGTTATGAAACCAAAAGGAATCGAAACAGTTACAAAATCAAACAAATCACAGGAAATGTAGTTAGCATCACCGTGTCAAAAATGCTTCGGCTTTTGTCTTCAGGACGCATAAGAAGAACAAACGATCGCTTGCAACATGTCATCATATTCGGACCGTGTCGAAGATACGTGAAACTGGAGAAGAGAATATTCTTGGTTTATCTGATTTTATTATGAGATGTTATTTTCTGCCTTGCTTTTCATAAAGTTTGATATTTTTCTATTAAATGATTTCAATTAAAAAAAAATGAGAAAATAATGAGCGTCCCAATCATGTAGTTTTTTTTTTTATCAAATCGACACAGTGCATCATGGTCAAAAGGTTCGAGTATTATGTGACCATGTTGGTGTTCTCACAATTAGTGAGTAGCAGCTGTTTATGGTACCCTACGTGAAACTTCCGGAAAGCTGTACGATTATTCGCATATTTTGTTCATCTGTTTGCTTCGTCGGGTTTATTCACAGGAGATTACTATCCGGGGAATCAGCTGATCAGAATGCAGATTTAATGATTAGATCACGTTCTTCAACATTTTCAAACAAGAAAGATGACCGAGAACCTTAAAAAAATAAAATTAATGCAAAACTTTATCAAATTGCTTCACACACCTACAGAAAAGCTGATTTCTGGACTGGGATGCACTCGGGGGTTGCGTTGGACTTTTTGATCAGCAGCATTATACCACATTAACTACTTTTGTCCATAACAGCATTTTTGTGATTGTAGCTGAAAATTATTTCTGTCAATTCAGCTTCAATTGGGATGTCTGTAACAGTTGATCAGCCATCAAAATTCCACCTTACCTCCAATCAACTGCCCTAGAATCAAATAGTGAACAACTAGTGTACATTCTTTCATCCTTCCAATGTCTTTGGATGCTCGAGGAAAGTACACTTTGTGTAAGTTTTTCCGAGTTTCGATCAGAATCAAACACTTCTGCAACAATTTGAATAACCCGCTAATAACTACATTCTAAGGAAAACCCGCTCAAAAATCTAGAGATGGCCCGCTTCAGTGCAACGCTGGTGGTTTTTGTTATTGTACTATTTAATTCTTGTGGAAACCAAAACAAATGTCTGGTTGCCAGGCACACCAAATAATAAAAATTTGGACTGTCAACACATCGGTACCTTCGGCACATAACGGGCACACGAGGAACATTGCAACGCTAGTAGGCACACTAAAAAAAAATAGCACAGAAGAAAAGTGTGCTGAGCGACCACCCTTGGGTCCAACCGTATTGCTATTCTGGCTGGAAATACTCTATGGGGAAAATTGTTAAGCCCAATCGTCTGACACTAAAATCAAAATCGGTCATTGAAATAGAATTGACGGAGAGTAATCTTCTGCCAGCCTTTAATGTGGAAATTGGTTTTGTCTCTAAATTGGCAATCAAGAAAGCGAGAGAATTTGCAGAAATTTCCGACAAACAT